>PVHT021183690.1:2818221-2875827 GCA_004024745.2 Catagonus wagneri | reverse complement strand
TTTTTTTTTTTTTTTTTTTTTTTTTTTGCTTTTTAGGGCTGCACCCGCGTCATATGGAGTTTCCCACACTAGGGGTTGAATCGGAGCCATAGCCACTGGCCTATGCCACAGCCACAGCAACGTGGGATCCTTAACCCGCTAAGCGAGGCCAGGGATCGAACCCACAAACTCATGGTTCCTAATCGGATTCGTTAACCACTGAGCCACGAAGGGAACTTCTCATTTTATAAGTTAACATGGAAACAGTGTTTCACAGAGAGCAAGTAACTTGCTCAGGGTCACATAGCCAAGGACTAGGAGATTTCAAGTTCATGACCCTTCTAGGTTAACATTCCAAGACTGTCTAGTTCTCTCCCTAGGCCACCACCTTCCCTGGCCTTCCCAAGTGGCCTGACCCACTGGCTCTTCTTTTCCTTAGATGCTGGCTTTCTGCTCTGGCCCCTGGGGAACCTTGAGCCTGGCCGGTCACTGCAGCCCCTCTCTCCATCCAGGTGCCCGCTCCCAGCCCTGGGTGCAGTTCCAGCGCCGGGCTGCCCGCTTGCCTGTCAGCTCTACCTACAGCCAGCTCTGGGCCTCGCTCACACCTGCCAGCACCCAGCAGGAAATGCGGGCTTTCCCTGCGTTCCTGGGTACAGAGACCTCCAGCTCAGGTATGCTGGGTGCCAGCCATGGAAGGGATGGTCCCCTACCAGGATTTAAACCCTCAGCCCAGAGTTCCCACTGTGGCTCAGCAGTGACAAACCCGACTAGTATCCACGAGGATGTGGGTTCAGTCCCTGGCTCAGCTCAGTGGGTTAAGGATCCAATGCTGATGTCACAGATGCAGCTCGGATCCCGCGTTGCCGCGGCTGTGGCGCAGGCCGGCGGCTACAGCTCCGATCCAACCCCTAGCCTGGGAACCTCCACATGCCGTGGGTGCAACCCTAAAAAGACACAACCAACTAAACAAAAAAGCCACCTCAGCCCTTGTGTCCTCTTCCCCCAGGCAATGGCTCCTGGCTGGAGCTGATGCCTGTGGCTGCTGTGAGCGTGCACCTGCTGGCAGGTAACGGGACAGAGGTGCCCCTCTCGGGCCCCATTCACCTGTCCCTGCCTGTGCCCTCAGAGCCCCGTGCCCTTGCTGTGGGCACCAGCATTCCGGCCTGGAGGTTCGACCCCAAGAGTGGTGAGTATCTGGGCGCGTGGGGCGGGGGCGGGCAGGTGCTGGAATCTGGGGAAGGAAAGCGGGACTGAAGTTGGAGGACACTGAGTTTGGCCCCCGCCCCTCCTAGGGCTGTGGGTGCGCAACGGCACCGGCGTGATCCGGAAGGAAGGCCGGCAGCTCTACTGGACCTTCATCTCCCCGCAGCTGGGGTACTGGGCGGCTGCCATGGCCTCCCCCACGTCTGGTGAGAGTGGGGGGGAACAGCGGGGCCGGGGGGCGGAGGTAGAAGGGGAGGCTGGGGGCGCGGATGCTTTCCAAATGGCAGGGGGAGCATCCACACCTGGAAATGCTGAGCCCTTGCCTGGCACAGGGCTGGTCACCATCACATCTGGCATCCAGGACATCGGCACCTACCACACCATCTTCCTGCTCACCATCCTGGCGGCCCTGGCCCTGCTGGTGCTCATTCTGCTGTGTCTGCTCATCTACTACTGCAGGTGAGTGCCCCCCACCCCCTGCAGCTCCTCCCAGTCTCCCAGGCCCCTCTCATCACAGGCACTGATTGAGGCCTGCTCCATGCCTGCTCTCATGCTGGGCCCTCTGGCCCCAAAGATGCAGAAAAACAACTCTGACCCTTAAGGCACTGATGAGAAAGCACTGCATATGTCCTTGCAATGAACAAAAGACTAGGAGTTCCCACTGTGGCTCAGTGAGTTAAGGACCCAATATTGTCTCTCTGTGGATGGGGTTTCCATCCCTGGCCTCACTCAGTGGGTTTCAGATCTGGCATTGCCGTGAGCTGCAGCAAAGTTCACAGATGCGGCTCAGATCTGGTGTTGCCACTGGCTGTGGCGTAGGCTAGCAGCTGCAGCTTGGAATCTACCCACAGCCCAGGAATTTCCATATGCTGCAGGTGTGGCTGTAAAACAGACTGTAAGACTGGCGACTTCAGAGAAGTGGGGGGAGAGGAGGCAGGCGCTGCAGGCTCCTCAAAGATGACCTGCTCCCCACCCCAGCCCTCACCCTCACTTTTTTTTTTTTTTGGCCACCCTGTGGCATGTGGAGTTCTGGGGCCAGGAATCAGATTGGCAGTTGCTACCTAAGCCACAGCTGTGGCAACGCCGGATCCTTAACACACTGAGCCAGGCTGGGGATTGAACCTGCAACCCAGCACTGCGAAGAGGCTGCCGATCCCACTGTGCCAGAGCAGGAACTCTCAGCCCTCACTTCTAGGGGACTTCAGGCCATACATGCCCCCGGCTGGCTTAGGTGGTCCTCCCAGGCTCTCACTGCACCAGCTATGTTGCAAGGATGGCCCAGATGGGCAGAGCTGCTGGCTGGACCTCCCACAGATCCTCAAGCTCTTTCCCTTGCCCAGGTCCCATCTGGGCTCCCCAGCCCTTCTCCCGAGCCTCAGGCATTGGCCCGACTCCTCCAATTATCTCCATCCCTCATCTTGCAACTGCGTGGCTAGGGAGCTCTGCTCTGACCTCCATCCTCTCCTAATGGTGTCGGTCTGCCCCTCTTCTCCAGAAGGCGCTGCCTGAAGCCGAGGCAACAGCACCGAAAGCTGCAACTCTCCGGCCCCTCTGACGGTAACAAACGAGACCAGGCCACCTCGATGTCCCAGCTCCACCTCATCTGTGGGGGACCCCTGGAGCCCGCCCCGTCGGGGGACCCCGAGGCTCCGCCTCCAGGCCCCCTCCACTCGGCCTTCTCCAGTTCCCGTGACTTGGCCGCCTCCAGGGACGACTTCTTCCGAGCCAAACCGCGCTCTTCCAGCCGCCCGGCCGCCGAGCCTGCAGGTGCCCGCGGGGGCGAGGGCGCCGGGCTCAAGGGCGCCCGTTCCGTCGAGGGTCCCGGAGGGCTGGAGGCAGGCCTAGAGGAGTACCGGCGGGGGCCCCCGGGAACCGCGACCTTTCTGCAGGAGCCGCCCTCGCCGCCGCAGCCCTTCGAGCACTACCTGGGCCACAAGGGGGCGGCCGAGAGCAAGACCCCCGACTTCCTGCTGTCGCAGTCGGTGGACCAGCTGGCGCGGCCGCCCTCGCTCAGCCAGGCTGGGCAGCTCATCTTCTGCGGCTCCATCGACCACCTTAAGGACAGCGTCTACCGCAACGTCATGCCCACCCTGGTGATTCCCGCGCACTACGTGCGCCTCGGCGGCGAGGCGGGCGCAACAGGTGCGGGCGACGAGCCGGCCCCGCCCGAGGGCGCGGCTCCCGGCCCTGCGCGCCCTTTTCCCCAGCCCGACCCCCAGCGCCCGCTGATGCCGGGTCACGCGGGCGCGGGGGGCGAGGGCAGCGGGGGTGGCGGCGGCGAGGGCTGGGGGGGTGGGCGCTCCGCACCAGTCAGCGGCTCGGTCACCATCCCGGTGCTGTTCAACGAGTCGACCATGGCGCAGCTCAACGGGGAGCTGCAGGCGCTGACCGAGAAGAAGCTGCTCGAACTGGGCGTGAAGCCTCACCCGCGCGCCTGGTTCGTGTCGCTCGACGGGCGCTCCAACTCGCAAGTGCGCCACTCTTACATCGACCTGCAGGCGGGTGGCGGCGGCCGAAGCACGGATGCCAGTCTGGACTCGGGCGTCGATGTGCACGAGGCACGGCCGGCGCGTCGGCGACCCCTGCGGGAGGAGCGGGAGCGCGCCGCGGCCGCCGCCCCGCCGCCGCCGCCCCCGCCGCCGCCCGCGCCCCCGCGCCTGGCTCTCAGCGAGGACACGGAGCCGAGCAGCAGCGAGAGCCGCACGGGCCTCTGCTCCCCGGAGGACAACTCGCTGACACCGCTGCTGGACGAGGTGGCGGCGCCCGAGGGCCGGGCGGCTACGGTACCCCGGGGGCGGGGCCGCAGCCGCGGGGACAGTTCCCGCAGCAGCGCCAGCGAGTTGCGGCGCGACTCGCTCACCAGCCCGGAGGACGAGCTAGGGGCGGAGGTGGGCGACGAAGCGGGCGACAAGAAGAGCCCATGGCAGCGGCGGGAGGAGCGGCCGCTCATGGTGTTCAACGTCAAGTAGCCCCGGAGCCCGGCCTGGCGCCGCTTCCGGGCCGGCCCCCGCCCCTTCCACCTGGGCCCGCCCCCAGGGTGCGCGCCCCGGGGGTGCGCGGGGGCCCTCGTCCTTAGCGCCCGGCCTTGGCCTGGAAAGATGCCCAGGGGGCCTGCAGAGCTGTCCGGTGGTATGTGCTGGTTAATGTCTTAGGAGGGACCCCATGTCTGCCTCCGAGAGGGAGGTGGGGGGGCAGTCCAGACGCCCTTTGGGAGGTGCTGGGGAGGAGGGCTGGGTGGGGGGAAGCAGTGCCTGTATAAACGTGGCTGTACATAGAAAGCTCTATCGTGGGAAAGCAGGAGGGGCAGCCCGGCCTCAGCTGCTAGTGTGAGGGCTGGGAAGGGAGGGGGCATTCTAGCGGACCCCAGGGAGGGGAGGGGGTGCCGCTTGCTGACAAGCCCACCCCTGGGCTACCAGGTCACAGGGCTGGAGGCTGGGGCGGCTCTGGGAACTAGGGGATAATGTGATGGGTTGGCTGTGGGCAACAGCAAATATAAAACTGGTGAGATTAACTTCTGTATGTCTTTCTGTGCGGTGAGGGGAGTGTGGACACTGGATGGGTCCCCTGGGGAGGGCAGGCAGGGTGGCCAAATCAGACACTGTTAAGAAAGTGTACAAACTTTATTGCAGCACACACACGTGCACACACACACATACACACACACCTGTGGAAAGGGAAGAGCACCTGGCTGCAGGGTCCACTCAAATCGGAGGGGGGAGGGGATGGCAGCTTGAACCATGGCCGTCACCACAGCCCCCCTTCCAATAGGGAGGACCTGAAATTGAGGCCCCACCTTCTACGGTGATGAGGGGGTTCTGGAGAATTTGGTGAGGAAGAGGTGCTGGGGAGGCCTGAGCAGTGGGCACCCTCCGAACAGGGTCCCCAGGGCTGCAGAGTGTCTTCAGTCCCTCCTCACAGCAGCTGTCTTGGAGCTGGGTCCCTCAGAAGAGTGTCCCAGCGCAGGGCCTTCCTGCGCAAACACTTGGTGCCCTTGGCCCCACAGTCGAAGCCAGCCGGGCAGCAGTGACGCCTGTCTGCACAGCAGATGCCCTGGGTAGTCAGAAGAGGGGAGTGAAAGTTGGACACGGGACAACCAGGCCCAGGGCCCACACCCAGCTCCAGGACGCGGTTGGGGGGGCGGTGCAGCGCTGACCTTGCGGTAGGGACAGCAGGCCCAGCCCCCGCGGCTGTCTCGGCAGCAGGTCTGGTTGTCGTGGCAGAAGTGCCTGGCTCCACACTCCACCTTCCCCAAGGAATGGCCCCGGGGCAGGTGGGTGCGAGCGGGGGCAGAGTCCACCTCCTTCTCGCAGGTTCGGGCCTTCACGTTGCAGGTGTAGCCAGCCGGGCAGCAGTGCTTGCGGTCCTCGCAGCACACGGCCTGGGGACAGGGGCGGCGTTACACTCTCTCCACCCCCTCGATTTGGCTCCCCAGCGGGGGGGGGGGCGGCTGCCCGGGCACTCACGTGGGGCAGCTGGCAGCAGGCCCAGCCCCTGCTCAGGCTTGGGCAGCAGGTCTGCCCCACCGGGCAGCTGGTGTGCTGGTCGCAGCCCGTGGTGTTTCTGGAGTGGGGGAGGGAGGCCTGGCGGGCGGGCGCCTTGTACAGCCCGCTCACCACCTTTTTCTCCTTCTTACAGTGCCCGTCGGCCAGACACGTGTAGCCCTTGGGGCAGCAGTGCCGGTGGTCCGAGCAGCAGACAGCCTGGGGAGGGGGCAGAGCAGCACGGTCTAGAAAACCCCTGGGGACAGAACGCCCGCACCCCCACCACCCCTCCTGCTCACAGCTCCTCCCGCCAGAAATGACTCTGAGTCAGCCGGTGCCACCCGTGGGCTGGGCAGAGGGCAGAAGAACAAGGCAGCAGGAGCCTGGCCGTGTGGCCAGCCAAGGCATTGTCCCCCTACCCCTTGCCGTCGCCCTCCCCATGCACCTCTGGGACAGGACAGCAGCCCCACTCTCCAGGCGTGAGCGGACAGCAGGTACTGAAGGAGGAACAGCTGGTGACGTTATCACAGGAGACGTCACTCCCCGAGGCTGGGGGCTTCTGCTGGCTGAGCTGGGGCGGGACCTTCTTCTTCCAGAGCACCCGGTGGGCCCCCTGATCACAGGTACCCTTCTCTATGTTGCACTTATATCCAGTCGGGCAGCAGTGCACGTGGTCCTGACAGCACACAGCCTAGGGTGGATGGAGAGGGGACGGTGGGCATGGGGGGCCTAGGTGGCTGCCACCCTCTGGTCAGCCCAGCCCACTCGCCACCCCGAGGTACCTGGACAAAAGGGCAGCAGCCCCAGGCTCCGGACTGCAGGCGGCAGCAGGTGTAGTCGTCCGGGCAGCTCACTTCCATGTCGCACTTCACCTCCCGCACTGTGAGGTGGACAAGGACAGGTCAGCGGTGGCACTGGGCGCCTAAAGCTCCACAGCCAGAGCCGGATGGAGGACTGTTAAGGCCACCCCGGCAGTGATCCTAAGGCGAGGCCCAGTGTGGACAGAAGGGGGCTGTCCCTGCTCTAGCCCCCCCACCCCCGTATCCAGTCACTCCTCAGGGTGCAGGTGGAGTGGGGTCTGTGGCCTGGCCCTGGTACCCGTGTTCACAGGCAGCTTGATGAGGAAGTCCGTAGCTTCGCTGTCCTTGGAGATGCACTTCCTCTGGATCAGGTCGCACACATAGCCCTGGCGGCAGCAGTGCCCGTGGTCCGCGCAGCAGGTGGCCTGTGGGGGGCGGGGATCTTGCGGACTGCCAGTCTCCCTGGAGCACCCGGAGCAGCAGCCAGACAGCTGGCACTGCCCCAATCCCCCACTAGGGGGGGACATGAGTCCTGAGAGGCCAGGCTCCTAGCAACCAGCCAGCCAGCCCGCCCCACTGCCCCATCGCCCCACAGCACCCTGTCGTCTGGAGTCCCTGCCAGGCAGGTGTAGTCCAGGCCAGGTGGCTGAGGGCACATGGTCCAACTGGCTACAGCCCCTCACTCACATTGGGCAGCGGGCAGCAGCCATAGTTTCCACCCTGCACCTTGCAGCAGGTAGAATTATCGAGGCACTGGGACTTTTCATCTGGGCACTGGACCTCTGGAAGGGGACAAAAGCAGGAGGCGCCGCCAGCGTGGAGTGGAGCTTTTCCCTAGCTAGGAGCCAGATGAGGCCTCTCCCCCCTCCCTCCTCACCTGTCCTGTTAGTCTTTTGTGCAGGGGTTTTCTTTGCCAGGGGGTGGGTGCCCGTATCCGTGACGCAGCGGGAATGGGCCAGGTCACAGGAGGTGCCTTGGGGGCAGCAGTGCACCTTGTCTTCACAGCAAGAAGCCTGAGAAGAGATGGCCCTGACTCCATCTCTGCTCCCTCCAGCCCTTCCTCTGCCCCCGCCGCCCTCCTCCCTCCCCGTATCTTCCTGAACCTGTACCTGGGGCAGGGGGCAGCAGCCCCAGGAACCGTCAAGCATGGTGCAGCACGTGGAGGAGTTGGGGCACTGGTACTGGCTGTCGGGGCACTGGGTGGCACCCGAGGGCTCGGCATCTGTGGACGGGATGACCCCGGATTCCACCCGTCACTCAAGGAGCTGCTGGCACCTGGGCCTGCAGGCCCAGCTACAGGACTGGGGAGGGTGGGGGGTGGGCACTAAGGCTCAGGGGACCCCCCTCCAAGTTCTCCAGACCCACTCTCCCCCAAGCCATTCCCTGCCTCAGCAAGATGGCACAGGGGCAGGGGCGGCCACTGACGGCAGGCATTAAACCAGTCTGCCCGGCCTCTCCCCACCCCCACAATGCTTGGCTCTGGGCCTAGAGCCTCCCATTCTCTCCTGACCCCTCCCCTCCTCGCCCCAGTGCTGCTACTCTGTCCAGAGCAGAGGGGCTGCTTAGTACAGATGTCACATGAATGAGGACATGAAGGCAGGAATCAAGGTCACCCCGGCGGGCTGGGCTCCTGGGTGCTCCAGGCTCTACGTGTGGCCCATCCACCTGCCCTCCGCCCCCTCCTCGGCCGCACCTGATCTCTGGAAGCAGGACCGCCCATCCGCACTGCAGTGGAAGCCCCACGGGCAGCAGTGGTGGCCATCCCCGCATGACACGGCCTGTGGGACAGAGACGCCTTCGTTGGCCAGGCCCTTTTCCCGGGGGAGGGGGGAGAGACCTGAGCCCCACCGTTGACCTTAATGGCACCCTTACATCTGGGAACGGGCAGCATCTGGAGGTCCCTGAGGTGGTGTTGACACAGGAGTGGCCGGGAGAGCAGTGCGTGTCTGTCTGGCAGGGGGTGCCCAGATTCCGGCTCAGAGCCTTGGGTGACTTGTCCTAGAAGGCGAAACGAAGGGATAAACCAAAGAAGCCGAGCCTGGCCCCTCCTCTGGCCAATCCAAGGTGGCCCTGTGGGAAATCCCAGCCCGCCAGCTCTCGACTGAACCAAAGGGCACTCACCGGAATGGGATTGCAGCAGATGTAGCTGTCTCCTCCCGGGTCCACACAGCAGGCCACAGGGCAGAGTTGACCATCTGGGCACTGTGTTCCAGCCACCAGCCCCGTCACCAAGGCCACCCAGCTCACCAGGGTCCACATGGTCCACCTGCAAAATACCAAGAGGCTTTGGGCAACTAGCTAAAGCCCAGACCAGCCTCGATGCTGGAGCCAGTCACTCCTCCAGCCCCAGCCCCAGTCCCCAAGACTCCCCGCGTCCCCCCACCTACACCCTGTCCAGGCAGGAAGAAAGGCGCCGGGCCTGAGATTCAGCTTCCTATGCGTGTACACCCGTGAACGTAAATGCTGGTCTGAGCACGTATGTGGATCTGTGTCCCCAACATGTGGCCTGACACCTGAGTCTCCGTGGCTGAGTGTGTAGAGATGTGGCTATGTAAGAGTCAGGAAGACCTACAGATTCTGTGGGTCTGATCTGTGGGGACATGGCCACCTCCCGGGGGGGGAAGACATCAGTCACCGTGGGAGAACGGGGCTGGGGGACAAGGAGGGCGTTTCCACTTGAAGAAAAGCCGGAGTTCCGCTTGCCGAGCTGGCCCCTCTAGATGCCACATCGTCTGACGCTGTGCTCACACCTGCACCCTGCTAAGTTCTGGTGGCTGAGAAGGGTGTGGGGGGGTGTCACATGATGACATGGGAAACCGCTGGGTTGAGAAAGTTGTGAAAAAGGAAGTATGGTGTCCTTGGAGCCTGGGCTGCCTTCCCCAGAGGTCAGCCACCACCTGCCCACTGGCTGTCCCCTCCACACCCAAAGAAGGGGACACACAGGCTGGGTCAACCTTTGGGACACCTGTGTCTAAGGGCCCCCCAATGCCACCGGGCCATTTCAGAATGTCCAGACACACCACCTTCCCTTCCCCCGCCTCCCCCCACCTTGGAGCCGAAACCCAGATGCAGGTGGAGACAGCCCATGGCTGCCCACCCAGCGGCCCATCTGAGTCAGAAGAAGGAACCAAGCCTCAGTTTTTAAAGGCGCGCAGCCTCTCACTTCCTAAACAGCTCTTCCCCCAAGCTCAGACAGCCTTGCTCATTCAGCGGGGCAGGCCTGGGAGATGCCACTCTGCCTAGAGAGGCAAAATCAGTAATGTTTGTTGAGCCTTTTAGGAGCCAGTTACAACATGCTATGGTATTTCTTTGCCATCCAAAGTAGTCATTATTGGAGTTCCCATCATGGTGCAGTGGCAACAAATCCAACTAGGAACCATGAGGTTGCGGGTTCGATCCCTGGCCTCGCTCAGTGGGTTAGGAATCTGCCGTTGCCGTGAGCTGTGGTGTGGGTCGCAGACATGGCTTGGATCCTGCATTGGTGTGGCTGTGGTGTAGGCCGGCAGCTGTAGCTCCGATTCGACCCCTAGCCTGGGAACCTCCATATGCTGTGGGTGTGGCCCTAAAAAGCAAAAAAAAAAAAAAAAGTAGTCACTATTATTTTACTTTTTTTTTTTCGTTTTTGCTTTTTAAGGCCACACCCACGGCATATGGAAGTTCCCAGACTAGGGGCTGAATCAGAGCTACAGCCGCCGGCCTACACCACAATCACAGCTACTTAGGCTCTGAGGTGTGTCTGAACGTACACCACAGTTCATGGCAATGCCATATCCTTAACCCACTGAGAGAGCAGGGATCAAACCTGCATCCTCATGGATACTAGTTTGGTTCATAACCCACTGAGCCACGATGAGAACCCCCTACCTTTACTTTTCAAAGGAGGAGACTGGGGCTCAGAGATGTTAAGTTACCCGCCCAGGTCATACCACAGGCTTTGATGGCTCCAGAGTATATCATTAGACCTGAGTTCGTTTCACAAAGGGCACCATGGACAGTACCTGGGAAAGGACCCCAAGCCCCAGCAGGGTAGAAGGCTGGGGTCCAAGCTGAGAAGTGGGACAGAAGCATTTCCCGGGCAGGTGAACCAGGTAGGAGAGAAATGGGGGGTGTAGAGGCTGCCTGGATACTTATTTCGCGTGGACCCTAGTCCTAGAATTGCCACTCGCTGAATGTGACAGCCTCAACAGTTGCTACCTGTCTCTGGGCCTTGGTTCCCCATGAGTCTGTGTGTGTGTGTATACACTGCATGCTATGAGTGGCAGGGAATTGCACAATCCTCTCTCCCTCCCCTGGCTTTGGCCCCTCCCAGCTCAAAGACCATCTCCAGGAGGCGATCTCCTGGCCAGGTAAGGATGAAGAAGACCAGTCCTGGACTGTGGCCCTTTCAAACTCTTCTCCAATGCCCACAGCCTCCTGCAAGGCATCTACAGCTGGCCCCACCTGCTTCTTGGGAGTCCACCTCAGCCCTCCTCAGGCTTGTCCCGCTGGCCTGTCTGAGCGCACCTTGGACCACTCAGCAGTCTAGTGATTCATTTATGCACATTTCCCTTCCTGGGTATCCTGAGGTTAGGGAGTAGAATGTATGCATCTAACTGAATACACACGCATGCACACTCAGGACAAGGGATGTGGGAGGGGACCCAACTCCTCTCAGGAGGGTTCCAAGTGTTGGCCTCTCTCACCACCACCCCACACCGCCTGTAGAGAGGGAGATCAGGAGCCTCTTCAAGCCCCCAACTCCGTCATCTTCCACTAGATGGCAGCCCCCAACTCCAAGTGCCAGGAGAGAGCTTCTCAAAAGGTGAGCCAACCCAGCCGCGGAGAGCAGGGCAAAAGTGATCGGGAGAGGCGGAAGTTAGCTCTTCCCACCCCCCCAACCCCACGAGAGGAAGTAAAAAAAAGAGCCACATACAACCCAGGGGCTCAATCACCACTCCCCAGTCCGTACTGTCTTTGAGGAGGCCGAGGTCCCAAGCCCTACTCCCAGCCCTCTGAGCTCGGGGACCAGGGGCTGGCGTCTCGCCTGCTCCCAGCCACGGCAGACGCCACCTACCTACCAAACCACCACCAGCACCTGCCAACGGGGGCGGAGTCAGCTCAAAAACAGAGTGGTTCCTGCTTTAGGGGAAGGGGCTGCAGCTTCCGGGACTGCCGGGGAGGGAGAGCGCCCCTTCTAATGGGAGGCACTGCAATTACTGTTTACGCCCACTACCCATAAAACTCCCTCCAGTGCATCCCAGTTTCTCTAAGGGAGTCTTTTCTTGTCCCCCCTCTGAAACTCCAGAGGACCCTCAAGCCCCCACGTCCCCCTGGCCGAGCCCCTGGGAAGGAGCAAGCGGGGGGGCTACGAAGCAACCCTTCTTACCTGCGTCGCTGTCAGCTCTGGGTAGCAGCTGTCCGGCTGCTCGCCCACTAAAACCCCTCGGCGCGATGGCCCGCCCACCTCAGCTTCCATTGGCCAGGTTTCCGGACGATCACGTTCCCATTGGCTACTCGTCGCATAAAGGCGGGGCCAACCTGGAATTCTGTTCTTTCCTATTCAATTCACTCTCCTCCCTCCCTTCCTCTTTCACCCCAACCCCCCCCAATTCCGGGGATCATGTGATTGGAGAATCATGTGACGCCCTAGCCGACTCAGCCAGGCTTCGAGTGTCCGCCTCGCGGATTCCTGGGACATTAACACCCAAAGGGGCTCTGGGTTAGAGGGTGCGTCCAGAGCTGTCGCAGCATGTCTGCTTCTGGACTTGAAACATTTGTGCACCCTCTTTCTATTCTGTTCAATCAACTCAGATTTAATGCTGGGCAGCCAGGCCCCAAAGGGGGTTGGGGGAGAGTTGTGAGGGCAAGGATGAACAGCTCTCAGGCCCTTTCCTCAAGGTGCTCACAGCAGGGGTGCGGTGGGGGTTGGAGAAGGGGAGACAGGCCCAGATTAAATCTAATTTAAGGTACAAGGTCCTTACCTTACCTGTGCCAGATCCTCTAGATGCGTGGAAGGCTCTGGGCAGGGAAGAAGAGATTTAATTCCAACCTGGGGGCACCGTTTTGAGCTGAGTCAGGTAGGATTTTAACTGGCAGATGGGGAGGGGTTGGAGAAATGGCTAGACAGGGGGTGTCAGGAGGAGCATTAGGAAACCAGATGGCAAGGGCAGCCTTGAGCAGGGATTGACGGCCAAGTTCAATGTAGTGGACTTGAGGAGCTGCTGGGGGTGTGGCACCAGGCTGGGCTGGAGGTGGGTGCATAGCAGAAGTGACTTCCTAGTTTCAGTGGTCCCTGCCTCCCAGGAATTGATGTGCTAGGACAAAGTGCACCACACAGGACAGACTTGCCAGCAGCAGAAACTAGACTGCTTGGTGCCCAGGAGCCCTGACCCAGGCAGAGGCGGGAGACAGGAAGTACAGCAGGAGACAGGAGAGGCTCAGAGAAAGACTGGCACTGGGCCTTAGACGAAGGACAGTGTTTGGTTGTGCCAAGTGGGTGGAGAGCTTGAGCTGAGGGTGAGGCTGGGGTTGGGGGACAAATAGCCAAGATCCGGGGTGGTGGGAGTCTGGGTAGGGAGGAGGTAGCGGGGTTGAAGAATTGTGTGACAGCAGTGCTCATCCCGGGACTGGAGACGACCCAGAAGGTGGATAAGGCTCCTGATGAAGTCAGGACCGCTCTGCACACTTGTTCCCCTTCCTGTGTATCTTTATGCTTCTGTGGACAAAGCGAGCACAGAGGGAGGGCAACGGGGGAGGGGCATATGGGGTAGGAGATTAAGAGGTACAAATTATTGTATCTAAAATAAGCTACAAGGGTATATTGTACAGCACAGGGAATATAGTCAATATTTTATAATAACTATGAGTGAAGGAGAGCCCTTAAAACCCACTACTCACTGTATTGTACCTCTGTAGGTGATAAGACGATGTACATCAACTATACAGTAATAAAAAGAAAAAACAAACCGTCACATTATCCTTCGTTCCTTTTTCTCCCATGTTTGTCTTTTTCTTGTGCAAGTCCTTATATAGTTTGGATTAATATATATGTTGCATAGTATACACGTTGCAAATATTTCCTCCCAGTCTATCCTTTGTCTTTTCTCTTTGTTTACGGTATCTTCTGTGGTCAGAAGTTATGTCATTTTGTCATATGAAATCTAGCCATCAATCTTCTCCTTTGTGGCTTCTGCTGCCCCCGCCCTGCCCGCTTAAGAAGTGTGTTCTTCGTGCTCTGTTACTATTCCTGCCGCAGTCCCAGCTCAGATGCCAGCCCTGCCCTGCATTGAGGCAACACAGATCGTTCCACTGAGAGGCCTCATAGGAAGAGAACCAGGGATGTGTCTGTGGCTAAGGGGTTCCTCCAGGCCAGCCCCAGGGCTGCTTTCACGGGTGGTGGTCCGCGTAGAGTTGGAGCGCTTTCCCTCTTTCTCCGTCTCTCAGCATCTCACCCCACAGGCGTTTCTTCAGCCACAGTTACTGTTCTGCCCCCAGAAGAGTCACAGCTGCCCCAGGGCAGGGGCCTTTTCCCCAAGATCTTGAGTTGCTGGATAAAACATAGCAGTTTCCGCTGTGGTGCCCCGGAATCGGTGGCCTCTGGGAAGCGCTGGGATGCAGGTTCGATCCCCGGCCCACCACAGTGGGTTAAGGATCCAGCATTGCTGCAGGTGGGACATAGGCTGCGATTGTGGTTCAGAACTGATCCTTGGCTGGGGAACTCCAGATGCCTCGGGGAGGCCAAAAAAAAAAAAAAAAAAAAAAATAGGATATCCATTTAAATTTGCATTTCACATTAGAGACAAATACTTTTTAGCATAAATATGTCCCATGGGATATCTGAGACGTACTTACACTTAAAAATTATCCCTTGTGGATCCAGAATTCGAATTTAACTGGGCATCTTGTGTTTTTACTCGCTACATCTGGTGGCCCTGAACACAAAGGCTGGCGTGAGGGCACGGAAGCAGCCTCCTGCTCAGACACACCTACTCCTTCCTTCCCCTTCCTGCCTGAGTCACCTCAGCGTGAGCAATTGGTGCCCCAGTTTTTGAGGTGCCTGCCCTCATCACTGGGCACCTGACTGGTGTCTGTGGGGCTCGGCGGGCCCTTCAGGCTGTCTGGGCAGGTGTGGCAGAGGGGAGCTGGGAACAGGCCGGTGCCCAGGCCAGAGGTGGTGGCGGGATATTTGGCAACAGAGGCACCAGATCTGGGTTCCCGCCCCAGCAGAGGCCATGAACTTGCCCTGTGCCCGTGGGCAGGCCACTTGCCCTGTTGTTCTTGTTTTTTAATCAATTGCTATGTTTTTTAATCAGTTGTTATGTTTAACAAAGTATAAGATGCAAGGAAATTTTAGACAAATTATAACACAAAGCAGCACTCTTATCCACTGTCTTTTCCAATCCTAGACTTCCACTTTCAAACCCTGTAACAGTCTCTTCTGTGTCTTCACCTTGTGTGCTTGTATGTAAATTATGTTTTTTTTTCCAGCCATACCCATGATATGACGTTCCCAGGCCAGGGATCGAATTCTAACCACAGCTGTGGCAACTGCAGACCCTTAACCCACTGTGCCCCTGCGGGAACCCCTATGAATTCTCGATTTGCCTTTGGTCTTTGTGTGTTCATCTGGGCAGCGGCTGAGCACTGCCCTGCTCCCTGGAAGCTGGGAGATTCCGGTTCTACACTGAGCTACAGGTGCTCCACCTGGCCCCAGGGGCAGGACCACATTTTTGCGCAGGCAGATTAATGCTTGTTGTTATCTTTGAATCCAACCTTGAGGCGCAGAATGCAGGGCATGGGTAGCGGGGGAGGGGAGGGAGGGGAGAATGGGGAAGGAGAAGGTGGAGGGGGGACTGGAGTACTAGACATTGCAGAGGCCCTGGATGGAGGGACCCCCAGGGACGCTCTTGGCCTGGGGTTCGCAGCCCCAGCAGCCTCTTGGATTCACCTGGCGGTTCTGCCGCTGCAGAGGCCTGATGTGCAGGTCTGACCCAGTATCCCCCCCTTTTTTCTTTTTTTTTTTGAGATTTTTATTTTTTCCATTCTAGTTGATTCACAATGTTTGTCAATTTCTGCTGTAAAGCAAAGGGACCCAGTCATACATATATATACATTCTTTTTCTCATATTATCCTCCATCATGTTCCATCACAAGTGACTAGATATAGTTCCCAGAGCTATACAGCAGGATCCCATTGCTTATCCACTCCAAAGGCAAGAGTTTGCATCTATTAACCCCAAAGCCCCAGTCCGTCCCACTCCCTCCCCCTCCCCCTTGGCAACCACAAGTCTGTTCTCCAAGTCCATGAGTTTCTCTTCTGTAGAAAGGTTAGTTTGTGCCGTATATTAGATTCCAGGTATGTGGTATCATCTGGTATTTGTATTTCTCTTTCTGACTTATGTCACTGAGTATGAGAGTCTCTAGTTCCATCCATGTTGCTGTAAGTGGCATTATTTTGTTCTTTTTTATGGCTGAGTAGTATTCCACTGTGTATATCTACCACATCTTCTTAATCCATTCATCTGTCAGTGGTCATTTAGGTTTTTCCATGTCTTGGCTATTGAGAATAGTGTTGCAATGAAAGTAGGGGTGCACGTATCTTTTTCAATGAAACTTTTGTCCGGATACATGCCCTAGAGCGGGATTGCTGGGTCATATGGTAATTCTATAATTAGTTTTCTGACATCCCTTTTTTTTTGGCCACCGCATGGCATATGGGTCCCCAGGCCAGGGACTGGATTTGAACGGCAGTTGTGACCCACACCGTAGGTGCAGCAACACTGAATCCTTTAACCCACTGTGCTGGGCCAGGGATCGAGCCTACATCCTGGCACTGCAGAAACATCGCCAATCCCATTGCACCACAGCGGGAACTCCTGAACCCCCTTTTTATGCAGTGAGGAGCCTACTTAGCGAGGAGACTCCTCTCTGTTCTCCTTTCCTCTTACGAGCTGTGTGACTTGACTTAACCTGTGTGCCTCAGCTTCCTGGTCTGTACGCCGAGGACATCAACAGTGAGGCACTTCCCTTGGGAATGAGGCAAAGCCTGCAGAGCCCTCAGCACAGGGCCTGAACCAAGTACGTGCTCACTTAACCAGGCTGCCGCTGTTCTGACTCCTCCAGTTGGGCCCTCCCAGTGCCCCCCCCACCCCGTGCACACACACCTTAGCTTGGAAAACTACCCACTCACCCCTCAGCCCACCTCACCCTCTCCTCCCTAGACCCGTCCCACGTGTCTCTCTTCCCAGAAATGCACCTGGACCCTCCATGCAGCTGTACCCCATTGCACCCTCCTGGCCCAGCATCCAGAACTCTGTCTAGCAGCGGCTATTTGCACCCGGTCCATTTCAGACTCCTGAGAAGGGCACCTCTCAGACTGAAACCATCAGGATCCCTCAGCCAGACGAGGGCAGAGGAGGCAGAGCGACGGGGCTGAGGCAGGGCCACATGAGGCTGGTGAGCTGGCTGGACTTCCCCACCCAAACGTGGAGCCAGCGTCCATCTTCTGTAGGAGAAGAAGGGCAAGTCTCGGTTCCTTAGATTCTGAGATGACCCGGAGAAGAACTTCCTACTGGAGGCTGGGACTGACTCCAGCGAGTCTCCAAGAAGTCGGAGTGACTCCCGGGACTGGGCAGGTGACAGGTGCCAGAGGAAGGGAGTCAGCTCTTTCCTGGAAACCTGAGCCATGGGCTGGCATCCGGGCAGTGGGCCTTGTCTTTGCCTGCTGATCTCAAATTCCAGCTCGGCCTCTTCCCAGCTGGCTGCTGCCTTCGGCTTATTTCTTGGACCCTAAATGCCTCATCCACGGACTGGAGTGACTGCAGTGACCTGCCAGCGCTTCGGGAGGATGGGTTTGCTCACGCATGGATGTAAACTGCCAAGCACACAGCTAACCCCCAGAAACCATCGCCTCCTTCTCCGCCACAACCAAATGGCCTTCATGCCCCTATGAAAGTCTGCAAAGTCCATAGGGCCAAAGCTGATGCCACTCAAGTGAAAAAGAAAAAAATCCAGCCAAATCCAAGATATGGCTCAGGTCCTCCAAATCCTGTGCAGCCCTGCCCCCACATCTAAGGACACCCTGTCCCTCCCCTGGAAGGCTTTCAAGGGGTTGGGACCCCATGGCGAGCCGGCCAGTGTCCTGCCTCCCTGTGGGTGCACTATGCCCTGTTCTAAACTTGCGGACTCCGGGAGCTGGAGCCTAGCTATTTTCAAGGGCAGCAAGTGGACAGACTGGGTGATGGGAAGGGAGGGACAGCTTGGATTGTGGGCACTGTTGACTCATTAGAGCTGGGATGTTAATGAACTTGGGGCGGGGAGTGGAGAGGAGAAGAATCAGGACCGTGTTTTGCCTGCTTTTTCTGTCCCACGTCACTGAGTCCTTCTAACCACATTGCTGGAGTTCTCTTGTGGCGTAGGGGGTTAAGGATCTGGCGTTGTCACTGCAGCGACTTCGGGTGCTGCTGTGGTGCGGGTTCGCTCCCTGGCCGGGGAACTTCCACATGCTGTGGACGCGGCCAAAAAGAAAAAACAAACAAGCAAACACTGCAGAGTGTTAGCACTGTCTCACGGATGGATGAGACGCCCAGTCTTTTCCAGGGTCACCCAGCCGCTAGGTCGTGGTGTCAGTATCTGAGTCCAAGCTGATCAGACCTCAGAGCTTTTGGCAGCATCCGCAGGCTTCACTGGATGCTGGCCCAGCTCGGCCCAATCCTCCCCCCTGCTCCTTCCAGCCCACCTGGGCTCTCCTGGCTCTTTTCTGGGTAGGTCCCCCCTGGGGTCAGGAGACAGTTTGGCAGGTCCCCTAACTCCTCAGAGACGGCTTCCTCATCTGTAAAACGGAAGCGCAGTAATCCCCGCACGCCCCCTCACACACTCATATGCAGTTCACGTGGGCTGAGAGATGTCAGAGGCCTCGTAAAGCAGCGTGTTCAATGGCAGGAATTCTTTTTGGGACATCAAAGGGGCTCCGCTTGTTAATCTGATGATCTGTCTCTGAGGCTCCGGGCCAGGGCCTACGTGAAGAAACTGCCCCCACCCCCGGGGGCACACTTTTCGGGTCACAGATCTCCCTCAAACATTCCATCGGTCATCTCACATCTCGCAGCAGCCCCGGGAGGGAAACAGGGCCAAGAGTATTCTTTCAATTTCAAAAATGAAGAAAATGAGGCCCAGAAAAGAGGTAAGTTCCCCCAACAAGTTAGCAGAGAAATCTGTACTCAACTGCACATCGGGGGACTTTAATTCAATCCCCCCCCCTTTTTCTCTTTTTAGGGCCACACCCGCAGCATATGGAAGTTCCCAGGCTAGGGGTCGAATTGGAGCTGCAGCTACCGGCCTACACCACGGCCACAGGATCCAAGCCTTGCTTTTGACCTTCACCACAGCTCACGGCAATGCCCAATCCCTTATTTATTTATTTATTTACTTATTTACTTATTTTTGTCTTTATCTAGAGCCGCATCTGTGGCATACGGAGGTTCCCAGGCTAGGGGTCTAACAGGAGCTACAGCTGCCGGTCTTCGCCACAGCCACAGCAACGCAGGATCCGAGCCGCGTCTGCAACCTACACCACAGCTCACGGCAACGCCGGATCCTTAACCCACTGAGCAAGGCCAGAGATCGAACCTGCAACCTTATGGTTCTTAGTCGGATTCGTTAACCACTGAGCCACGAAGGGAACTCCTCAGAGCCTGTATTTGTAACCACCCCAGTCACTCTTTTAACCTAAGTTGCCGGCCCATCCTGGCCCCTCGTCTGAGCACTTGCTTTCACGCCAGCCTGCTCAGCAGTCCCTCGGCCTTCACTGCAGACTCGTCTCCATCAATGTTCCCAGCTCGCGATGGAGAACCAGAAATACAGACTCGGCACTGGAGTGTTTCATTAGCAACTCAGCTCCCACCGGCCAGGCAGCTGGCCCGCTGGGATGTCCTGAGTGCTGAATGAAACCTGGTAAAGTTCTAATGGAGGCAAAGCCAAGTCTTCCCTAAGACGGCACGAAGTTCTTTCATTTTTATTTATTTTTATTTTTTTGGCCATGCCCGCAACATGCAGAAGTTCCCAGGGCAGGGATGGAACCCAGGCCACAGCAGGGATCCAGGCTGCTGCAGTGACAACACCAGATCCTTAATCCACTGTGCCACAAGGGAACTCCCAAATGGTAGTTTTATTCCTGGAAAATTCAATATACTATAAAAACTATTTAAAAAGATGTGAGTGGAGCTCCTGTTGTGGCTCAGCATGTTAAGAACCCAACATAGTGTCTGTAAGGGTGTGGGTTCAATCCCTGGCCTCACTCCGTGGGTTAAGGATCCGGCATTGTCACAAGCTGCCGCATAGGTCACAGATGCGGCTTGGATGGGGCGTCGCTATGGCTGTGGTGTAGGGGGGCAGCTGCTGCTTGAATTCGACCCCTAGCCTGGGAACTTCCATATGTCACAGGTGTAGCCCTGAAAAGAAAAAAAAAAAGATGTAGGTGACATTCCTGGGCATATATCTGGACCAAACTCTAATTTGAAAAGATACATGCAACCCTATGTTCATAGCAGCACTGTTTACAGTAGCTAAGACATGGAAGCAAACTAAATGTCCGTCAATAGATGAACGAATAAAGAAGATGATACACACACACAATAGACTGCTACTCAGCCACAAAAAAAGAAGAAATAATGCTATTTGCAGGAACATGGATGGACCTAGAGATTATCATACTAAGGGAAGTTAGAGAAAGACAAATACCATATGGCATTGCTCATATATGGAATCTAAAATATGACATAAATGATCTTATCTATGAAACAGAAACGGACACACGGACACGGAGAACAGACTTACGGTTACTCAGGTGGGCAAGGGAGGTGGACTGGAAGTTTTGGATTAGCAGGTGCAAACTACGGTATCCAGAATGGATAAACAAGTTCCTTCTATACAGCACAGGGAACTACATTTGGTATCCTGTAATAAACCATAATGGAAAAGAACATGAAAAAGAATATATGTATAACTAAATCACTTCGCCATACAGCAGAAACTAGCACTTTGTAACACACTGTAAATCAACTAAAATTCAATACATAATTTTTTTTTTTTTTTTTTGCTTTTTTAAGGCTGCACCCACAGCATATGGAAATTCCCAGGCTAGGGTTTGAATTAGAGGTACAGGTGCCGGCCTACACCACAGCCACAGCAACCTCAGATCCAAGCCGCGTCTGAGACCTACACCTCAGCTCATGGCAACACCAAATTCTTAACCCACCAAGCACGGCCAGGGATCGAACCCATATCCTCATGGACACTAGTCAGATTCGTTACCACTGAGCCACAGCAGGAACTCCCAAAATAAATTTCAACAAACATATTTTATTAATATTAATAAATTATTAATTAATAATAATTAACATTAATTTTAAAAGATGCTGGGTGAAATAGAGCTAGCTTTTAAGGCAGATAATTAAGAACACATTTCTGGAGTTTCCGTTGTGACACAGCAGAAAAGAATCTGATTAGGAACCATGAGGCTGCGGGTTTGATCCCTGGCCTCGCTCAGTGGGCTAAGGATCCGGCGTTGCCGTGAGATGTTGTGTAGGTCACAGACGCAGCTCAGATCTGGTGTTGCTGGGGCTGTGGTGTAGGCAGGCAGCTACAGCCCTGATTAGACCCCTAGCCTGGGAACCTCCACATGCCACGGGTGTGGCCCTAAAAAAAACAAAAGACAAAAAAAAAAAAAAAAAAAGAACACGTTTCTCTAATCCACAGCTGTGAAATGCGCCTGTACAGAGGGGCAACTGTATTCACTGCACTGGGCCATTTTATATAAGGGACTTGCGCCTACATGGATTTTGGTATCTGCAGGTGCTCCTGGAACCAAACCCCCATTGATACTGAGCAGCGACTGTATGTGGTTGTCCAGGAAGACAGAGAGAAGCTGAGAGGTGAACGGGAATAAACCCCTGTTGTGTCAGACTGCCCTACAGTTTACAGGACTTCTAGCATCCCTGCCCTGCCCTCTATCAAAATCCAGCGTCTCCACTCTTCCTGACGACCACAAACGGCCTTGTAAATCCCCCAAATTTCCCCTAGGGGGCGGTAGAGCTTCGGTCGAGAACAACTGCAGGGCATAGTCTCCAGCGCTCTGCTTTTTAATTTAACACTTTGAAGGTTGTTTTACACCTGGTGCTAGAGATCCGCATCCCTTTCAAGGCAGTATTTGTTATATGGAGATACTGGCAGGCAGCTCCTTTTCGGTGACATTCTGCTGTTACAAACAGGGCCACCATGAAGGCGAGTCATCTCCCACGTGAGCAAGCCAATCAGTGGAGGAACTCTTACAGGTGGCCTGGCTGAGTCACAGCGTTGGGCATTTGGAATTTGGAGAGTTATGGCCCCCAACTGCCTTCCCTGGAGGCAGATTAACCCACACTCCCGGAGCAGAGTAGAGACAGCCCATCCCCAGGGTTCCGGGCTTCAGGCTAGGGGGCAGGGGGACAACAATTCTGGAAAGTCTTCGCCAGGACCCTTCCCCTCTAGAGGTCACCTCCTCAGACCACACCCAGGATCTCCTCAATGAAGCTCGGGGTGTCCAGAAACTGCCCATCCCACTTTCTCAGGCCACGGGGCCTCGGGGAGATAGAAAGGCCCTTCCCCATGTGAGCTGATGCTAGCTATCACCTTCATTATTACATTTATTTCCTTTTTTAACCTTCAAAAAAAAACAAAAAAGGCTTCGTTGCTTTCTGATTCCAAAGTAACATGTGTATTTTACAGAGAGAAATCCCTTTCTCCACCAACTTTTTACTTTGAAAACTTCAGAAAAAATGGGCGTTCCTGTCTTGGTTCAGCAGAAACGAATCTGACTAGCATCCACGAGGACGCAGTTTTGATCCCTAGCCTTGCTCAGTGGGTTAAGGATCCGGCGTTGCTGTAGTGTGGCTCGCAGCTGTGGCTCAGATCCCATGTTGCTATAGCGTAGGCCGGCGGCTACAGCTCTGATTGGACCCCTAGCCTGATTGGAATTTCCATGTACCAAGGGTGCGGTCCTAAAAAGACAAAAAAAAATTCTAAGAATGGGACAATGAACACCACATACCCTTCACTTTGACCCATAATTGTTCTTACTTCGCTACATTGGCTTTACCTCTTTATTTTTGCTGAACCATGTGAGACTAAGTTGCAGACATCGGCCCCTCAGCACTCAGTGGGCATTTCCTAAGAACAAGGATATTCTCCTCCAAAACCACTGTGTGGTTATCACACTCAAGAAATCTAAGTTGATAAAGTGATATTGACCTTTATTCAATTTTCTCCAGTTGTCCCAATAAAGTCCTCCCCCACCCCTCCCGGCCTCCTGGGCTCAAAGATCTGACTTGGCATTTACCTGTGGGCTCAGTATTCAGATTTCTTGGGGTTCAGTGGCCCTGCAGCCTGGGCCCCTGCCTCCAGAAAGGCACCTCTATGTGGGCACGGTGTTGACCCTGAACTCAGAGGTGCTGATAGAGCCCACGGGAGGGACCTGAGCCCTACTTCAGCCCCACAAATATCTTCTTAGGCCCTGGAGGTGCAAGCTGGGGCTTGCCCTGGAAGAATTTAGCCTCACAATACATTATCTTCTGTTTATATCGCTCCCCCAGTTCCAGGGAAGGACTTGTAAGTCACTCCCCGAGATAACCCATGGCGCGGGTATTATTTTCTCCCCTTCTACAGTTGAAAGGAATTTCTGTTTTTCCATCTGACAGTGAGGGTAGGTACTGTCTCTAGAAGGCCATTAGGTGCACTGTCAGTGTGAACTGTGGCTGAGCCAGCCAGGACAGCGGTCGCCTCCTCAGGCCTCTAGCCTTGCTTCTCACTAGGGCAGGCAAGTCTCAGGAGGGCCTCAGAAGTTCACAGACATCTCAAGGCTCCAGCTCCACCTTGCAGTTGCCACCGTCACCCTGGGAAGACGCGTCCCCCAGCTCCAGCAGGGGAAAGCTTCTCCTGCAGGCCCTGAAGACTGCCACTGCACTGGCCTTTGGTTACACCAAGGATCCCCCAGGGTTTTTTCAGCCTCACAGTATTTACATGTGGGGATGGTGGGATCTGCTCAGCTCTGGGTGGGGCCACAGAACTGTTGACTCTACACACTTTTCACAGATAGGACTTTAGCTAAGAGTCTGTAAATTAACAGGATGGTGACATCATTCTTATTTTCAGTTGAAGAAACTGAGGTATAGTGACAAATCTCAAAGGCATCCTATTGCAAGAAGAAAACCAGGAATGGAGTGCAAGCCCCTCATTTACTCTAGGGGAAACAGGCTCAGAGGTCTCAGAGTTGGATTCCGGCTGGGCTACTTTGCAGCTGATCTTGGCTCTGGGGAAGAGAGTGTGGAGTTATCACTACCACCAGTGCCTGAATTTAGAGGCAGAGGTAAGATCAGAATCCTGGGTGCTCTAAAAAGCCTTTCCAGAACTTTCTGTGCCACGGTGGGGGGTGGGGGTGGGGGTGGGGGGTGGTAATTAATAATAATAATGATAGTCATAATCATTGAGGGCTTACCATGTGCCAGGCCGGGGTCTAAACACTCTACTGCTACTAACTCATTAAATCTTCACAAAATTCCTGTGAAACGGAAGTATTTTTAGCCCCATCACCTTATTTCGGGCTTTCTAGCGATGGGGAGCCCCGAAGTCTTTTCTCAGGAAAAGCACATGGTTGGCCCCTTGGAATCCACGTGCTAATCCGGCGTGCACCGGCTGGCTGGGTGACTCCAGACCCAGGCCGGACCGTTCCGGGGCTGCAAGGCCAGGGAGATGGTGACGTCAAAGGCACGGCCTACCCTTCTTAAAGGCGCAGGTTTACACTCCGAGTTAGTTTTTCTGTCAGGACAAATAATCACTGACCACAGGAAAGTTTTAAAAACGAGACAGCTGATGAGGTTATGGTCGGGAGAGAAATGCGTCTCCCTGAGAAGCGGGATCAGAGATGGCATCGCAGGATTTTATGTTCACCTGTCACCAGGGGAGGCGACCTGATGCAGGGGAAAGGTACTTACCCGGTTCTAATACCAGATTCTTCGAGCCTCATTCCGTCTTCTGTAAAATGGAGTTAATAATAACCCATTTCTAACTATTTTGAGACTCAGAAAAAATAGACTTTGTGAGAGTAACCAACAAAGAAATGTCTGTCCGCTTCCCCTACTCAATTCTCACCTTTTGAGAAGGAGGAATCCGAGGCACAGAGCGGTGCTGTAACTTGCCCAGGGTCACATGGAGATGGGACGAAGCCCAGGTTGAACCGGGCTTAACTCAGGTTTCCCGAACTCAGGTTTCCCGGCTCCAGGGCCAGCCTTCCCTCGCCGTCCAACCTACCAGGCCTAGGTCACTATTCGTCTAACCATTGCCCACCTCGCGTGTTACGCGGCAGTTTTGTCAAGTGCTTTTGGAATTGCAGTCTCGGTGGATTGTCTGTTAAATGCGAACGGCCCCGTTTGATACAGTCGCCGCTGAGTTGTAAAAACTTAGCAAAGAGTCCGGTAAGTAAACGCTTTGCCATCACCGATTCAAACCCCGTCTCCATGCAGATGAGGAAAAATGGGGAGATGGGCTGAGTGCGTTGCCCACGCTCGTTTGGAAAGTTCGCGGGATCAGCAATCTGCCGGGGCGCTGGTGGGGTGTGTTGGTGACAATACGCAGTCAAGCGCATCACTGCTGCCAGGTCACACGCTGCGCCGAGACCCACAACCTTAGCGCGCGGGCCCGGCGGGGCACTGGGGAGGCACAGGCGGCGCCAGTCCGAGACAGCGCCGGTCCTGGAAGAAGCCGGGAGTAGGCGGGCCGGCGTCACTCCGGGCTTGCGGCCGGTCGGCCCACGGAGGCGGGGCCTCCAGGCGCGTTCCGGGGGCGGGGCGAGCTCCGCCACTTTCCGAGTAGGCCTTGTTGCCCAGTGAGGGCTCGCGGAGCCCGCACCGGCCGCGGAGCCGCTATGGCCCCGCCCGACCCCGGGCGCCGCGGCGTGCGAGCACCGGCCAAGAGCCAGGTGAGTGGGCTGGACCAAGGCTGAGGGCTCGGGGGTGGTGGCGGGAGTCGCATCTAAGGGAGCTTGAGTCCGGGGATGCTGGGCTGAAGGCCGGGAGTCGCGGGCCGACCTAGACGGCCCCACCGGGCGCCCTCTGCGCGGCTCCGAGATGGAGAGTGTCGCCGAGGGGCGAGGAGCTATCTTTTCTCGATTCCTACTTCTCGCACTCTCGGCCGACCGATTTTGGAGGAGGGAGAGCAGAGACTGTACCTCCCACCCCTTCCCGGGGCCAGGCACCCATGCCTGCAGTCCCAAGAAAGCAGACGCTTTCGCCGCTCTCAGGTTTGTTACCTTTCCCTCACTCCTCTGCCCCACCTCTCCATGCCCTGAGACTCGGGACTCACGTGCGCGCGCCTCGGGGCTGGGCGTAGGAGTGGGGGGTCTCGAGGGGCGTCTCAGGCGTTTTGATCTTGGGGCCCCCAGGCCAGACCCCGCACCTACGCTGAAGAGATGCGCCGTAAACCTGTGTGGGGAGGGTAAGGGAATGGCGGTAGGTCATTATTGCCCGTTAAACCGTGGGTGACTCTCAGTTTCCTTCCTATCTAAAGACTGGACTCCCAGAGTGACCTTGGGTAGAGCACTTCACCACTCTGAGCCTCAGGTTCCCCGCTGACAAAGTGCAGCTGGCAGTAACTGCTTTAAAGGGTTGTTGTGGGAAACTCATACTCAGTGGATGAATGGGGTGAGGGTCCGGGTAGTGTCCCCAAGTGTCCCTGCCTTGCCCTCCCCACCGCAGTCTGGTTTTGTGAGCAGGTGCTCTATTTGACTGACGTTTGCTTTTCAGAACTGAAGCTACAAGATGGCCGACCGGGACCCTGGGGGCATTAGCCCCCTCCAGCAAATGGTGGCATCGGGGGCTGGAGCTGTGGTCACCTCCCTCTTCAGTAAGAACTGGGGAGGTGGGGGGAGGGGTGGGCAGCTGGGAATTGGAAGTAACTTGGTCTGGTCTTGGAGGAGGGGTCGGGGCCTGTCCTGCAAGGAGCCTTCAGACCTTCCCTCCTCCCCCAGTGACCCCCCTGGACGTGGTGAAGGTACGCCTGCAGTCTCAGCGCCCCTCGGTGGCCAGTGGTGAGTGCCCAACCCCAGAGCCTGTAGGGTAGGGGCTGGTGCCAAGGATTTCCCAGAGGTGGGGGACGTTCCTGACTTGGGTACTGCCTTGTATTTTAGACCTGATGCCTCTTTCCAGACTCTGGAGCCTCTCCTATGCCAAATGTGAGTGCCCCGAGCCACAGGGAACCTGTAAGGGTCCAGGAGAGGAAGTGTCCCAGTCTGCCCAGGGCTGATAGGGGCCCCACAGCCATGGACTAGCGCTGGCTTCTAGATCCCCTCAGCTGGCCCTGTCTTTTACATAAGAACGTCCACCCAGGGACCCCAGGCTCTGCCGGCCCTCCAGGGTTCCAGGCCTGTCATCCTAACGCCCCCACTCCTTCCCAGTGCCTTCCTCTCTCCAAGCTACAGGGAAGTGCTTCCTGTACTGCAACGGTGTCCTAGAGCCCCTGTACCTGTGCCCAAATGGTACTCGCTGTGCCGCCTGGTTTCAGGACCCCACTCGCTTCACTGGCACCATGGTGAGGAGCAGCTGTGCCCTGAGCTGGGCCTGTAGGCCTTGCTGAGGGATTCAGATTGGTCGGGCGGCAGACTAGGAGGGAATGGGTACTGTAAAGCCCGGAGGAGTGGCCAGTTCAGTTTAGGAAGAGCTTCCCTGAGGAGATGGTGCCTTCAAGAGGTTTTGAAGGGTGAATAGGAGTCTACCTGGAGTCAGATAAGGAATTACACGTGTGGAGGCCTGAGGGGCTACTGGGTAGAAGCAGGGGTGTCAGGCTAGGGCCCAGCCTGGGCCTTCTCCATCACAGGCCTTGTTCACATTCCTCCTCCCTCCCCCTGGGCTGGTGCCTGCTTGGCCAGGATGCCTTTGTGAAGATCGTGAGACACGAGGGCACCAGGACCCTGTGGAGTGGCCTCCCAGCCACCCTGTGAGTACCCCAGAACTGCCTTCCCCTGTTACCCCATTGATCCTTTACTCCTCTGTGGGCCAGCCAGGTGTGGCAGGGGAGCCTGGGGGTTAGGGAACTTTGGGGAGTCTTGGCTAACCTGTCTGAACCCCTAGGGTGATGACCGTGCCAGCCACTGCCATCTACTTCACCGCCTATGACCAACTCAAGACCTTCCTGTGTGGTCGAGCCCTGACCTCTGACCTCTACGCACCCATGGTGGCTGGCGCCCTGGCCCGCCGTGAGCACAGCCCTGGGCCCTCAATCGTTCTTTGACCCCACCTGAGCCAGAGTCCAGTCCTGACTCCCAGCCCCAGCCTCTGCCAGCCTAGGGATGGGGGGATGTCCAAGGCCCCCAGACTGGGCGACTGGCCCCCGGGACCTGTGAGCTGACCCCTCCCCACTGTTCCCCCCAGTGGGCACTGTGACCGTGATCAGTCCCCTGGAGTTGGTGCGGACAAAGCTGCAGGCTCAGCATCTGTCGTACCGGGAGCTGGGCACCTGCGTCCGAGCTGCCGTGGCTCAGGGCGGCTGGCGCTCACTGTGGCTGGGCTGGGGTCCCACTGCCCTCCGCGACATACCCTTCTCAGGTAGGCACCGCAGCACGGATGCAGGGAGTGGGGTAAGGGAGCCTTTGGGTGATGCCCGGATGATGTCTGCGGCCAGGTCCCAGCTGCTGGCCCTCAAGCCGTGTAGCCTCTCTGAGCCGGGAATAGCTCCTCTGTGGAACGGGCCCAGCAGGCGGGGTATTCGCCCAGGTTTTCGCGAGGTCCTTTCTGCCGAGGGAGGGTGGTGACAGGAACTGGCCCATAGCAGGCAGGCCTTGTAACTGGGAGGGAGCAGTTGCGACATAGGTCCATGGAGGCTGGGAGCTCTGGGCCCTGCCCCCCTGCCCTCCTCACCGCTGACGTCTGCCCACTTGTGCTCCCAAGCCCTGTATTGGTTCAACTATGAGCTGGTGAAGAGCTGGCTGAGTGGGTTCAGGCCAAAGGACCTGACGTCCGTGGGCATCAGCTTTGTGGCTGGCGGCATCTCAGGGACGGTGAGTTGGCCTGAGCTGGGAGGGGGGCCAGCAGAGCTGACCTCGGGGCGGGTGAGGATGGGCCTGTGGGGTGTGGAGAGGCTGGCGGGGGTGCGGAGAAGCATCCCCGTCCGTCTGGATGCCAGGGATGGGGGTCCTGGGAATAGAGACCAGCCCCCGCCCCCAGGTGGCGGCCACCCTGACTCTGCCCTTCGACGTGGTGAAGACTCAACGCCAGGTCGCGCTTGGAGCGGTGGAGGCTGTGAGAGGTGAGGGGCCCCTGCGGGGGTGGGGCAGGGCGGCCAGGGGCCGGGCGGGGTCTCACTGGGCCGAGCCTTGATTCGCAGTGACGCCCCCGCGCGCCAACTCCACCTGGCTGCTGCTGCGGAGGATCCAGGCCGAGTCGGGCACCAGGGGACTCTTTGCAGGTGAGCGTCTCTGTGGCTGTGTGTGCACATCTGCGTCCAGGCCCCGGTGGACTCGGGGCCCCCGGGACCTGACCTCTGACCCCGGCCTCCCCCTCACACCACAGGCTTCCTCCCGAGGATCATCAAGGCCGCCCCCTCCTGCGCCGTCATGATCAGCACTTACGAGTTCGGCAAAAACTTCTTCCAGAGGCTCAACCAGGAACAGCCTCTGGGCCCTTGAAAGGAGGGAGGGAACAGCGACCCCATCTCTGCCGCGAGTGGGGCGAGGCAGGAGGAGACTGAGCCAAGTGCCTTTTCCTCAGCACTGAGGGGAGGGGCCCCGTTTCTCTTTCCTCTCCACTCAGAGCCCCGGGGTAGGGGGCTGCCTCTCTGGCCCCCCCAGACCCCCGCCCCAGACCACTTTCTTCCTGCTGCTCCCCATTCCCCAGCCCCGTGAATCATCTCTCCCCCCAAGTTCAAGACCAAATCTGCTAACTCCCCCTGCCCCCGTTCCCTTGTGTTTATGTAGCTGGGCCTGCACCCAGGGGCCTGGCATAGTCTGCACCCTCCCCTGTTAATTCCTTGAGTCTAAAGATGATAAACTTCTTTCCAGTGCCTGTGACTATGGGAATGGGGGGGCAGGGGGGTGAAAACGCAGGGCGTGGTGAAGGTAATTTGTACAGAAGAGGCCCGGGAGGGACCTTGACGTTGGCTTGGGCTCTCCAGGTCTGGCCCATGCAGAGGACCCCACACACATCTCGGAGCTGGGTCGGGGTGAGGGCCCAGAGCTGAAGGGGTGGTGAGACTTCCCCCAAGGGCGCACACTTCAGTGACAACCCAGGAGGGAGGGTGGCTTCACAGCCAGGCTTTGGCCTCATGGAAGGGTCTGGGACTGTAGGCCAGAGCTGACTTGCTCAGGATGATGGCAAGGAAACAGGGCCCTGCCAGGGCTTGCCTTCTCCATCCTGCCCCCTGGGATATTCAGTGTCTTCTCTGCTTGGGATGAATGAGTTACTAACTGGATCAGGGCGAAGGGGCCCTTACACGCTCTGGTCCCGCCCTGGGCTGACCTAATATTTAGGAAACTTGCCCACTCCCTGAATTCCTCCTGCCAGTCTGCTCCCACGGGGCCTCCACTGACTCTGGTCCAGCATGACCCTGGACCCCGCACTAGCCCCCTCCACGTTCTGGGCCCTGTCCCAGCCCCCCACAGACAAGGCTGCCCTCAGTCCTCTGTTTTTTATTTGCCTGATGGTCTCAGAGGCTCCCCCCTCCCCCACCTTCTCGGAGACAGAGGAAGGAGTGGCTCCCAGGCGCACACAGGGACAGAGAGGAGACACGTGAGAGGTGGGGGTGCCGAGGCTGGGCCACCAGCTCCTAAGGAGGGCGGGGAGATGAGCAAAGGAGAGTCCCGTAGGGAGCTAGCCGGGCATCAGGGTGGACAGAATAAGCTCCCTGCAGCCTTGGTGCCCCAGCCTCCCTCGGCAGCTCCCGCCTCCTCGAGCCAGAAGCTAAACTGGACTAGAAGCAAAGGGTGTCTTTCCCCAGAGGCTCCTGGAGAAGGGTGGCCTGGGTTGGGGGACTGAGGACAGGCGGCAGGTGTCTGTGCCCCTGGCAGGTGGGGCTGGCACCCCCGGGGGCAATTCCTCAGCTGGGGCTCAGTGCCGGGCTGCCCTCAGGACTGTCGCTCACCAGGCACTCGTTGGATTTGAAGCTCGCCAGGGACTTGCAGCTGGGGATGGAGGCCAGGGAGCCGCAGAGGCCCAGCATGGAGGGCGTGGGGTCCTTCCCTGGGGAGAGAGGGGGGGTGAGGCCGGGCCAACCGGTCTGCGTGTGTGTGAGTTGGGGCGTGCGAAGGTGCAGACAGTGAAGGGACAGCCCTCAGGTCACCCACCAGGCGGCCTTGCCCATTTTTGGAGCATTTGCCTTCTGCAGCGCACCCTCGTTGGGCACCTGCCCGCACCATGCCCAGAGCTGGGGACACTGTATTGTAATCGTCAGTTTATGTCTCTGTCTCCCCCCTGAGGTTCATCCTCTCTCTTTGTCCATTTATTAAACACACGGTGAGCACTTGTTCCGTTCCAAGCACGGGGGATACAGAGAACGGACGAGACATGGTCCCTGCCCTCACGGAGCTCACAGTCTGGTGGGGAGACAGACACACGGACAATCACAGACACAGTGTGGCGGGCTTCCACGTCCACAGCCTGCCTCGTCTCAAAGAAGATCTAGGGTCATCCGGTGCAGTGTGGGTTTTAGAAAAGACAAGGAGTCCAGGCACCGGGAAAACTAGGATGGGAAACCAAGGAGAAGCCAGGGGGAGGGCAACACAAAAATGCATGCGTTGAAGTCCTGGACATTCGCTTGAAGGGAGCCACTAATTTGGCTCTGAGCTTCCTGGCAGCCAAAGAAAAGGGGGAAACAACGGTCAGGCGACTGGTTCACAGAGGGCACGAGATAAGAGCAAATTAGGCGAAGAACTCCCCAAGGATCTGTGAGCCCCTTGAGGGTGGCCCTATCCCAAAAAGCCACCGAGCCCTCACCATATGCCAACACTGGTGATTATTTTAATCAGCATCCCCATTTTACAGATGAGAAAGGGCTCAGCAAGGTGAAGTCACTGACCAAGCTCACACAACCAGAGGGGGCGCAGCCGCAACTGGCACCAGGGTCTGTCTGCCTGATAGCCCAAACCAAGCTCCCAGTTGTGCTAAGCGCTCTGGGAGGGCCGAGGGAAGGAGGGAGGCGGCCAGAGCCTGACCGCAAGCCCCAAGGCCTGGCCTCAGCCCTTCCCGGGCGGGTGCTGGGTGCTGGACTGGGGGGCTCACCGATGGGACCCCAGGGCTCCTCGTCCCGCTTGCCCTCTCCCAGGCGCTGGGAGTCTGAGCTCAGACTGGCTTCTGCTGACAGCGGCTCCGTGCTCATGAAACTGTGTCTGTGGCAAAGCAGAGGGCTGGTGTGCGGGGCAGAGGCCCTCGGGCCACGGTGCCCCTCTTCCCGGGGAGGACAGCACTCAGGCCCAGGCTGAGCCTGGCTGGGGCTTACCTCCGGTAGAGCTTGGGGTTGCTGGTGCCTTCGGCCCCGCTGAGTGTTCCCAGTGACGGCCACTGGTTGACCAGGCGTGTGGTGAGGTCCTTGGAACCCTGGGCCAGGGGAGCGTGGTCACCGGGGATGAGACCTGTCCTGGGATGGGGAGGGGGGGTCAGGTCCGGCCGGAAAGGGGCTCCGCAAGAGGTGGGGAGAGGGGTTAGGATTGAAACCTGGGGAGCAGAAACGGGTATGAATGTTTATCAGTGGGGCAGATCCTGGGGGGTCAATGGAGGGTCCTGGGGGTCAGAAGGATGATGCGAATTAGTGTTGGGGGTTAGGGGAACGTTATGTGGTGGGGGTGGGGGATGGGCTGAATAGCGTGGGAATCAGGAAGACTTGTGGGGTGCTGGGGATCATGCTGGAAGGAACTGTTAGAGAGAGGGGTGGGGGCGAGGTCAGGGGTCACCATGGGTGATGACGGTGGGCCTACATTGCAGGTCAGAGGGGTGTTGAACACAACCATGTTGAAGGTTGAGTAACAGAGATCCTCAGGAGGAATGCTGGGGTCCCTGGTAGTGTCAGGAGTCCCAGAAGTAATGGCCATTCTAGCTGGTGGCGGGTAATTGAGGGTGAAGTGGGGAGCTGGTTTGGGGGAGGTCTCACGCTGATAACGTTAGGGCGCGCGGGGGTGGGGATCTGGGGGTGGAGGTGACGGGCTAACCGTTGGTATCAGGAAAGGTGACGTTAGAGTCAGTGGGGGCGATGGTGGGGTGCCCTGGGGTGATGCGTTCGGGGAGGTGGAGGAACGGGGTCAGGGCGGCGGCGGCGGCGGCGCTCACAGCTGCTCCTGCAGCTCCAGGATCACGCCTTCCAGCTCCCGCTTCTCGCGCTGGTTCTGCGCCGCCGCCTCCTCCAGCTGCAGCTGCAGCCGCCGGTTCTCCGCTTCCAGGTCCTTCAGCTGCGACTCGCGCAGGCGCACCAGCTCCTCCAGGTAGCCCTGCGGGGCGCCGGCTCAGCCAGGGCGGCCGGAGGAGGCGGGTGGTCCCCGCGGCCGCTCCAGCCGCCCCGCCCTCCGCGGGGCTCCCCTTCCACCTCCCACCGCGCACCGCGCACCTTCTGCGCGTAGACAATGCGGAACTTCTGTTCCATCTTATGCCACTTGCTGTACCAGCTGTCCTCGTCGGTGACGAGCGGCAGGTAAGGGTGCTCGGGCGAGTTGTCCTCACTCGTGCTGCTCTCGGCGCTGTGCCGCTCCTCCTCGTCCGTCAGGTAGTCGTAGCTTGGGGAAGGGAGGAGTGGGCGCCTGCCGGCCCTGCCCGCTTGGGTGGCCCACGCCAGCCCCCTTGCGGGGTGGGGGCGGGGACCAGGATGCTCCCCGCCGCCGGCCTCCTCCCGCCGTCCCCGCCCCTCAGGGCGGTCTTCTGTCCGCACCCGCCAACAATCAGGCTGCTCACCTCTGGGTGAACTTCAGGTAGGGCGTGTAGTCGATGACCACGGGGGTCTTCCCGTCCAGCACTTCGCCCTTTAGGCAGAAGCTGGGGGCAGAGGAGCCACAGGATTGGAGGGCGGGTGTGAGGGGATGTGAGTGTGGACTTTCTCGGGAAAGGTCCCCACCACCATGGCCACCGCCATGCAGACCCCACCTGAAATCTATGGCACTCAGGCCGATCAGCATCCCGGTGAGGACCGTGGCTTCCTCCCGCAGCATGATGGCTCCCGAGTCGTAGAAACGTCTGCAGGGGGCGGGGTAGGGGCCGACGGTGTAGCACCTTCCACGGAGCCTCAAGGCTTCTCTTGGCTCATTACAGACTTTCTCAGAGGAAGGAGGTATCTCTTTCCTGTTCACTCCTCAGCTGTGGATTTGTCTCCCCCCTGACTGGGACCCACTGGGGCTAATGCCTGCGTCTCCCACCTGTTAGAACACGTGTCTCCTGCGAATAGACCTCCATCCTCTGAACCACCCCTTCCCCACCAAGTACTGGGTCACCCAGATCCTTAAAATCAGGAAACAAGTTCTGAACAGTGCTTGGCATACAGTCAGTGTTCAAAAACATATTGACGTGAACGCTGAAATGTGAGGGCAGATTAGAGATACAGGCAATAAAAACAGCAGTTTGGGTGCGGCCACCTGGCGGAGGGGGCAGTGGGCAGGAACGTGCCTGCACTGTACTCAGCCAGCTTCAAACACACCTTCCCCAGGGGCACATCTTTTCTGTGCCCCCAGATCCGCTCTCTCTACAAACCCTCAGTGCAAGGATTGAAGCTTGGACGCTGGCACTCTGTAGTCCATGGGTCACAAGCACAGACTGCTGTTATTGTTTCGGAAGCAGGTAGGGCTGTGCGTATAGGTTGTGGAACACGGCCCGCAAGAAAAATGATACGTAGCTGAGGCTTGTCCCCAGCTGTGTGTAAGGGCAGAGCTGTGCATGAGACCGGGGCTAGGCGGTCATGGCAGATAACGAATTTGACTTGCAGGAGAGGGTGGTGGTGCTAAAGCTATGTCCTGGCACTGCAGGCCCAGCTGACCCGTGGACAGTCTGGGAGAGGGAAACTAGCGGTGCATGCTGGGAGTTGTAGTCTAGGTACTAAAGGCTGCAGCAGGAACTTAAGGATCACATGTGTTTAGGCAACGAATGTACCCACTGGAACCTGTGGTCCACGCCGACGGCGGGGCGGGGGGGGGGGGGTCCTGACCTGGTGGTCCGGGTGTCCCGCAGGGCTGTGGTGATGTATTCCGACATGCGCTTCTCCATCAGTGCCACCCGGATCCATGCCCGGCCCTGGAAAGAAGGTTTACCTTAACTTGCTGCCCTGAAAGGACCCGTGCACCACTTCTCACCGTGGGCAAGAGCGGGGACCAAGGAGCAGGCAGTCCCCCTGTATCCAGAGCAGGAAGCAGCTGCCCTGGCCCTGCCCTCTGCCAGCTGCTCACCTTGGCTCGGGCGGTGCTGATGTTCTCCATGTTCTCGATGCTGCTTACGCAGTTATTGGGCACTTTGCTGCAGGCCAGCCGGATGTAGTCCCAGAAGCCCCGCTGCCCGTCTGAGCTGAACCAGCTCACCGGACCTGCTTGGGCACAGGCTGAGCCAGGGCAGGGAGGTGGCTCAGCAAGACCAGGGAGTTTGGAGAGGGTCCATATACTGGGGCACACACATGCATAAGTATGAGCGGCCATGCACGCCCGAAGTGCCTACCCCAAACATACATGCACACACATGCATGTACACACAGGGTGCACCAGCCCATAACTGCACACCCACTGATAGGGCTTGTGGGCACCCACCGCGTTGTACCCAGATGACCCCTCCCCTCTTCCCAGCTCTGTAGATGAGCCAGGGCCAATGATGGGGATCAGAAAGCCACAGAGTAGAGCAGAGTAGGGTGGCTGGAAGCCAGAGGTTGCGAGTTGGGAGGGCTGGGCATCGATCGGGAGACGGGAACCTGGGCCCACCTTTGAAACGGTGGCTGAGGATCTGCTCTAAGATGGCTGCAAAATTCACAAACTCCTCGGATGAGTCATCGATGGGCTCCGCCGTGTACTTCTCCAGCAGTGTTTTCACAGAGAACCTGGGCGAGTGGCAAGGAGAAGGGGCAGTGGGGTGTCAGGCGGGAAGACACGGTGATTAGGGGTGGAAGTAGGCCGTCAGGGAAAGAGAGGGAAGCAAGGGCGGAGAAGAGGTCACCGGACGGACGTGGTGGGGAGGCAGCGGAAGAGACAGTGGGAGGCAGGTGAGAACACAGTGACCCTGGAGGTGCTGTGACATGGGAGAGTAGGGTGGCAGGTGGGAGACTGATTGACACCGTGGGTGACAGGAGAGGTGACAAGCAGAGAAAGGGGGACTGGGGAACAGGGTATGAGAGGGGATGAAACAATGGGTAGAAAGATGAAGCCCCTTCCTCTTTGCTGCCCGTCCTCCCCTCCCACCCTCCGGAGTTGCATCCTCTAGCCTCAGAGAAGGGTGGGGGTCAGCTTGGGGTTAGGAGCCGCTTTGTGGCCCTGCCCTGAGCTGTCTTCTGCTATTGCTGCGATGACCTCCAGTCCCTTCTGGGGTGGGGCTGGGGGTCACCTGTGCCAGGGCATGTGAGCTGGCACCGAGCACATGGAGCGTGGGCATGCCTGGGCGGCCAGGTGGGCTTCTAGCACACGGATGGCCCCCCTTCCCCCTTTTCCTTCCTAGCTCGGCCACCCACACACCAGCTGCCCAGAACCAGGCAGTGCAGAGCTAGGCGGAGGGACGTGCAGGGTGTGGGTCTGACACACACAGCGGGTGGGAGGGGGCGGTGGCAGCAGATCTCTGGAAAGGGGCCTGGGGGCCCGGACACCTGGCTTCTCAGCGAGGAGGGAAGCCAAGGGAAGCCCATGGGGCTGAGGGACTGGAACCCAGCAGCCCCCGTCCCTCTCTCCAGTCCTGCTTGGAGCTTCGGCTTCCTCTGCAGTCCCCACGCCTGCAGTCTCCACCTGCCATCGCTGCAGTGGGGTGGGGCAGGGGCGAGGACGTGGCTCCCAACATCCCATTATTGTCCCACTGTGGGTGGCGCAGCAGGGGTGAGGTATCCAGGGGTATGGGCGCTGCTTGAAACTGTCCCTTTCTTCCCTAAGCTCCTCAAGCCCTGCAGTGTGCCCGGCACTCTTCTGTGTTATCTCATCCATCCCCACGGCAGAGCCAGGAGGAAGGTCTCCTTATTATCACCATCATCCCCATTTTACAGACCAGGTAGCTGAGGGTCCAAGAGGTTGAGTGATCTGTTCAAAGTCACGTAGCTTGTGAGGAGTCAACAGGTAGAACTGATTCCAAAGCCCCGACTCTTTCGGCTACATCTGTAGCCTCCTGGTGGCTGCTCAGTAGAGGCCCCAAGCAGCCCCTGCCTCCTCCAGCCTCTGTCCCCCACTCAGCAGGCTCTAGCCCTTGAGCACTTAGGCCTCTGGGGCTCTTAGGCCAATGGCATGACTAAGTCCAAGGACCTCCCTCCCTTCCCTTTGGGCTTAGAGCTGGTCTGGCCTGAGATCCGAGCCAGGTCAGTGCTGGGGTTGCACCAGGGAGAGGCAGCCTGTGTGGACATCCTGTGTCCTTGTGATACCCATGTGGCCTTGGACAAGTCATTTAATCTCTCCAAGGCCCATTTTCCCAAGTGCAAACAAGAATGATAGTATTTGTCTTAGCAAAGTTTGGTTCAGATCCCAAGAAAGATCCGCAATGTGAGTGTACAGGCCATTGGCCAGGGGTGGTGAGGAGCCGGGCCTTTAGTGGAATGGCCAGCAGGAGCCTGGATTTAAGGCATTGTCTGGGCTTCATTATGTAGCCCCACCCCCGTGATTTCTTCTGGTCTTTTGGGTCGGACCTCAGTGGGGGCCTGCGGCTGGTTTCAGCGTGGCAGCCATCTGCAGAACTGGTCATCGCCCCCGGGAGCCCCGTGGTGTGTTCCCTATTAGGAGGTGCAGTGGCTGCTGCAGGTTGCCATGGAGACAGGGCAGCCAGGGCCCAGGGGAGTCCTTGGCCTGCTAAAGGGAACTGTTCTGGGAGCTGGAGGCGAACCACATGACAAGGATGAGGCAGCGGGGGCCTGAGAGGTTTCTGAGCCTTTGTCATGCTTCCGATCCCCCCGGCAAAACTCCATCCCTCACACCCCAGCTCTAAGACCACGTCCAATCCACCAGAGCCTCTGCTTCTCCAGCCTAGGCCAAGGGGAGTTCCCTGCTTCCCCACACACTCAGGAGGCCCAGGTGTCCTGGCAGGCAAGAGAAAGGAGAGGAACCTGGGTGGTCAAGAGAGAGGAGAGGGCCAGGAAGGCTGTGCTTGGGATGAGGCTATTTTCATGTCCCAAGCACTGGGCTAGGCTCCTCTGGGCCTTATGTCATTACCATTCCTTGGTGGGGCTGTTACAGTGTTACAATAGGGATGAGGCGCTCAAGGCCCAGAGTGCTTAGGAGACTTCCCCAAGTTTGCACAGCTAATAACTGTTTAAGTGAGAGCTTGAACCTAGGACCATCTTTATTTACACGACCCTGGCAGGGTTTGACGAGTGAGCATGGAGGCAGTGGTTTGCATTTGGGCTGGGCCATTTGGGCTGGGCCACTCATTCATTCTATAATATTCTAGGCAGAGGTCTGATGTGCACAGCACTGGGCTAGGCACTAGGGATATAATGATGTGAGACAGACGCAGCGTGGTTGGGTGTGTGCCCAGGACCCTGGAAGGAACTGTGGGAGATGGGAGCCAGGGCAAGGGTGGGCACTGATTCCCAGGGGAAAGAGTAGGGCCACAGCCTTTGTGCAGGCAGGTGGGGCTGCTGAGGAAAGACAGCTGAGCCCTGCACTGGAGCACACTGCCCTCAGAGGTGGCACAGGGGAGAGGGGAGGTTGTAGATGGAGAAGGCAGCTGGCATGGGGACCCAAGGGGAGAGGTGAGTGCAGGTGGGGGCCTAGAGACAGGGCTGAGCTCCTGGCCATTCCTGGCTTCAGGGCAGGGCATGGAGGGTGAACCACTGCAGGGCTGGGAAGTGGGAAATTTCATTTCCAGAGCCTCAAGAAAGCAGGCAAGTCTTCCTAACACTGCGGCAGCCCCACCCTCAAGGACCAGTGGCTCTGCCCTCCCAACCTCCTCCCCGCCAACCCAGGAGACCCAGGCTTCTGCGGTCTAGCCCTCCATCCTTCCCAAAGCAGAGCTAGAGCTAGTGCCCCTCACTCTTCACTGCACTGATTCGGGAACATTGCCTACATGCCCAGTTGACCCTGCCCTGGGCTGCAGCTGCCCAGAGATGGAGGAAGTACATCCCTGCTCCAGGATTTGAGCATCAGCACCTCCCAGGAAAACCCCACCCCTAAGGGGCCAGGCTGATGGGTGAGAGTGAGGGTATGCTCGCTGGCGGAGGGGTTCATCCCCGTCCCATCAGTTCTCCTTGGCCCACCCAGCACCCGCCCCCAGCAAGGGAGCCAGCCATCCCCACCCCTCCCCCTCACGCACAATGTCACTTCCTGGTTCTCACAGGAAGCTGCAGTGCTAATTAAACACCCCTAACCCCCGGGGCCGCAGGCTGAGCAGAGGCCTGGCTAGGCCTAGAACGGTAGCCATCAGACCTCCCAGGCCTGGCCCTGAGGACAGTGGATGCACTCCTCTTAACCTTGGGCTGCCTCTCTTTTCTTCGCGGCTGCTGTGCATCCATCCTCCAGCGGGCACGCTCAGGCCAGGTTTCGGCAACCCGCCCCCACGCCTCTCCCTGACCACCCCACCCCCGCCCGCCAACGGCGCCCACCTGCACACGGTGATCAGGTTCCTTCGCTCCACGGCCACATTGCGGGAAGATGCTTTCTTGGACGACAACCCCAGAGCCATGGTGGTCTGGACAAAGCTCGCTTCCATCCAGATGTGTGGCCACTGCTGCCGCCTTCAGCTGCCCCCCCACCCCACCCGGCGCCCCGGCCCCGCCAACAGGTCACGGCTGGGCCCTCTGCCCGCCGGGGCCCCTCGACCCCTCCACGGCCATCCTCTTGCAGCTGCGCCAGTTGCCCGGCCCCCTGGCTCCCTCCCCCGGAGGCGATTCCGGAGCAAAACAAGGCCGAGGAGGGAGCTCTCCGAGGTGCTGAGCCGGGGCGCGTCACCCCCCCCTTAGCCTCCCGCCCCCCTCGGCTGGTGACGTCAAAGCCCTCGGGCCCCGCCCCCCGGCAGGCCGGGGACCAATCCGCAGAGGGTGCAGGATTTGGGGGGGGAGGGAGGAGAGAGGACCCGGGCCTCAGGGAGGACCGAAGGGGTCTCCGGTAGAGGCAGCGTTTGGAAGGAAGAAAAGGGGCATCTGGCTTCTCCTCCACCCCCATGATCAGAGCCCGGTACCCCACGCTTCGCATTTCTGAGCTCCGACGCTTCTACCCCCTTGTTGCTGATCTGTGATCGGTGGTGTCTGGCTCAGATTTCTCCCTCTGATTTCTCCTCACTTCCTGTACTCTCGTCCCAGCCTCGCCCCCCCACCCATTCAGTATGGGCATTCCCAGCGAGGCCAGTACCAATCCTAGAGACCAAGGAGCAGTCAGAGACTGCGTAACTGTCTGCGCCCGGGGAGGAGGGGATTGACGTGTCTGCATCAGCCGGCTTCTGGGGTGGGGGATGGGAATCCTGACTGCGGTAGGAGCCCAGCGCCTGGGACTGCTCTGGACAGTGAATGGAGTAGACTGGCAGCTAAGGGCCTGGGCTCTGCGGAGGCTCCTAGAGGTAGAGCTGGTGCCCAAAGTGGAGCGAAGGCAACTGCTCCTTCTCAGAGTCCTACCTCCTCACACCATCCCAGAGGCAGCTGGCTTGAGGGTTAACACCTTGGCTGCTGGAATTGCTGCAGGATGCCATCAGCTCCCTTTGCAAGGCCAGAAAAACTGGTTGCGTGTTTTAGGGAAAGATGGGGAAATGGAGGCACAGCCGGCTTCGTGTTTTAGGAAAAGATGGGGAAACGGAGGCACAGCCGGCTCCGCTGCCACCTTTTGCTCTTTCACATTCCTACTTGCATCTGCTCCATTCCTCTATTCAGCCTGTTCTCTCTCATGCACTCAAATGGCCACCTCCCGTAGAATGCCTTTCGGTGTTGATAACAAGGGCTTCACTCAGTTTCTCCATCCTGCCTCAGAAATGTCCATTCTGGGGCTCAGCTCATATGCATTCACCAACTCTGCCCACGCCCTGGATTTACTCTGCTGGCTGGTGGGTAGTCAGTATCTCCGCGTTGATTCAGATGTGCACCCACATCTGACTAGGACCAGCAGGCAAGGACCCTCTGGCAGTGCAGAGGAGGAGGAGATGAAAGACCTGTAGAAGTCCCCAACTTTGGTCTGTCTCCCTGGGGGCTGGATCTCCTGTTCACTGGGCCTCGACCTCAATTCTTGGCTTCTGGGACCTCAGAGTTAGTCTTTTCAGTCCCTCCTGTCTGCCTTTTCCTTCTTGCCTCATCTCTAGAAGCCCCTCTTAATATCCTCCTGCCTCCAGACCCATCACCAGGGGCACTTATAAGGTTTGTTCTTTCGTTTTTCAATTGCAGGATATATCAGATGCACAAAAGAGCACCTAAAACACATATGTGCAGCTTCAAGAATATTTCCAAAGCATATACCTCTGGCATAAGCTCAATGATCAAGAAATAGGACATAACAAACACCCCAGAACCTCCCCGATCTCATCTTCATCCATACCCATAGGAGATAACCACTACCCAGATTTTTGTGATAATCATTTCCTTGCTTTTCTTTATAATTTTATCATCTACGCATCCATCAACAAAAACTATAGTTTAATGTTGGCAGTGTTTAAACTTTGTAGAAATGGAGTCATCCTGGAGTTTCTGTTGTTCCCAGAGGTGCAGATTTGATCCCTGGCCCAGGAACTTTTATATGCCACGGGTGGGGCCATTAAAAAAAGAGAGAACCAACTATAATGGAAAAAATAAAAATCACTTGAAAAACATTTTAAAAAATTAAGAAAAGAAAAAAGAAAGCGGTAAGGGCTGAGGAAACAAAAGTGAAGAGGTGGGAGCTCAGGGCCCCCCAGCAGGCTGCCCCTGGTCCTACCACATACAAAGAGGAGCCATCCACAAACCTGGATCTCAGGATGCAGAAGGAAGATGAAGACTATAGCCAGCTTCCCATGATAGAGTGACCCTGAAGAAAGCCAAAAAAGGGAAAAAAAGCTAAGGCAGAGGAAGGAAAGGGAAATGAATTTATATATATATGTATTATTTATATACATACACAGAGTATATAATATAGAAAAAAGGCAAGCAAAAAAAAAATACCCATAGCTTCTACAATTCTTATTTCTGTAACTGGTCAGAAGCTGATACTTATTTATTTATTTATTTATTTATTTATTTATGTCTTTTTAGGGCCGCTCCCAAAGCATTTGGAAGTTCCCAGACTATGGGTCGTATTAGAGCTGTAGCTGCCCGCCTCCGCCACAGCCACAGCCACAGCCACAGCAACACCAGATCCAAGCTGTGTCTGTGACCTACACCACGGCTTATGCCAAAACGGGATACTTAACGCACCGAGCAAGACCAGGGATCGATCCTGCGTCCTCATGGATACTGGTCAGGTTCATTACGGCTGAGCCATTATGGGGACTCCAGAAGCTGATATTTATAATTTCCTCTTCCATCACTCATTTCATTGTTACTTTGCCCTTAGGCAGCACCTCAGTTTTCTGCTGTTGTTTTTAAAGCATGTCAGGTGAGGGAGTTCCTACTGTGGCTCAACGGTGACGAACCCAACTGATACTCAAGAGGACACCGGTTTGATCCCTGGCCTTGCTCAGTGGCTTAGGAACCCAGCAGAACTGGGTGAGCTGTGGTGTAGGTCACAGACGAGGCTCAGATCCCTCATGGCTGTGGCTGTGGCACAGACCATCGGCAGCAGCTCTGATCTGATCCCTAGCTGATTGGTAAATGCCCCAGTCCTTTCAACCGTCTGTTGGGGTGGTCCTTAGGCTTATGTCATCACTGACTCCCTGAGTCCCCAGCAGGATTACGCTCCAGTTGTCCACTATCTTAATTTGCCTAATAGCACACCCCTTACTAACCACCTTCCCTTCTCGGTGTCATTTTCCCACACACTTGCAGGTAGTTCCTAACATCAATTCCTAAAATATATACTTGCCTTCAAATCCTCAACTGGGGTTTTATTCCTCCCTTAAAAAAAAAAACAGTTGAGGAATTCCCGTTGTGGCTCAGCAGGTTAAGAACCCAACACAGTGTCCGGGAGGATGTGGGTTCGATCCCTAACCTCACTCAGTGGGTTAAGGATCCAGTGTTGCCTCAAGCTGCAGTGTAGGTTGCAGATGCGGCTTGGATCGGGCATGGCTGTGGCATAGACCGGCAGCTGCAGCTCCGATTCGACCCCTAGCCCAGGAACTTCCATACGACACAGGGCCCTAAGAAGAAAAAAAAAAAAATTGATATCTGAAGTGGTCCTAGAAAGCAGATCCCCTGAACGGGATTCTAAAATCGAATCACTCACCATAAAATAGCAACAAGGGTTCCATTGCTGGGGTAAGTGGGGTGCTGATACCCACACATGAGCATGACTGACCGTGGTGGATACAGGGAGGCACTGCCCGTGTTCATCTCTAGTATTTGAGATGTGAGAGGAAACTGGGAATTAAAAGGATTGTGGAATTGGTCAGATGTTAAATGCCACCAAATTGCTAAAAGAAAAAAATGACAGACTCACACGGGCTATCAACTCAAGGCAGAGTGTAAAAACCAGAAGTCCAGAGTTCCTGTGGTGGCTCAGCAGTAACGAACCCAACTAGCATCCATGAGGATATGGGTTCGATCCCTGGCCTCGCTCAGTGGGTTAAGGATTCAGCCTTGCCGTGATCTGTGGTGTAGGCCAGCAGCTGCAGTTCCGATTCGACTTGTAGTCCCTAAACTCCCATATGCTGCAGGTGTGGCCATAAAAACAAACAAACAAAAAGATGTGATTCTGCCCCCTCTCCCATGATTCTAAATCTAGTGCCTTAGACCGCCTGACCACTCGCCAAGAAAATGCAGCGTATCTATCCTAGAGCAGATCAGCATAGCCCCTGATATTTAGTATGGGGCTATTAATTTGGTGTAGGAAAATGGATTAGAATCATATAAAAGTACACTTCCATTTCCTCTCTCCCTGACTTTGATGTTGTTATATATTTTATTTTAGGCGGCATTTCTAGGCTTGGTAACGTGATGGCGCATTTTTTCACATGCTTATTGGTCATTTGGGTTTTCTCCACTGTAAAGTTCCTGTTCCAAGTATTTTGCTCATTGTCTTTTGGCTTTTTTTTCCCATTGTTCTTTAGCAGTTCTTTATATATATTCTTGTTTGTTTGTGTTTGTTTGTTTGTTTTAATGATCGAACCCATGCATATGGATGTTCCCTGGCCAAGGCAGCACCAGATCTGAGCCACAAATATGACCTACGCTGCTTGCGGCAACGAAGTATCCTTAACCCACTGAGTAAGGCCAAGGATCTAAGCACATAGTTTCGGAGACTATGTTGTCTTCTTAATCTGCTGAGCCACAACGGGAACTCCGAGCATACTGGAATTTTCATCTGTTTACCGGCCATTTGTATATCTTCTTTGGAGAAATGTCTGTTTGAGTCCTTTGATCACTTTAAAATTGGGTGGTTTGTGCAATTTTTAAGTTGATTCTTCTAATTTATTAAACATTTCTTTAAATTGAAATAATTTATCTGTATTTTCTTTTGGATTTTCTTGCTACATAATTAGATAATTTGCAAGTAACAGGTTCTTTTCTACTCACCGAATAACAAACATCCTTGTTCTGTTTCTGACCTCAGAAGGAAAGATTTCAAAATCAGGTGTGATGTTTGCTATACGTTTTTTGTAGCTCTTCCTTATCAGGTTATAGAAGTTTCCTTCTAGTTTTAATTTGCTCAAAGTGTTAATCATTAATCGGTGGCAAATTTTATCAAATCCTTTTTTGTTTTTGACATGAATCTATGGTTCTCATTCTCCTTTCATGTTCATGTGGAGGATTACATTAATTAATTTTTGTTTTTTAGGGCTGCTTCTGCAGCATATGGAAGTTCCCAGGCTAGGGGTCGAATCAGAGCTGCAGTTGCCGGGCTATGCTACAACCACAGCAGCACCAGATTCGAGCATCTGTGACTACATTGCAGCTAGGGATCAAATCAGCATCCTCATGTATATTAGTCGGGTTCTTAACCTGCTGAGGCACAACACGAACTCCCTAATTGATTTTCCTAATGTTACTAAACTCTATGTGTGGAATAACCCAATTGATCATGATGTATTATCTTTTTCATTTCTTGCTGGTTTCAGTTTGCTAATATCTTCTTTATTTAGGATTTTAAAATTTATGTTCATGGGTAAGGTTGACCTGTCATTTGTCTTCCTTGTCCTATTCATGCCAGGTTTCGGTATTAAGAATATGTAAACGAGAAGTTCCCATCGTGGCTCAGTGGTTAACGAACCCGACTAGCTAGACTCGGGTTCTATCCCTGGCCTCACTCAGTGAATTAAGTATACTGCATTGCCGTGAGCTATGGTGTAGGTTGCAGACGCATCTCAGATCTGGCATTGCTGTGGCTCTGGCGTAGGCCAGCAGCTGTAGCTCCGATTAGACCCCTAGCCTGGGAACCTCCGTATGCCACAGGTGCAGCCCTAAAAAGACAGACAGACAGACAGACAGAAAGCAAGCAAGAAAGAAGCTTAGATTGTTCATTATAAGCTTATTTTTCAATATATACATTTGAGGCTATACATTTTTGTATAAGAATTGCTTTAGCTGTATCCTACAAATATTTTTTCATTCAAGTCAAAACATTTTATAATTTTCATTATGGTTTCTTCTTTAACCCATGAGAGGCATCAGACCGATAGGTAGAGACATATAGATACGTAAGCATCTTTCTATCTACACTTATAGACATACATATCTAAATATAGATGGGCATTTATGTGTAAATATATATAAATATTTGTGTATTTCTATATAAATCTTTAGAGAGAGATTGATCAATTGCTTTATTGCTAAGGAATTGGCTTACTCAATTGTGATGGCTGGTTAGGCCATCTGAAATCCAGAGGGCAGGCACTGACACTGCAGTTCATAGGTAGAATTTCTTCTTCCTCAAGGCACTGTTAGTTTTTTTTCTGTGTGTGTGAGTTTTGTTTTTGTTTTTGTTTTTGTTTTTTGGTTTTTGGTTTTTTTTGGCTGCCCGGAGGCTAATGGAGTTCCTGGGACAGGGATCAGATCTGAGCTGCAGCTGAGGCAACACTGGATCCTTTAACCCACTGTGCCAGGCTGGGGATCGAACCTGTGTCCTGGTGCTGCAGATGCCATCAATCCCATCGCACAACAGCAGGTACTCCAAGGGACCCTTAGTTTTTCTCTTAAGGCCTTTCGACTGATTGGTTGAGGACCACCCAGAACAGCCTTTACTAAAAATCAGTAGATTGTAGATATTAATCACACATACAAAATACTTTCACAGTGACCTAGATTAGTGTTTGAATAACTCGGTCCTGTAGACTAATCAAGTCTACCGGAACTAACCATCACCCCGCTGTCTGATGCTTCTCTCATGACTAGATGCATGCTATGAGTTTTGGGGAGGAAGATCACAGAGTCCTACTTTCACCCCAGCATCTCAAGTGTACATACTCTCAGCGTAATCTAAGTCTGATGATGTCCACCCTGCTTGTTGGCTGAGCTCTTTGGCTGTCAAGTTACCACACAGCTGTACTTTTTTGAAAGGAGTCACTGTGTGAGCTCACACTTAAAGGGGAGGATTTATGCCCCCCTTCCTTGAGGGTGGAGTATGATATATATTATTTGGAATTCTTCCACATGGGAGATTTGTCTCTTCTCTCTGTCAGCATCTCTCTCTCTATATGTTCATAGACATACATATATAAATATAGGTAAATGTTTATATGTAAATATAGAAACAGTTGTATATTTATATATTCATAGATAAATGTGTGTGTGTGTGTGTGTGTGTGTGTATATACATATATATATATATATATATACAGAAACAGAAAGCTAGAGAAAGCATGGGTGAGTGATTTACTGCTTTATTGCCATGGAATTTATTACTTTATTAATAAATATAATACATAAGTAAATTTATTTATTTATTCAATTACTTAAATATATCAATATGGACTCATGGATACAGATACATCTTTTTGGCCACCTCCATGGCATGCAGAAGTTCCTAGACTAGAGATCAAACCTGAGCCACAGCAGTGACAGCACTGAATCTTTAACTGCTAGGACACCAGGGAACCCCAGGAGTCATGGATATTTGTTTTATAATTTGGGTTACAATCCAATACTACTTTACTTTGTTATTTAAATTGTTCCAGCTTTGGTCACCGGGAACTGCATGGTGTACATAGTTCCTATCTTGTTACTTTTACTCGTCGGCATTCACCTTCAGCAGACACTTACTGAGCACCTGCTGCGCAGATCATATAGAATCTACTGGTAGTTCAGTATGTAAGTGGAGAGAATGAAGAGGAAGAATGAAACCCAAGATCTGGCGGAGCTCCAAGGATTTCAGCATTAGCATGTGAACAGTAGTAAGGCATGACGGGCTCCAATTTGGGCTTTGGAAAGGTCACCAGTTATAGGAAAGTCAATGGATGGCTCCTTGGTGACTGGCCAGATAAGGTGGAAGTTTCACAGTCACTTCTTGGTTTCTGGCTCGCGCAGTGGGTGGACTGGGGTGTCACTGGCTGAGATAGGGCACCTTGGATGAGGGCCAAGTTACAAGAGCATGCAGAGTGGAGGGAGAAGATAGCTCAGGAAAGATGAACTTGGGGAAACATCAACATGGGGGAAGGTGATAGGAGGAAGATGAGCCAGCCAAGAAGATATAGGAGAAACCATCAAATATAGAGGAGGGGAACTGAGAGCAGACATCTCAAGAAGGGAGAGGCTGGACATGTCAAATGCCACAGAGAAATCCAGCTGGGGATCTGGGCAGTGTTCATTACATTTGGCAACTAATAAGTTATTGGAAAAAGGGGAGAGAGGAGAAGCTGGGCTGTCTTAGAGGAGGGAATGAGAGGTGAGGAAGAGGAGAGAGTGTTAAGCCCTGTAAAGGCTAGGAGAGCAACAGGGCATCCACTCCAGCATCAGGAGAAGCTTGCCTGCTTATTTCCGTGAATAGACTTGAGTTGGGGGGGGTGGCAGGAGCTAAGGGAGAGAGAGAGGGAGAACAGAGGACTGAGGGCGGAAGTCCAGAGAGCGTTGAGTGGGGGTGGAGTTAAAAGGGCGTGGCTTTTAACAGCCTGAGCCCCCTGGAGGACCGGCGGTGTCACTACAAACAAGTTTACACTAGTTGAGGAGAGGATATTTATTAAAATTTTCAAGGTTGGGAGTTCCCATGTGACTCAGTGGGTTAAGTATCTGGCGTTGTCCTTGCAGAGGTTTGGGTTCGATCCCTGGGAACTTCATCCTTCAGATGCAGCCAAAAAAAATAAATAAAATGAAGTGTCTTCTAAAAATTCTTCAACTTTCAAGGGTATTTACTGATGGAAAGAAATCCTCACCACTACCCAAACTTGGCTTCACGTCCAGTTTATTAACCTTCTGAACCTACTGGATAACTGGTAACACTTTAAACAATCAGCATCTAATTGTCACCCAAGCACAAGTTAACTCTTAGGAATTTGACCAATTAAATTTCTCCCGGGAGTTCCCTTTGTGGCTCAGTGCTTAACGAATCCGACTAAGAACCGTGAGATTGAGGGTTCGATCCCTGGCCTTGCTCAGTGGGTTAGGGATCCGGCATTGCCGTGAGCTGTGGTGAATGTTGCAGACGTGGCTCGGATCCTGCGTTGCTGTTGCTGTGGCAAAGGCCGGCAGCTACAGCTCCTGTTAGACCCCTAGCCTGGGAACCTCCATATGCCGCAGGTGTGGCTCTACATAAAGGCAAAAAGACAAAAAAATTTCTCCTAACACCTTAAACATCAATTGCCGAAACAATAACAATAAAAATAAGCAACACTTAATATCGCCTTTACTATGCTCCAGGCACTAAGCGCCCTACACGGCATATGGAGGTTTCCAGGCTAGGGGTCAAATCGGAGCTACAGCTGCCGGCCTACACCACAGCCACAGCAACGCGGGATCTGAGCCCTGTCTGCGACCTACAGCACAGCGCACGGCGACGCCGGATCCTTGACCCACTGAGCAAGGCCAGGGATGGAACCCGAATTCTCATGGATCCTATTCGGGTTCATTAACCTCTGAGCCACAACGGGAACTCCAAGGAAGGTAGTATTATTATCACTTGGTTCCTATTTTGCAGCTGAGGCGACTGAAGCCCAGAGAGGTGAAGTAACTCACCTGAGGTCACACGATGGGTGAGTGTTAGAATCAGGATTTGTACTCGGTCACCTGGGCCACGGAGATGCTCCTACAATTACATGCTGTAGTGAAAACATGGCTGATCTTTCTGAAATTTAAACAATTGGCAAAACATACACAAATATGCAAGTTCCTGGTGTGGCACAACTGAAATGAATCCGACTAGTATCCATGAGGATACGGGTTTAATCCCTGGCCTTTCTCAGTGGGTTAAGGATCTGGCGTTGCCATGAGCTGTGCTGTAGGTCACAGACAGGGCTCAGATCTGGCGTTGCTGTGGCTGTGGTGTAGACCAGAAACTGTAGCTCCCTAGCCTGAGAACTTCGTATGCCACATGTGTGGCCCTAAAAAGCAAAATAAATAAATAAATAAATAATACACGAATACGATTATTTCCGAAAGTGTTATGTCTGGTTATCAGGCAAATTGAAGCTCCTCTTTTCCATGGTCATTTCCCAATGATCTAAACTTTTTGCTTTGTGGGGTTTTTTTTTTTTTTTTTGCCAAGTTTTCATCATGCAGAAGTTCCCAGGCTGGGGATCAAACTTGAGGCACCTCAGTGACAATGAGCCACAGCAGTGACAACACCAAATCTTTGTTCCCTAGCTTACCAGGAAACTCCTAAACTTTTTTTTTTGTTTTTTATTTTTTAAATTATTATTACTATTATTTTATTTTTTTTGCTTTTCTAGGAGCACAGCTGCTGCATATGGAAGTTCCCAGGCCAGGGGTCGAATCAGAGCTACAGCTGCCAGTCTACACCACAGCCACAGCAATGCCAGATCCTTAACCCCCTGAATGAAGCTAAGGATAGAACCTGAGTTCTCATGGATACTAGTCGGGTTATTACCACTGAGCCATGTCGGGAACTCCCTAACCTCTGTTTTTAAAGTACAAAATGAGGAGAGGGAACTGAAAGCCAGCAGACAGAGGCATCATTCATGTCCTTGCTCATTTTCTTAACCTTCATTTTGTGCCCCTTTGGGCACAAGGATGGCCATTTTTCCTGTACTGTCCTGTCCATGGTCACAAGCACCGTTTGACCCTTGGGACATCAGTCTGCGGTGTCCTGCTGCGTTTCACACCTGGCTCATTCAGGTTAGCCTAAGTATCCTTCTCCCCCACTCGCCCGCCTTTTTCTGTGTGTATGTCGCATCTGGAATTTCCTGGGCCAGGGAGCGAATCCGAGCCGCACCTGCTGCCTGTGCCACACCTGCAGCCACGCCGGCTCCTTAACTCACTGCACCACAGCGGAAAGGCCCGCCCTCCTTCTTCTGATGCTCATGCTGTCCCTGCCCAACAGAAGGACTCCTCGGCACTGTCCCCTGACATCCTTGAAAGTTTTCTTGGACCTGGAAGCCGCAGTCATCGTAGGACTCCTATTTCCTCTGCGGAGAGAACTTACGCGAGAGCAAAATCCAGGAGCGGGGCCCCATCTGGTCCGAGTGATTTCCTCCAGTCGCAGAGTCCGGGGTGTGAGATGACGGCCCTGGTCATGCAAGGTTTGGGGTCTGGTGGGCAGATGAGGCAGAAGGTTGAGGGCGCCCGTACATCACAGGGCCTGGCGGTCTGCATCAGCGTCCGCCCTCCGGGCCTTCCCGTCTGAGATGGAGAAGGGACGGCAGAGCCACTGCCGGCTTGTTCCTTCGTGGACACACCTGCTACCTTGCTTCCAGCTCCTCTGTTTATGTCTCTGCGAAACCGCAGGAGGGAATCACTGCTCCCTCCTGGGACTCAGCCAAAATGATGTGTGACTCGGGGCACAGGAGGCCCCGGTGGGTTCTGGCTGCTGCCTTTCTCGGCACAGTCCCTCCCAGGACTGCGGTGTTTACTCTCCCCCAGGCCCGGAGGCCCCCGGGCAGGTCAGCCTGGGTTTCTGTATCCCTGGGCACCTAGCGGGGTGCCTGACACATGAATAGATGCACAATAAATGCTGTGGACCGCCTTCTATGTTTTTCCTTTTTTCTTTTTAGGGCCGTGCCCGAGGCCTATGGAAGCTCCCGAGCTAGGGACAGAATCGGAGCTGCAACATCTGCAGCTGCTGGCCTGTGCCACAGCCACGCCAGATCCGAGCCACATCTGCGACCTACACCACAGCTTGTGGCAACACGGGATCCTTAACCCACTGAGCAAGGGCAGGGATCAAACCCAAGTCCTCATGGGTACTAGTCGGGTTCTTAACCCGCTGAGCCACAGTGGGAACTCCAACGTAGACCTCCTTCTTAGATGGATAAATGAAGTAATTCCCCCATCGCCTCAAAGTTAAGGCTTCAGAAACCCCAATTTCCTCCAGTTATCCTTAAAGATAAACCGAGGCACAGGCTAGGAACCCTCTCCCCATCCTCCTCTCCGCTTAGACACTGGACCCAGCATTTTCTCTCCCAGACAAGATGAGTAAATGCAGCCCCCTCCCAAGTCTCCCAGCTGTCAGTGCTGGATCCTGAGATAGGGACCTGGGCCCTGCAGGCACCAACTTCTGCTCCCCACCCTGCCCCAGCCGCGCCCCTTTAGTACCACTGGTTAGGCTTCATTTGAAATTAACCAGTGTTGGGGCAGGGCTGAGGTTCTGGGTCCTGATTGGCTGCTCCAGGTCTATTCAAAAAGAAACAAGGAGCAGTTTGAACTTTGGGGTTCCTTGGGCTCCTCCAAGCTCTCAGAAGTACAGCTGAGTGTTGGCTTCCCCCCAAGGAAGACAGAGGCTCCTGGTTTCTGAGGTTTTCCCTCCAAGGTGTCCCCAGAGCTCAGCCTTCCTGCTGGGAGTGGGCAGGGACAGCCCAAGGTCCCCTGATTGGAAAAGTCCTTGAAGGAGGAGAAGCTAGGGTCAGGGGCTTGGGGACCCAGAGGCCTTGAGCATCCAACCCCAGGGTCCAGCGTATGGAGGGACCCCCGTGCCGACTGGGTGTTCTCCACCGCTGTGACAATACCTACCACTGATCAGATTTTACTATGTACCTGCGGCTATGCCAGGAGCTTCCTGTACAATCTCATCGTACCTGCACAACTTCTCTGGGAGGCTGGATGTTATGGATGAAGAATCTGAGACTTTTAAAGACATCTGGAAACTTCCTCAAGGTCACACAGAGAGTAAGAAGGCAGACCCAGTTGGACTGACTCCAAAGCCATTGGCTTAACCACAACTCCTCCCGCCTACCCACCCCCCCGCGGTCCCCCCACACACGGTGGGGGACACACCCACACGCCCTGAGACAGACTGCCATCAGCTGTCACTCAGAGGCCCCAAACATCTGGCTGAGCCGATAGGGAGGGCCAATAAGGGATGGAGCTGTGCCCCCAGGGAGGGGACAGTCCCTCAGGTCACGCCCAACTCTTTTCTGGAGGAGCCATCTGACCCCTCCTCCTGGACTGACGGATGAAGAGAGGAGTTCTCAGGGGCTGGGGAGACAGGAGGCCCAGACTGACTGAGAGACCCACCTGTCCTCAGGAGGGGCGGGTCAGCCACGGAGGGCCACCAGCCAGGGGCAGGACACAGGGAGGGTAGAAGGGGACCACACCCACCTCCTTCCTCCCACCTCGGGTGCCCCAGCAGCTCTCTTGTCACACAGACACTCTCCGCACACAGACACAGCAGGCACAACCCCACGCCACGCACCCGTCCCAGCAAAAGTGGCTGCTCCACTGTCCTGAGGTTTTTTTTTTTTTTTTCCTTTTTAGAGCTGCACCTGAAGCCTATGGAAGTTTCCAGACTAGGAGTCGAATCCAAGCTGCAGCTGCCAACCTATACCACAGTTCATGACAACGCCGGATCCTTAACCCACTGAGCGAGGCCAGGGATCAAACCCGCAACCTCATGGTTCCTAGTCACATTCATAACCCACTGAGCCACAATGGGAACTCCCCTGAGTATTTTTTGAAGGGTCGGGAAGGGTGGGAGGACAGAGGCCGCTCCCCAGCCTGGACATCCAGGGTCAGCCCCTGCCACAGCTGGTTCTGAGCTCCTACTGGGTGCAGGCCGGCCTTCTTTTTTCGAAAGCAGAGGGTGACAATCGCAGGGGGACCCTCAGGAAGGGGAGGAGGACCCTGCAGGAGGACAGGGGAGCCAGTCAACAAAAGGGGAGGTGGCTAGAAGGGACTAAGCTCAATTTTAACCCTTAACCAGTTCAAGGGAGAGCACGAGGCTAGGACAAGTGGGGCAAGATCTGGGATCAAACACAAGTTCACAGGCAGGAAGGCCAGGCAGAGAGGTCGGCAGGAACTGGGTCAGAAGGAAGAATTTGGACTTTATCCTCAGGCGCCAGGAGCAGCTGGTGGCAGGGTGGGTCAGGAGCACGTTAGGGTTCAGGGTCAGTGGGCCCCTGGAGCACAGGCGGGCCCCCCACCTGCCCTACCCACTGTGGGAAGGAAGAGGGGACTGCTCTCCACTGGTCCTATTCCCGTGTGTGCCCCCACCACTGGGGCTCCCCCCCACACCCCAGTTCTCTGCCCCTCCCGCAGAGCCCCTCGCTCCGGCCTGCATCCCCGGCCACCCGGGCTTAGTCTTGCATCTCTCCCGCATAGTGGAGCTGGGACAGGAGCCAAGGGACAGTCTCTTGCTGGCCAGCCTGCCTTCCAGGCCTGGGTCAGTCTAGTAGGCGGCAGTTTCCCCCGTCTGCTGCAGCCTCACCCCAGCCCGAGAGGGCCACGTGTGCCCAGCTCCCTGGGCCCCTGGTGTGACCTTGAACTCTCACTGACACAGAAGAGCCATTTCCTTGAGGGTTTTCCCTCCCTCTCCCCATCACAAGCTTTGGATCTTGGCTGTCTGCGAGCGAATCCTGTTCCAGCATGCTGGAATGAGCTGTGTGACCCTGGCGAAGTTACATACCCTCTCTGGGCCCCTCTTTCTTCAAGTATTGTGAGGATTAACTGAGAACAGCCTGTGAAGAGAGACAGCTTGAGATTGATTTCACATTGTGGCTCAGCCGGTTAAGGACCCAACATAGTGTCTGTGAGAATGCAGGTTCGATCCCTGGCCTTACTCGGTGGGTTAAGGATCTGGTGTTGCCGTGAGCTGTGGTGTAGGTTGCAGAGGCAGCTTGGATCCCACATTGGTGTGGCTGTGGTGTAGGGCGGCAGCTGTAGCTCCGATTTGACCCCTAGACAGCTTACATTACAGAGGGTGGTCTTTATGCCATGCAATTAAGTCTTTTTGTCTGGATAAGGAAGAAAGGGGGCTGCTACTTAATGGAGAAGAGATGAGGTGGAGAGAGCCTAGATTTTGGAATCCCACTATGGGCCAGGGCTTGTTTCAAGACTAAACTCTTCCTGGTTTGGGCTTTTTGTTTTTTTTTAAGATGTTTATTTTTTTCTATTATAGTTGATTTACAATGTTCTGTCAATTTCTGCTGTACAAAAAGTGACCCTGTCATTCATATATATATATATACACACACACACACATTCTTTTTCTCACATTATCCTCCGTCATGTTCCATCACAAGTGACTAGATACAGTTCCCTGTGCTATACAGCAGGATCTCATTGAAAGTCTTCCTGGTTTTGAAGCCCTGTAGTCTCTGGAGACTTGTGAACCAGCATCCTGGAGCCGCTGTCTCCACTTGTGGGCTGTGCTTCCCGGCTGGGGACAGAGACTGGCCGGTGGGACTGGGAATGGACGGGACAGGACCGAAGGGGCGGGAAGATGCGGGCTAGTGCAGGCCAGGTGAGAAAATGGCAGTGACCTCAGGGGTCAGCACTGACGCGGAACAGAGATAATACTGTTGAATATTCTACACCACAGGGTCCCACCTGTCCTTCAAGATGCCTCCTCCTAGAAGCCTTCCTGGACCACCTCACTCTTATGGGAAAATTCCGGGGCCTGAGAAGCTGCAGCTCAGCCTTGGGGAGCTGCGTGTTCCCGGTTACTGCACGCGATGGGCGCCCACCAGCTATTCATCACCGAGTCATTTTTAGAGCGCTTTCCCACGTATTAGCTCATTTAATCCTCCTAACAGCCCTGGGAGGGAAGGATGAAATGTGCTTAATTCCAGGAGGTATTTATTATCTCACGGATTCCATATAAAAGCCTCACCTAGTGAGTAACAGAAAGGTTACAGAAACTTGTCCCAATCATTTCTTCTGTTAATCCCATGAGAGGCTAAATGCAATACAGGCAAGAACTTCAGAAGGAATTTCCCAGGGAAATGGGCATTTACAGACTCCTGGGGATTGTGTCCTGGCTTTTAACTGCATCTGGGGTGGGGGTGAGCGATCCGAGAAGCCAGTGTGTGAGACAGAAGTAGCTGAAAGAATGGAACGCTGAAGCCACGGGGAGCAAGTTTTGAATCCCAGCCTTCTTGCCTATTATGTGACCTTAAGTGAGTTACTTAATCTGAGTCTCATTTTCACCGCCTGTAAAATGGGAATAAGAATGCATCATTCAGTCATTCATTCAGTAAAAATTCAGCGCCTACCCTGTGCCAGGCATTGGTGCTAGACTCTGGAGATACAGTGATGGAGAAGCCCAGCAAAGAATTTGTCTTTAACAAACTACTGTGCACAGAATAAATAGGCTCCAAGGACATGTTGTACAGCGTAGAGGATATAGCCAATATTTTATAAGTAAAAACAGAGTATTATCTTTAAAAATTGTGAATCAGAGAGTTCCTATTGTAGCTCAGCAGGTTATGAACCTGACTAGTATCCATGAGGATGTGGGCTCGATCCCTGGCCTCGCTCAGTGGGTTAAGGATCTGGCATTGTTCTGTCTGTGGCTGCAGTTCTGATTTGACACCTATTCTGGTAACTTCCATATGCCACAGGTGCGGCCCTGAAAAGAAAAAAAAAATGTGAATCACTATTTGTACACCTGAAACATACAGTATTGTAAGTCTGCTCTACCTCAAAAAAAATATTTTTTTTCCTTTTTTGGCCACCCAGCAGTATATGGGCTTCCTGGGCTAGGAATCAGATCTGAGCCGCAGTTGTGACCTAAGCTACAGTGCAGCAACACCGGATCCTTAACCCACTGTGCCCCAGCAGAGACTGAGCCTGCATCCTGGCACTCCAGAGGTGCTACAGATCCCACTGCACCACAGTGGGAACTCCTTGAAAAAAATTTTTTAATAAAAACAAAAGAGGAGTTTCCATTGTGGCTCAGCAGAAAGGAATCTGACTAGCAGCCATGAGGACAGAGGTTCAGTCCCTGGCCTCGCTCAGTGGGTTAAGGATCCAGCATTGCCGTGAGCTGCAGTGTAGGTTGTAGATGTGGCTCAAATCTGGTGTTGCTGTGGCTGTGACGTAGGACAGCAGCTGCAGCTTCGATTGGACCCTGGGCCTGGGAACTTCCATACGCTGTGGATGTGGCCCTAAAAAAAAAAAAAGACCAAATAATGCCTTTCCTGGAGGGGCTTGGAAGCTCAAAGAGATGACACATGTGACTGGCTGGGCACAGTGCCCCGTGCAGAGGGGTGCCCATTCGTCAGTTATTCTTTTTACTGGGTAAAAGCCACTTTACCTCTCTGTCATTGTTCTTAAGTAAACGGGAGGATTCTGGCCCTGGGCCTGATTCAGCTCCCTTCCTCTCCGCCCGGGCTCGGCACGAGCGGGCTTGTGGTGAGACCCAGGAGCTGCCTGGGGACTTGCCGGATATGTCCCCTCTCTGTCCTTGTCTCTGCACTTCTACTGTTTGAGTCTGAAGCGGGGGATCCCCAAGCTGGTGGCCCCCAGAGCACCGGCACTTTGCCCTCACAGATGAGGTCACGGAAGCCCAGACCTGCGTCCCACGGCCAGGCGGTGTCGGAGCCTGGCCGGGACAGGTTCCTCCCTCTGCACCTAGAGCAGTGGCCACAAAACCCCCTCTCTGCTTCCAAACCTCTGTTCGGTCTTGCCGATCTGGACTCAGCTTTCAGTCTCTGCCTCCTCGGCAACTGGAGCCCAGGAACAGGTGACCGGCCCCAGCTCCCCCCAGGAGCAGGGACTGCCCCGCCGCCAGGCGGGGGCCGAGAATGCGGCTGCTCTGGCCTGCGGGCCTGGGCCGGGCTGCCGACAGAGGGGCCAGTGTGCCCAGACATTGGGGCTTTGTGAGCTCGGAGCTCCGTGTGGGGACGTTGTTTTTGTTTGACCTGAGATTGTTTCAGGTTGACTGAGTGGCAGTGTCTTAGGGCCCAGGGACCGGTTCTTTGGAGCCAGCTGGGGTCTTGAGGCGAGGGTGGCTGGGGCATCCTAGTCTGGAGCGAGGAGAGGAGGGGCCTGGTCTGGGCTCCCCACCGTGGTCAGGGTCGGGGGTGGTCAAGGCTACAGAGGAAGAGTGAAGAGTCTCGAAGGAGGGCACCAGGACAGGAGGGAGAAGAAAGCAGGCCAGTGCCCGTGCCTCCCGGGGCTGGAGCAGAAGGGCCTGGTCAGTGTGAGGATGGCCAGAAGCAGGACCGGGGCATCGAGAGGTCGGGGTAGACCTGCCGGGAAGCAGGGAGCTCCGAGAGCCCAGCCTTCAAATGTTAGTCCGCGAAGGAAGACCCAGGAGAACCGCAGGGGCCAGGAGGGCCTTCGGAGGCCTTGGGGCTGGCCAGCTGGGGTGGGGTGGGGTGGGCCCGACTCAGCTGTCCAGATGTGAGTGAGAGATAACTCTGTTTACCGAGCACCCAGTGGAAGCAGGGTTGGGGGGGTGGGTGAAAGGGGCTCCCAGGGCCCGTGGGGCGGGCAGATTAGGAGGCGGGGGGCATGAGTCAGGGGTTTGGGAACTGCCCCCGGGGCGCGGGAGCAGGAACCTGGCGCTGTCAGAGCGGGCGTGAGCTCAGCTGATCACGGAGGCCACCGGCGGCTGCAGGACTTCGCCGAGGGACCCCAAAGCTCGCGAGCAG
>PVHT021183690.1:2710414-2818121 GCA_004024745.2 Catagonus wagneri | reverse complement strand
GTGTCAGGAAAGAAGGCCTGGCACGTGGCAGCAGAGTGTGTGAGCAGGTGTGTGAGTGTGTGGGGTGGGGGATTCAATCTGATTCCCTTCCAGGTATGGGTCCCTGTCAGGCTCCTGTTTACCAGCCCTGTGGGCCGCTCAGACCCAGGTCTCACCCCCTCAGCCCCTTCTTTCCTCAAAGTGTGGGGATCCCCAGGCCACCCCATCTGCCCCCAGGAGGAAAGTTATCAGCTGACATTTCTTCTCATTCGAGACACTTCCCAAGGAATCTGTCAGGGAGATCTGGCACTGAACCCACCTTAGGGAGTGCTGGGAGGGGAAGGAGGAGTCCCCCGTCTGAGGATCTCAAAATGGTTAGGCTGAGGGAGCTCCCGTTGTGGCTTGGTGGGTTACAAACCCGACCAGTATCCATGAGGATGCAGGTTCGATCCCTGACCTCGCTCCGTGGGTCAAGGATCTGGCATTGCCGTGAGCTACAGCATAGGCTGCAGATGCAGCTCGGATCTGGTGTTGCTGTGGCTGTGGTGTAGGCCGGCAGTTGTAGCTCCGATTCGACCCCTAGCCTGGAACTTCGTATGCTGCAGGTGCAGCCCTAAAAAAAAAGAAAAGACAAAAAGCTTAGGCTGATTCCATGGAAGCTGAAGAAAAATCAGAGGGGGTTGAAGACAGCAGGTCTGACCTTGATCCCCAGTAGCCCAGCTGCAGTGATAATGACAGCAAACGGTTCCATAGCAAACGGTTCATGTGCCAGGTACTATTCTAAGTGCTTTCTATCTAGGAACTGACTTAATGCCACAACGGGCCTGTGAGGTAGGTATCATCATGATCACCATTTCACAGATGAGAAAACTGAGGTGCAGAGAGGTTGAGCCACCTGCCTGAGGTCGCACAGTGTTGGGGCTGGGATTTGGACTCAGGCAGCCTGACTGCAGAATCCATGCTCTTCGTCACTGGTCTCTTCTGCGAGGCAATTTAGCGCGATGGTTAGGGGTGCAGCTGGAGCCCGATAGGCCAGGGTTTAATCCTGCCTCCGATACCTCCGTGTGAGCGGACCAAAGAGGCAAACCTCTCTGAACCTCAGCTTTCTCATCTGTAAAGTAAGGCTGATGACATTACCCGCTTCCCCGAGTGGTCTGGGGATTATAAGAGATAAAGCGGCACAGCTATGTATGGCCTGGAGGCGATTACACAAAAATGGTGCTAGGCCACCAGGGAGCCCTCTGTCATCTGGTCACTTCCCCCCTCTCAGCTTCTTCCAGCTGTGCTCCACCTCCTAGGCTCCAAAATGTCCCGCTCGGCCTTATCTCCCTGGCCCTGGCTGGTAGGCTGGCCAGGTGTTTGGGGCACTTCCAGACGCGGGGCAGCCATCCGGGTCCCGGCTCTTATCAGTGCCAGCAGAGCAAGGCCTGCAGCTGGAGGCTGGCGGGGCCTGGTGGTGGTGCCCCCTCCGAGGCCCCAGCGGAGCTTGAGCTACCTCTGTTCTCCCTCTTCTCTCTCAGTGATGTCTCAGAACCCCAGTGGGAAGGCCTCCCATTGTACAGATGGCATGACCAAGCCCTAGAGAGAGGCTGGGAGCTGCTAGTCAGTGGCAGAGGCAGCCTGGATGTCTGAGTTCTCTGACTCTGGAGGCCCCTCTGACCCTCTCCCCTCCTCTCAGCTGGGAAGCTGAGACGACAGTCCCAGCCCCTGGGGGGAAGTTGAGCACCTAAGGCTGGACACCGTGGAGGCTGCTAGGGACCTGAGGTCCAGGTAGCAACGAGGCCAGAGAAGGAAGAAAGAGAATAGAGGTGGGAGCAAAGGAGTTCCCTTTGTGGCTCAGTGGGATGAGAACCTAACATAGTCTCCGTGAGGATGCGGGTTTGATCCCTGACCTCGCTCAGTGGATTAAGGATCCAATATCACCGCAAGCTGCAGCAGAGGTTGCAAATGCGGATCTGGTCCTGCGTTGCTGTGGCTGTGGTGTAGGCCTGCAGCTGGGAACCCAGTTGGATTCCCAACGCAGGAACTTCCAGATGCCACAGGTGTGGCTGTAAAAAGAAAAAAGAAACACAACTAAGAAAATGGAAGGACAGGGCCCCACCACTTCCTGTCTGGGTACCAGTCCCCCCACCTTCCAGTCTCAGAGCCCCAAGCTTGCAAGGGAGAGCCATTCTTACATTCTTCCAACAAGTATTTATCAAGCACCTAATATATGGCAACCATTCCGCTAGGAGTGGGGGGTCCTTTGGGGATTGGGATGTGCAGGATCTTAGCGCCCATGTGGCTTCCCTTCCAGATGCGTCGGCAGACCATATACACACAAATGAATCAAGAAACCAAAAGTGAGATTGGGTTAGTGACTGTTAGAATGATCAGGGGGAAAAAAAGAATGTTCAGGAAAGGAATCTGAAGAGGTGGCATAGAGCTGAAATGTGATGAGGGCTATAGCGGGGCGGGGGGGGGGGCGGGCATCTGAAATGCAGACAACTTCACGTGCAAAGGCCCTGGGGCAGGAAAGGACTTGGTATGGAGGCCAACGGAATAGGTGGTGAGAGAGTAAGAGAGAGGGAGATCAAGATGCAGCGAGGAGTGGAGTTCCCATTGTGGCGCAGTGGTTAACGAATCCGACTAAGAACCATGAGGTTATGGGTTCGATTCCTGGCCTTGCTCGGTGCGTTAACAATCTGGCGTTGATGTGAGCTGTGTAACAGACGTGGCTCGGATCCTGCGTTGCTGTGGCTGTGGCATAGGCTGGCGGCTACAGCTCTGATTTGACCCCTTGCCTGGGAACCTCCATATGCCGCAGGTGCGGCCCTAAAAAACAAAAAACAAACAAACAAAAAAAAAAAGGCTGCAGCGAGGGATAGAAGAAAGGCCACCTGTGAGCCTCTCCTAAGGATACTGCAGCCCCATGGCCAGCCCCAAGCAGCCATTTCTGGGAGAAGAGAGGACTTTACAGAGACTCTCAGCTAAGCTCCCTGAAGAAGGGACTGGTCGTGCTCCAGGAGCTGGCCGATTCCTGGGGATGGGCAGAAAACGAAGCCAGGTGAGGACTGATGGATGGAGGAAGGAATCGGATTTGAAGAACACTGCTCCCATCCTCCCAAACACCCTTAGGCTCGTGCCACCCAAGTTTCATCTCCCCCGACACCTGCACACTCACATTCACCCCTACAAATCCAGCTCTCTCCCCCAGCCCCCCACTCACGCCTCCTTGCTCTGACTCCATTGTCCCCCCACACCCGGGATCCTGCTTCAGCCCCATGCGGCTCCCCCCGCCCCAGGTAGCCCCGTTCCTCACGCAGCCTGTGCCTTCCCCTTGCAGGGACCACACTGCAGGTTATGCCGCTGGGGGCTCAGACCACTGCAGACAACTGAACAGTCAGCACCGCGCCATGGGGGACCCCCAGGTGAGTTTTTGGTGGCATCTGCAGGGCTCCTGCCCAGAGGCTCTGGGAACCCAGCCCTGGACTCCTACCTTCATGGGGGCCTGCGCAGCCCCTCACAGCCCAGTCCCGATGGCAACTTCTCACAGGATTATGAAGAGAAGCTGGAGGAGATTTTAGAGATGGAGGAATATGAAGACCCAGCTTCCCCCCAGATCCAGGTGGAGGAACCAGAAGGTGCGCCCTCTCTCCCTCTGTCTTGACAACCGTGGGGCGCTCGTCCTCCCCTTCTCCCCGCGCCCCACCGCCCGCCCCGGGGCCAGTTCTCCCACAATCCTGGCTGATTGACGGATAAACAGAGTTTTGTTTGAAATGATCACAGGGGGTGACTGCGGGTGTGGGGGGACAGGACCAGTCACCCGTCCCTGTGCCCCTGAGATTCCGGGACAAGGGCATAAGCCCGCCTGCCACCTGTGCCCATCCAGTGCCAACTTCCAGGCCAGGCACTGGCCCTGTTCTGGGAACATCCATTCTGTCTGCGGGTCTAGAGGTCCTGAGAAATGGGGAACCGCCAGCACCCTCAGGGCAGAGAGAAATCAGGAAACCTTCCTGGGTCTGCCCAAGGTCTCGGTTGGGGAGCCCCAGGAGGGGACCTGTTTACTGTCAACAGGACTTAAGTTCTGGCAATTGGCATCGGAGATAAGAGGCCCCTCTGGGAAACGAGGGCTGGGGGTGTGGGGGCAATATAAGAGCCCACCCCACCCGGGCACCCGGAACTCCCCGAGGAGGCAGCGAGAAGCTACTGGGCTGGTGGGACTGTCTAGACAGGTGGGAAGAAGGAAGGGAACCTGGTCCCAGAAGGGAGCTGGAGCGGAGGAGACCCTGGGAAAATCCTGAGCGTTTCCATTCGGACTCCCCAACCCGTTTGGAGACGACCCTCCCAGCCACCACTGAGGATGAGCCCCGGGGTCCCCCGCAGTGCTCAGACGGGGAGTGACAGCTCCAGGCTGGTCTAAGCACAGGCGGGAGCCACAGCCCGCTGAGCAGCAGGGATGGGGTGGGGGCACCAGGGTCCCAGCCAGGGGCAACCGGGCAGCGGGGGGGGAGCGGCAGGTGGTGCTTGGGGGGGTCTTGGGGGGGATCGTCCGGGGGTGGCGCTAACGGGCCTCGGGGTTTTCAGCTCTGCTCACCGAGCCTACGGCCACCGACTACCACACCACGTCGCCCTACTTAAGCACCCATAAGGTGAGCCCCCGGTTCTCTTTCCTGTGCTGCCCTTGGTACCCACCATGTTACCGGGGGAAGGGAGGAGGGGGGAGATGGCTACAGCCTCGGGACGGGGGAGACCCCCAAACAGGCAGAGGAGGAATGGGCATCCTGGGAAGCAGGTTGAAGAGGGCACCTCCCGGAGTTCCCTTCGTGGCTCAGCGGTTAACGAACCCGACTAGAATCCAAGAGGATGTGGATTTGATCCCCGGCCTTGATCAGTGGGTTAAGGATCCGGCGTTGCTGTGAGCTGTGGTGTAGGTTGCAGGTGCGGCTCGGATCCCGCGTTACTGTGGTCATGGTGTAGGCCAGCGGCTACAGCTCCAGTTCAACCCCTAGCCTGGGAACATTCAAATGCCTCAGGTGTAGCCCTAAAAAAAAAAATTAAAAAGAGGGAACACTGAGCGCCCCTTCCACGGATGGGGGAGCTCCCTGGACCGAGCTAAACTGCCTGCTGGAGGTCTGAACCCCGGGTCGTTGGCCCTGGCTGGGCTGTTAGGTGATCCCTGGGGAGGCACACAATTAAATACATGCTCTTCTCGGCCCAGTGCCCCTCCTCCCAGTCCCCCCACATCCTCACTGTCACCAGACTGTCCAGCTGGTTAGGAAATTGGGCCTGCCCTCAGCTAGGCCCCTGGGAGTGTCCACCTGATCCCAAGGAAACCCAAAGGCACTCTGAGCCCACGCAACAGTCTTGGAGGCAAGAGACTGACTTGGTGACCCCCTAAGTTTCCCGTTTCTGTCCCTTCCATGCCCACTCTAGCACCCCTTTTGGCCGGGATTGTTTCAGATGCCTCTGAAATGGGGTGAGGGGCCTGGTCAGGAAGTTGGGGAACAGAGCCAGAGGTGGGGGCCAGATCAATAGCAACCACAACCATCTCCCCACCTGTCACATCTCACGCCACACCCTCAGGCTATAGCTCCTGACGGTCCCCTCTGAGCTCTGAGCCCCGACAGATGTCTCTCAGAGCCTGCTGAGTGCCCACCGTGTCCTGGGCTTCCAGTCTCCCCAAGGCCCCACCCCGGGCCTGAGGGACTGATTCAGGCCCGTGGGGCCGCAGGTACCCGAGCAGCTGCAGATCGGCGTGGAGCTGCGGGAACTGGTGATGGATGAAAAGAACCAGGAGATGCAGTGGATGGAGAGAGCGCGGTGGGTGCGGCTGGAGGAGAACCTGGGGAAGGACGGGGTCTGGGGCCGCCCACACCTGTCTTACCTCACCTTCTGGAGCCTTTTAGAGCTGCAGAAAGCCTTCACTAAGGGTGAGTGAACCGTGCCGGGTCCCTCTGTGAGAGGAGGGCCAGAGCCAGCCGGGCAGCTCACCCCTCCACTGCCTGCAGGTACTGTCCTCCTGGACCTGCCGGAGAAATCCCTGCCCGGGGTGGTCAGCCAGCTGCTGGACAGGTTCATCTTGGAGGGGCAGATCCGGCCTGAGCACCGAGAACACCTGCTCCGGACCCTGCTGCTCAAACACAGGTGCCTCTGCCTGCCAGGCCCTGGACCCCACACCCACGGGGCCTGGATCCCAACCCACCTGCCCCAAGCTCTCCCCGGGGGTCCAGGCGGCCCCTCCCTGACCAGGCTGGGCCCCAGGCTGGGGCCACCGCCCCTGGCGCCTCTTGAGTGGTGGCCACGTCTTCATGCTCGGATTTGGGGGCCACCGGTGGCCAGGAGGGCAGACTCTCGAGGCCCCTCCATCCATCTATTCTTCTGGCTCCACTAGTCCTTCCAGACGCCACCCCCTGACATCCACACCGCCTTTCAGAGGAGGCCGGGTCTCCTTCCGTCCCTGGGCCCCTCTAGTCCGGTCCCTGGCGAGTCCCTTCTGATCATTCCCCTCACCGATCTCCACTCCGCCGACCGCCCGGCCTGAGCGGCCTGCTCAGCCCGTGTTCACTGTGTGTCCTGCAGCCACGCCAAAGACATGGAGGCCCTGGGGGATATGAAGCCTGTGCTCTTGACACCTGAGGGCCTTCCGCAGCCTCTGCTCCCGCAGCGGCCCTCGCTGGAAATAGAAGTCTTCTGTGAACAGGTGAGGCTGTACCAGGGGTGAGGGAGGAGAGCCGACAGGTCCCCAACCTGAATGTGGTCAGAAAGGAGGGGAGGGAGTTCCTGTTGTGGCTCAGCGGTAACGAACCTGACTACTATCCGTGAGGACATGGGTTCGATCCCTGACCTCGCTCAGTGGGTTAAGGATCCGGCGTTGCCGTGAGCTGTGGTGTAGGTCGCAGACGTGGCTCTGATCCCGTGTTGCTGTGGCTGTGGTGAAGACCGGCAGCTGTAGCTCTGATTAGACCCCTAGCCTGGTGAACCTCCATATGCCTTGGGTTTGGCCCTTAAAAATAAAAAAGAAAGAGGAGTTCCCGTCATGGCTCAGTGGTTAACGAATCTGACTAGGAACCATGAGGTTGCGGGTTCAATCCCTGGCCTCGCTCAGTGGGTTAACGGTCTGGCGTTGCGGTGAGCTGTGGTGTAGGTCGCAGACATGGCTCAGATCTGGCGTTTCTGTGGCTGTGGTGTAGGCCGGCAGCTACAGCTCCGATTAGACTCCTAGCCTGGGAACCTCCATATGCCGCAGTGCGGCCCTAAAAAGCAAAATAAATAAATAAATAAATAAATAGGAAAGAAAGAAAGGAGAGGAGGCAGGGGAGAGGGGGCAAGATACTCAGGGGTCCCAGGTCCAGAGTCCCCTTATCATCCTCCTTCCAACAGGGAGAGGGGAGCATGGAAGGCCACTCATCTGAAAGAAAGACCCCCGAGAACCTGGATACCCTGGTGCTAGTGGGTAAGCGGCCAGTGCCTCTGTCCCTCATCGCTGCTTCAGCCTCCTACCCTGGCTCGGCCTGCCTCTCCCTAAGCCTGGACCCCAGCAGCGCCGCCTTCAGCCCGGCCTGACCCTCGCCATCGTCTGCCCCCAACAGGCCGAGTCTCCTTCCTGGAGCGGCCGGTGCTGGGCTTCGTGCGGCTAAAGGAGCCTATGGAGACGGAGCAGGAGCCGGAGGAGACAGAGGGGCTGGCAGCGCCCCTGCGCTTCCTCGTTGTGTTGCTGGGACCGGAGCAAGGTCACATCGACTACAGTCAGCTGGGCCGGGCCGCTGCCACCCTCATGTCCGAGAAGGTAGGTAGGGGCGGGCCAGGGCTGGGTAGCCGCTGAGGCACCATCTCCGGCCTGGTTACTTTAACTTCGCAAGTTTGGGCCATTCAGCCTAATCTAGCTGCTTCTATCCTGTCTGGCCACGGGGAGTCCTGGCCTGTGCAGTGCGGCCTGGCCCTGTCTGATCTGGCCTGGTCTAGGCTGGCCCACCCTGCCCTGGTTCTCTCTGGTTAGGTCTGGGCTGGTCTACTTTAGTTTCTGCTGGTTTTCTTTTCTTTTCTTTCTTTCTTTTTTTTTTTTTTTGTCTTTTGTTTTTTTAGGGCCACAACCGCGGCATATGGAGGTTCCCAGGCTAGAGGATCCGGCGTTGCCGTGAGCCGTGGTGTAGGTTGCAGACGCGGCTCAGATCCCGCGTTGCTGTGGCTGTGGCGTAGGCCGGTGGCTATAGCTCCGATTAGACCCCTAGCCTGGGAACCTCCATATGCCGCGGGTGTAGCCCTAGATAAAAAGACAAAAAAAAAGCACCTCAAAATGTATTAAAGATCTAGATATAAGACCAGATACTATAAAACTCTTAGAGGAAAACATAGGCCAAACATTCTCTGACATAAATGATAGCAACATCTTCTCAGATCCATCTGTCAGAGTAAGGACAATAAAAAGAAAAATAAACAAATGGGACTTAATTAAACTTAAAAGTTTCTGCACAGCAAAAGAAACCCTAAACAAAATGAAAAGACTCCCCCCAAAAAAAGAAAGAAAGAAAAAAAAGGAAACAGAGAAAAAGAAAAAGGACAGCAGGTCCTGGGTGAGAGGGTTCTGGCCCTCGGAGGCCTGGCTGTGGACTCCGGGATCCTTTTGCTGAACAAGTCCAAGTGGCCTTGACCTTCCCACCTACCCCCAGGTGTTCCATGCTGAGGCGCGTGTGGCTCAGAGCAAGGAGGATCTGGTACATTCTCTGGGGGGCTTCCTAGACTGCAGTCTGGTGCTGCCTCCCTCAGACACCTTCTCCGAGAAGGACCTGCTCGGTCTGATGCCTGTGCAGAGGGAGCTGCTGAAAAGATACAAACTCTCCCATCCTGACAAGCAGGAACTCAGCTTCCACAAGGGCCTAGGTACCTGCCCTGCCCGGCTCAAGGCCTTCTGAGCCCTGAGACCCTCAGACACCCCAGCATAGCCCCGTGAGCCCCTGCCTCCCCCCTTCCCATTAAATACCCCGTGTCCCCTCTCCCAGTCATGCCTCCCAGCGCCCCAGACCACCCCATTCCCATCAGACAATCCCGGCCTCGAGTCCTCCCTCCCCCCACCTCCCCCATCGGCCCCCTGTGCCATGGGCCTGTCCTTCCCTACAGATGTGAATGGGGGTGTAGAAGACAAAGAAGACCCTCTGAAGAGGACAGGCAAGCTTTTCGGGGGCCTGGTGCGTGACATCCGGCGCCGCTACCCCCGCTACTTGAGTGACATCACAGACGCATTGAGTCCCCAGGTCCTGGCTACCATCATCTTCATCTACTTTGCCGCCTTGTCACCTGCCATCACCTTCGGTGGCCTCCTGGGTCAGTGCCTCTGCATGTCCCACTCCCTCTCACCTCTGACCCTCTGGGCTCCGTATCAGCCCCGGTTTTGCTCCGATCTGGCACCCTGGAACCCTGCACCAGCCTCTCCATGAAATGCTCTGTTGGCCTCTGGAAATGGTCTTGACCTTGATCACACTGTCACTTCTACCTATAGGAGACAAGACCAAGAACCTGATGGGAGTGTCAGAGCTGCTCATCTCCACCTCGGCACAGGGCATCATCTTCTCCCTGCTGGGGGCTCAGCCCCTGCTCGTGGTGGGCTTCTCAGGACCCCTACTCGTGTTTGAAGAAGCCTTCTATTCGGTAGCTCTGTCCTGGCCCCACTGTGACCCTGAACTGGCCCCTGGCCACACCCCCTTGATGCACAGCGCCTGGGCCCATTTCTCTGACTCCAGCTTCTTCTGACCCCCCCGCAGTTCTGCGAGACTAATGGCCTGGAGTACATCGTGGGCCGTGTGTGGATTGGCTTCTGGCTCATCTTTCTGGTGGTGCTGGTGGTGGCCTTCGAGGGCAGCTTCCTGGTCCGCTTCATCTCTCGCTACACCCAGGAGATCTTCTCCTTCCTCATCTCCCTCATCTTCATCTTTGAGACCTTCTCAAAGCTGGTCACGGTAAGGGCCACGGGAGTGTTAACGAGCGTTTGCACACGCCTGTGTGTATGTGACCGTGCACAAGCCACGTGACTCTGAATGTCACTGCATGCGAGTAATTGCATTTGTGTGGCCCTGTTTTCACGGTACGTGACTGTGACCACATACATGTTGACATCTGCTGTCTGTGGGCCAGTTTTTTGTTTTTTTTTTTAATGGCTGCACCCTTGGCGTGTGGAAATTCCCAGGCCAGGGGTTGAATCCAAGCTGCAGCTTCGGCAACACTGGGTCATTTAACTGTGCTGGGCCAGGTCCCGAACCGGAGCCTCTGCAGCGACCCGAGCCACCGTAGTCGGATTCTTAACCCACTGTGCCACAGTGGGAACTCCCGTGGGCCAATATTCTCGCCGTGAGTGTGCAGAGCGACTGAGTATGAGAGGGCGCCTCTGTGAGCACAGCCCCATGTGTACAACCACACACACAGTTACTAACGGGCACATATGTGTGTGAGCAAGAATGTGGGAAACCGCAGGCATGCGGGATAGCAGGGTTCTGGAGGCTCCGAGGTCCGCGACTCCCTTTCCTGCAGTTGCCCTCAAGAACTGCAGAGAGCATGTCCTTCCTCCTCAGCTCTGTCACCTGAAACCTCTGTGTCTGCCTTTTATACGGAGGAAGGATGGACAGTGTACATCTGCTCCTGATTCTGTTGGTTGGTGGGACTTTCTATTTCCAAGTCTTCGGAGCCCAAGTCTTTTTAGGAACCTCCTGGGCACTTGTTTCCTGCGCTCCAATCTTCTTATGGCTCCTAGGAGATGAGACGAGACCCTGGATACTCACACGCACATGTGTGAGCACGTGCATGTGCACACGCACGCGCGCGCACACGCACACGTTCATTTCCTCCATGACCTGCCTCATCCAAGCCTAGTCTGGTCCTCGCCCCTAAAAACCAAGCTGTGGAATCCCATTGCCTCTCTGTTACCATATCAGCTGAGGAAGAAGATGGATAGATGGATGTTGGATGGACAGATGCATTAGAGAGATAGTGATGGATGGACCATGGCTAGATAGTGACGGATGGAGGACGGACGAATGGGAGGAAACAAAACAGCTTTGGTTTTCTGCTGCAGATCTTCCAGGAGCATCCACTGAAGAGGAATTATAGTGTGACAGTACTGCTCCAACCTCAGGGACCCTTGCCCAATACAGCCCTCCTCTCTCTTGTGCTCATGGCTGGCACCTTCTTCTTTGCCATGCTGCTGCGCAAGTTCAAGAACAGCTCCTACTTTCCTGGCAAGGTCAGTACATCCTCCTCATCTGCCCTTGCCTACGCTACCCTATCCCAGCTTTCCCAATGCCATTAGCTCCCTTTCTTGCCCTAGATTCCCATTTCTAATTCCAAGCCTCCCTGGCCCCCCTCATCACCCAGGATTTTACTCTGCAGACAAGTGCATCTCCCTTTCTCAGCGTGCAGGCTGAGAACCCAGTGGGGAGCCAAGGACAGTTCTTGCAAGAGGATGGAGAAACTGTGGGGCCAGGGGTGGAGCTGGGCCAGGGGAAGAGGAAAGGAGGCGGATACACTGAGGTGCAGGAAGGGGCATTAGATGTTAAAGGATCCCCTGGGAAGAGAGGGACCCCTTGGATGAAGATGGATCAGGAGTGGGGGAAAGTGGGAGGGGCAAGGGGAAGCAACTGGGTGCTGACCACTGGTCCCTCCATCTGCCCTCAGCTGCGACGGACCATTGGTGACTTTGGGGTTCCCATTTCTATCCTGATCATGGTCTTGGTGGATGCCTACATCCAGGAGACCTACACACAGGTGACCTTCTCCCCCACCCATTTCATTCCCCCAACACGCTTTCTCCCCCAAACTGCCTTTCGAAACTGAAGCAAGTTAGAACCACCCCATCTCTGTCTCCCCCAGAAGCCCCCTGTTCTTCTTGAAGCCCCTCAGGACCCCGCTGGCTGAAGCAAGGGCCTGGGCCAGGCTGTCCCCTTTCACCCCTTAATCCGAGGTGGTAGGAAAGAGTCTTCTTTGGAGCCAAGCTGATCTGAGAATGAATCTCAGTTTTGCCACCAAATAGCTGTGTGATGCAGAACCAGCTACATAACTTCTCTGATCCTGTTTCCTCATCTATAAAGCAGGGAATGAGATGTTTGTAAAGGGCTTAGTGCGAGGACTAAATATAAGGCAGATGCTCAGTATAAGTTCCCAAGTGCCCAGGACTTTGGCTCCCCCTGTCCCTGCCTTTCCCGCTCCCCGTCCCCCTTCCCCGGGTGGTCTCACCAGCATCGCCCTCCCACAGAAACTCAGCGTACCTAAAGGCCTCACCGTATCCAACCCCAAGGCCCGAGGCTGGCTCATCCACCCGCTGGGCTTGTATAAACCATTTCCCATCTGGATGATGTTTGCTTCTGCTCTGCCGGCCCTGCTGGTCTTCATCCTCATCTTCCTAGAGAGCCAGATCACCACGTAAGAGCCAGGGCAGGGCAGGGACCGGGAGGGTCCGGGGCAGGCTTCCGGCAGGCAAGACACCAGGGACTGAGCGCTGGTAGTGATGGATAACCAGGACGTGTCTAGGTTTGGGGGAGCCCTTTAAAAAAAAAAAGAAGAGGAGTTCCCTTTGTGGCTAAGTGGTTAACGAATCCGACTAAGAACCATGAAGCTGCGGGTGGGCCAGGGATCCCTGGCCTCACTCAGTGGGTTAAGGATCCGGCATTGCCGTGAGCTGTGGTGTGGGTTGCAGACGCGGCTCGGATCCCGCGTTGCTGTGGCTGTGGTGAAGGCCGGCAGCTACAGTTCCTGTTAGACCCCTAGCCTGGGAACCTCCATATGCCATGGGTGCGGCTTTACATAAAGGCAAAAAGACAAAAAAAAAAAAAAAAGGAATTCCAAACAGGGAGTTCCCATTGTGGTTCAGCAGTATGAACTCAGCTAGTATCCACGAGGACGCGGGTTTGATCCCCGACCTCTCTCAGTGGGTTAAGGATAAGGCATTGCAATGAGCTGTGATGTAGGTTGCAGACGAGGCTTGGATCTGGTGCTGCCATGCGTGTAGCATAGGGCAGCAGCTTCAGCTCCGATTGGACCCCTAGCCTAGCCTGGGAATTTCCGTATGCTGCAGGTACAGCCCCCAAAAGACAAAAAATAAAATAAAACAAGATAAAATAAAATAAAATGAATAACGAAACAAAATTAGGTGCTAGGTCTTGGAAAGGTTCCACATCTGTGAGGTTCCCTGAAGCTTATGCCTCATTAGCGTCAGAGTAAATCTGCCCTGTGGGTTTTCTAGGTGATGTCTGAAGGCGCTTTTCTCAGGGTCTTGGTTCTCAAGATGGGGCAGGAGGGAGCGGAGCAAGGAACTCTGAGGGAGATGGGCGAAGAAGGATCAACTAAAGTCCCGAGGGCCCCAAGTCTGGAGAAGGAAAGAGGAGGGAGCAAAGGAGGTGGGGGCGAAGCAGAGTCCTCGTTACCCTTGACCTCCCACACCCCCAGGCTGATCATCAGCAAACCAGAGCGCAAGATGGCCAAGGGCTCCGGCTTCCACTTGGACCTGCTGCTGATCATGGTCATGGGCGGGGTGGCCGCCATCTTCGGGCTGCCCTGGCTCAGTGCCACCACCGTGCGTTCTGTCACACACGCCAACGCCCTCACGGTCATGAGCAAGTCTAGCACCCCAGGAGCTGCCTCCGTGATTCAGGAAGTCAAGGAACAGCGGATCAGCGGGCTCCTGGTCGCTGTGCTCGTGGGTGAGTGAGACTGGCCACGCCCTCCACCACCCTCTGGGCCTGTCCTGGGCCTTGGCCCTTGCCCGTTAGGAGTCAAGGCCCCTCCAGTCCTGTCCACGCTGCAGCCAGGTCTCCCCCTACCCCGACCCAGAGTCGCTTATTCACGTGAAGGAATTCTGGAGGAAATACCCAAGGCACTGAGCTGGGCCTCTGAGCGGGGCGGGGTGGGGGGGTCTCCATTACTGGAACCTTCTTTAGACAGAACCTTGTATTCACGAGCTTCTCCAGCAGGTTTCAGGCCTGTCCCGCTACTAAAGAGGTATCCGTCCCTGTCTCTGGGCCTCAGGTTGCCCATCTGCACCCTTAGAGGGCTCATGAGATGCCTGCGCTCTCTGTAGCGCAGCTGATCTGTGACTGATACGAAGGGCAGTGCTCTGGGTATAATCTGAACTGGGCTCGGTGTGGGCAGCGCCATGGTTGCTGATGAAAAGTCCAAGGAAGCTTCTTGAAGGAGGTGAAGGTGATGTTAGCTGGAGGAGGGCTAGGATTTGGGTAGCTGGAGTGTGCTGGAGCATTCTGGACCAGCGTAGGGGGAAAGATGGGCTTCTCTGACCTCTGTGGTCTCCTAGGTTAAAGGAGTCAGGCTTTGAAGTCAGGCAGGCAGGAGTTTGACTGCCTGTTCTGCCACTTACTGCCTGTATGGCCTTAGCTAAGTTGCTTCGCCTCTCTGAGTCTGTTTCCTTATCTGTAAAATGGGAGCAATACCTATTACAGAGGATGCGTAGAAACGGTTCCATATGGAGTTCCTGCTGTAGCTCAGCGGTAACAAACCCCACTAGTATCCTGACATGAGCTGGATCCCTGGCCTCGCTCAGTAGGTTAAGGCCTTGCTGTGAGCTGTAGTGTAGGTCACAGATGAGGCTTGGATCTGGCGTGGCTGTGGCTGTGGCACAGGTCAGCAGCTACAGGTCCAATTTGACCCCCAGACTAGGAACGTCCATATGCCGCAGGTGCCGCCCCAAAAAGACGAAGGAAGGAAGGAAGGGAGGGAGGGAGGGAGGGAGGAAGGAAAGAAAGGAAGAAAGGGTTCCATATGGTACCTGTGACTTCATTCCCACCCTGCTGGTGGCGACCCTCTGGGGCAGCTGGGGCTGAGTGCAGGCTTCTCCCCACAGGCCTGTCCATCCTCATGGGGCCCATCCTGTCCCACATCCCCCTGGCTGTGCTCTTTGGCATCTTCCTCTACATGGGGGTCACGTCACTCAGTGGCATCCAGCTCTTTGACCGCATCTTGCTTCTGTTCAAGCCGCCGAAGTACCACCCGGATATGCCCTATGCCACGCGGGTACGGAGCCCTCCCAGCTGCCCCGGCCAGGGTGGGGTGGGGGGTGCCGGGTGCCCTGGCAGGGCAGGCCATGACCCCAGCCTCCGCCTGCAGGTACGGACCTGGCGCATGCACTTGTACACGTTCACCCAGATCATCTGCCTCGTAGTGCTGTGGGTGGTGAGGTCCTTCAGATCCATCTCGCTGGCCCTGCCCTTCATCCTCATCCTCACGGTGCCCCTCCGCCACTTCCTGCTGCCACTCATCTTCAGGAAACTGGAGCTCCAATGTGTGAGTGGGTGCTCCCAGGCCGGGTGAGGGGCGGGGAGGGGTCCCCGGTGGGGCTGGGAGAACGTGAGGCCTGGGAACTGAGGAAGGCGGAAGAGTGTCGTGATTAAGGTCTGGGTCAAGGTCTGGGTCTGCGGCCTGTGTTCTCCTCCCAGCACTGCCACCTCCTCGCGTGTGACCTGGAGCAGGAGGCCTCATTTCTCTGTGCCTCAGGTTGACGCATCTGGAAAGAGAGGAGTCATGACAAGGCTGCGAGAGGGCTAAGAGGCTCACGGGGTGGGTTCCATGTCCTGACCGCCGAGCGGCTAGTCCTGTGGTTCCCAAACATTCTGGACAGTGGCTGCTCCAATAGCGTTCTTGCACGAGGTGACACAGGGTCACCGCCCTGGGGAAGGGGCCCGCGCTCCGGAGGCCGGCCCCCGAGGGGGCACTGGATTCCCGCCTGGGGAAACCCCTCAGAAAGACCATCCCCAGGGGCTGCAAGGACAGGACAGGACTTGTCCAAGTTCAAAGAGAGGCAGGCTCTCCAACTGCAGAGGTGCCTCGGCGCTGGGGGGAGGGCTTCCCTGGCCGCAGGCTGCTCACCCTCTTTTCTCCCCTCGCCCTCAGCTGGATGCTGATGACGTGAAGCCGAGCTTTGATGAGGAGGACGGTCGGGATGAATATGACGAGGTGCACATGCCTGTGTGAGCCGAGGGGGGCCCGGGCCCAGCGCCCCCTCCGCCATTCCACTTGCCCACTCTCCCAGGAAAAGCAGAAGTTCGTGGGCACCTTCTGGACTCCCAGGTCCAGGGGCTGTGGGTGGCGGGAAGGAAGGGGTGTCTAAGAAACCTTCCATGAAAGGTAGACTGGCTTTTCTGGCAGGAAATGGCCAGTGGGGTCCACAGTAGGGGATTCGCTGTGTAGTCCCTCCTGCGGCCACACCGCCACTTGGGGGCCCCAGGTCGGAAGACCTAGATCTGAGCCCTAGCTCCTCACAGCACAGACAGGGGCAGTGACAACAGGGCAGGGGAGCGGGGGAGGGTGGGCAAGGGGTGGGTATTCAAATTTCTATTTGCTGTGTGACCTTGGGCAAGTCCTTGGATCCTTTCCAGCCTCTGCTTCCTCATCTGTAAAATGGGTATATTGATAATCATATACCCACATTGCAGGATGGTTTCTGAGGACCAAAGATAAATGTGAAAAAAAGGGCTTTGTAAAATCCAAAAAACTATTATCCAATAGTCATCATTCTTCTTCAAGCCTGCCCAAGGTCATGCAGCTCCTGAGCCACACGGCTAGGATTTGAACTCAGAACTCTGAAAGTCTACTTCAGTCACCCACCTTGCCATGCTTAGAGAGGTGCCTGCTGGCCCCCCTGCCCCCTCTCTGCTCCCACTTGGGACCCTCTTCTCGGGGCCAGAGGGAGGTGTCCTGGTGAGGGCAAGGGGCAAGCGAGGACAAAAATCAGGGCTGGGACTCAGGACTCCTAAATGCTTGCCCCCCCCCACACACGCACACATCTCTCATTCATTCATTCATTCATTCATCCCACAAACACTTACCAAAGTCCCTGGACCCTGTGGGCATGGAGGTGCCTGAGACAAGACCTTGCCCTGGGGTTGGGAGTGGGGGCAATGTACAGTCTATTCTTAATTTGGATGGGGGGTGGGGGGAGGGTGCGAATATAGGAAGGAGGTGGGGAGGGGGAGGGAGCGAGGTTTGTAATTTATACCTTGTGTATTCTCGGAGCTTTCATTGTACTTTAGCACGCGCGCGCGCATACACACACACCTGGGCCCCCAATTAGAGACCCACTGTCCCCAGCCCCACCTGAAACAAATCTTGGAGAGATCCCAGATTCAGCCCACTGGGGCTGGAGACAGTGAGGGTCTGCAGAATATACCAAAAAAAAAAAAGGTATAAAAAGAGTGGAAAGAACTGGAAGTGGCAAGAGATGGTTGAAACTGAGAATCAGGTGTTACAGAAAAGAAAGGAGGGTGAGAGAGGGCTGAGGGCTGCCTCCCGCCCCTCTACTCTTTCATGCTGCATCTGTAAACTGGGGCCAGTAATGGTACCTACTTCATGGGGTTGTTGTAAGGATTAAAGGAGACAATATCTTCAAAGTGATTGCTTAGCACAGAGCCCGGTCTCAGACCTCTACAGAAGAGCTCAATAAAACTAGCTGCTGGTATTGTTATTTCGATGAGAATGTTGGGCCCCTTTCCACCCTCTGCGCCTCAAACACTGCCAAGAAAAGTGGAAAACAAGCCACTCACTCTGCTAGCGCCCTTCCCATTGGTGCTTGGGAATAGGTTTTTACTAATAAACGCGTCTATGGTGGAGTGAGTGCCTTGCTGGAATCCCCCTCCCAGAGCCGGATATATACAAATAACAAATGCTGAAGAGGGTGTGGAGAAAAGGGAACCCTCTTACACTGTTGGTGGGAATGTGCATTGGTAAAACCACCATGGAAAACAGTATGGAGGTTCCTCAAAAAACTGAAAATAGAACAACCACTCCTGGGCATCTATTCAGAGAAAATTATAATTCGAAAAGACACATGCACTCATATGTTCATTGCAGCACTATTTACAATAGCCAAGACATGGAAACAACCTAAATGTCCAGCAACAGAGGAGTGGATAAAGAAGAAATAGTACTACATATATACAATGGAATAGTACTCAGCCATAAAAAAGAAATAATTCCATTTGCAGCAACACGGATGGACCTAGAAACTATCAACCTAAGTGAAGTTAGTCAGACAGTGAAAGACAAACATCAGGAGTTCCCGTCGTGGTGCAGCAGAAATGAATCCCACTAGGCTAGGAACCATGAGGTTGCAGGTTCGATCCCTGGCCTCGCTCAGTGGCTTAAGGATCCGGCATTGCTGTGAGCTGTGGTGTAGGCTGCAGATGCAGCTCAGGTCCTGCATTGCTGTGTCTGTGGCGTAGGGCCGGTGTCACCAGCCCTGGAGAGGAAGATGCAAGGACATAGCCCCTCTCCCTCCCACTCCCCCCAACCTTCCAAGGAGAGGTCAGCAGAGAGTTGACCTGCCAGGCTGGCTCCCTTTTCTGGCTTTATTTACATGCTGCCTATCCCCAGCTGCCCCCACCCAGGCTGGCAGGGCGCTGCCAAGAGGCCAGAGCACCAAGGGACCAGAGCAAGACCCGCAGCCACTCACCTCCCACCCAGAGAGCTTCTGTCCCACAGCGTTGTCCCAGTCCCCAGGGCTTTCCCGGGCCCGTCCCCTACCCTGAGCCACTAGGGCAGCATTCGGGAAATTGAAAACCACAAAAATCAATGAGAATCCAACTTCCTGCCTAGCCTGAGACCTCACCCCCCCCATTTCCTGCCCCCTCTCCGCACAGATGCCCTGCCCTCCTAGTCTGCATTTCCTCTTGGGAATTAACTGCCATGATGAAGTCCACCCTTTTTGTGTGAACACAAAGTAACCCCAACCCTGGTAAGGGAATAATTCAACAGAATCCAAAAACTCTGTACCTGAAAATATTCTTTGCAGGACTGTCAATGGAAGCAAAAAACTAGAAAGAGCCCAAATACTCCGAAACAGAGCAGTTAGGAAATCACAGTAAATTACCCAACATCAATATAATGGACCATTAGGCAGGCCTTTCAAATAACCTCGAGGAGGAGTTCCTGCTGTGGCACAGTGGGTTAGGGACCTGATTGCAGCGGCAAGAGTTCAATCTCTGGCCCAGGAACTTCCATATGCCATGGGTGTGGCCATTAAAAAAATGATGACTGGGAGTCCCCTTGGTGGCTCAGCGGTTAAAGGAACTTGACTAGGATCCATGAGGATGTGGGTTCGATCCCTGGCTCAGTGGGATAAGGATCCATTGCAGGATAGGTCGAGCTGCAGTGTATGTCACAGACATGGCTAGGATCCCGTATTGCTGTGGCTGCGGTGTAGCCCTGCAGCTAAAATTCTGATTTGACCACTAACCTGGGAACTTCCATATGTTGCACATGAGGCCCTAAAAAAAGAAAAAGAAAAGAAATTTTGATAATACACAAAAGTAGAGACAATAGTACAATAAGCTCCCATATACTCATCTTCCAGACTCAAAACTTATCAAGAGCTTGCCTTAAAATCTTGCTTAAATCTTCACTTAAAACGCATTTGTTTCATCTTCCTCTTTTTCTGTCTGCTGAACTAAATAGTTGAAAGTAGATTCTACACATCATGTCATTTCACCCCTACATTTTTCAGCTATGTGTGCCCCACAAAATGAACATTTTCTTACCCAACTGCAGAGTCGTCGTCACACCAAAAAAATTAGCAATAACAGCTCACATCCGATCCATAACCAAATTTCTCAGAATGTCTCCTTTCAGTTGGTTTGGCGTGTGTTTCTTTACATTATCATCATTGAGTTCTAGGCCTTTCTCTTTTGGTCCTCTTTTCACCCATCACTATGTTTTTCTTTTTTTTTTTGTCTTTTGTCATTTTAGGGCCACACCTGTGGCATGTGGAGGTTCCCAGGCTAGGGGGTCTAAACAGAGCTACAGCTGCCGGTCTACACCACAGCCACAGCAACGCTGGATCCGAGCCACATCTGCGACCTACACCACAGCTCATGGCAACGCTGGATCCTTAACGCACTAAGCAAGGCCAGGGATCGAACCCGCAACCTCATGGTTCCTAGTCGGATTTGTTTCCACTGCGCCATGATGGGAACTCCCCATCACTATGGTTTGAAGATCCAGCCAGGTTGTTCTGTAAACACCAGTTTGCTTTAACAGCTGTAAGCTGCTCTGGGAGGCTTCCCCCACCTTTGGCCTCTCTGCTCTTCCAGAGAGGGACATCCGATCGCAGCCAACTCCCCTCCCACAAGCAGTGCTGCAGTGCACATCCTTGACTTTGTCCTCTTATGGATCTAGTGAGAATCTCTCTGGGTTACATATGTAGAAGCCAGGAGTGGACTTGCTAGGTCGTAGGGTATAAATAAAGCTGTCCCCATTGGACTAAGTACAGCCATATCTTTCTCTGCAACGTCTGCACCAGTTCACACACCCGCAGGCAGAGCAGGAGGTTCCTATATTCCCATATGATTGATATTATCCAGCTGTCTGGTTTTTCCGACTCTGATCAAGGTATTATCTCATTGTTTTATTTGGGTTTGTCTGATCTCTAAAGGGTTTGAGCATCCCTGCACTTGGCAATTACTCTTTGAGATTTCTTCTTGTGTCAATAGTCTTTTTATATAATTTGGTCGTATTTTCTTTTCTTTTCTTTCTTTCCTTTTTTTTAGTCTTTTTAGGGCCCAACCCACAGCATAGGGAAGTTCCCAGACTAGGAGTCAAATCAGATCTGCAGCTGCTGGCCTCCTTACCCCACTGAGCGAGGCCAGGGATTAAATCCACCTCTTCATGGATACCAGTCCAGTTCATCACCACTGAGCCACAACGGGGACTCCTCCTTTGGTCGTATTTCTATTGATGCCTTTTTGAATGTTGATTTGCAAGAGGTCCTAGAATAGTCTCTCCGTCGTTCGTTTTGGACCTTGCAAAAATATTCTCTCACTTTCTCATCTCCCTCTTAAATTTGTCCACCTCATTGAACAGAAATCTTTAATTCTGATGTAATTAAATACATACAAGAGGAAGAGTTTGGGTTGGACTCAGCAGGCACTAGGGAGTCATTGCAGGTTCTAGAATTGGGAAGGACATGACTATGGTGATTCACTTGGGAGCTCTACACAAGGAGGGATCAGCTGCAAAGAGGGAAACTGGAAATCTTCGCAAGCAGGTGAGTCAACAGCAGAGGCAGGTGGACGCAGCCCCAAACCTTATAGGACTTGCAGTCAGCATGGGAGTCAGGCGTTCGTTCAACAAGAATGATGAACATTCCAAGGGGGTGGTGGAGCAGAGCAGCGCTGGGGCTGGGCAAGGCTTCCTGGAGACATTTGCTCTGACTCCTAAGGGGAAAGTAAGAGCTGTGCCAGTGATGAGAGGGGGAATGTCTTGAGAGAATAAGAGTCTGGAAAATAGAAAACAGAGAAATAACCTCAAGACGAAGTGGTGAAATTTGCTCAACCAAGTTAAGTCACATGGTAGAAAGCCTGCTGGGTTGGCAGGCCACACGGTGACCTCAGAAAAGTGTTTCTTCCCCCGGCACTGGGCCCAGAGCCAGATGACAGGAGGTAAGGAAGGAAGGGCAAATAAGCAAGCAGAAGCAGGAGGTATCAGCCATGGTCTGGGAACCTGGCACGAGTGGGACAGGCAGAGAGCACCAAGCTGACATTTTTCGAAAGTGGACCAGAGAGAATGCTTTGTATAAGAGAATAAGAGTACTGGAGAAGAAATAAGTGAATGCAAAAGCAAAACACTGGAGTTCCCATCGTGGCTCAGTGGTTAACGAATCTGACTAGGAACCATGAGGTTGCGGGTTCGATCCCTGCCCTCGCTTAGTGTATTAAGGATCTGGCATTGCCATGAGCTGTGGTGTAGGTTGCAGATGCAGCTCAGATCTGGTGTTGCTGTGGCTGTGGTGTAGACCGGCAGCTGTAGCTCCTATTAGACCCCTAGCCTGGGAATCTCCATATGCCGCGAATGTGGTCCTAGAAAAGACAAAAAGACAAAAAAAAAAAGAAAAAGAAAAAGGAATGACCAAAATTCAAAAACACTGACAACACTGCTTGGCAATATCTAATAATGTCCAATATATTTATATCCTATGATACAGGATTTCCACTCCTGGAAATATGCTTGGGAGGAATGAATACTTATATCCACCAAAAGATATGCACAAGAATGTTTGAAGCAGTTTTATCCATAATAGTAAAAAACTGGAAACAACACATATGCCCATTAGAAGTAGAAAGGATAAACTGCAGTATATTTATACAATGAAATATTACCTAGCAAGGAATAAACCGCTATATGTGCAACATCATAAATTACCGCTATATGTGCAACATCATAAATTAATCTCAGACATAATGTTGGGTGAAAGAAGTCAGATGTAAAAGAATACATACTGGAGCTTCCATTGTGGTGCATGGGAGATGAATCCGGCTAGGAATCATGGGGTTTGCGGTCTGATCCTGGGCCTCGCTCAGTGGGTTGAGGATGCAGCGTTGCCATGAGCTGTGCTGTGGGTCACAGACCTGGTTTTGCCGTGTCTGTGGTGTAGGCCGGCAGCTGTAGCTCCGATTTGACCCCTAGCCAGGGAACCTCCATGTGCCATTGGTCTGGCCCTAAAAATGAAAAAAAAAAAAAAAAAGAAAGAGAGAGAATATATACTTAATGAATTTATCACGTAAATGAAGAACTTATGGCAATAGCTCAGAATACTGCCGACATTTGAATGAGCTGGCTAAATGCTAGAAACATTCAGTATCTTGATTTGGGTGGTGGTTACATTATATATAAATGTACACATATACTATGTATACATATGTAAAAGTCCTTCAAGCTATACTCTAAAGATGTGTACACTTTATAATCTGTAAATCATACCTCAATTAAAAAAAAAAAATAGGAAGTTCCTTCCTGGTGCAGTGGGTTAAGGATCTGTCACTGCTGCAGCTAAGGCTCAGGCTGGAACTGGAGTGCGGGTTTGATCCCTGGACAGGACCTTCCACAAGCCGTAGGTTGGCCCGAATAAACAAACAAACCAATAAATAAATAAACAAGGGGCAGTAGCTCCAAAAAGAGGAGGAAGAAAAATCTTTATGTTATCATTTTAAATGTTAAAAATAACATTTCCAGAGTTCTCTAGTGACTCAGAGGGTCAAGGATCCAGCACTGTTACTGCTGCCACTCGGGTTGCTACTGTGGCTCTGGTTTGATCCCATGCCTGGGAACTTCTGCATGCTGCGAGTGTGGCCAAAAAAAATTTTTTTCCCCAAATACACATTATAATACCTAACATTTTTTTTTTGTCTTTATGTCATTTTAGGGCCACACCAGCGGCATATGGAGGTTCCCAATCTAGGGGTCTAACAGGAGCTGTAGCCGCCGGCCTTTACTACAGCCACAGTAATGTGGGATCCGAACTGCGTCTGCAACCTACACCACGACTCACGGCAATGCTGGATCCTTAACCCGCTGAGCAAGGCCAGGGATCAAACCCGCAACCTCAAGGTTTCTAGTTGGATTTGTTAACCACTGAGCCATGACAGGAACTCCTATAATACCTAACTTCGAAAACAACGTGTTCATCAGTATTCCACCACATAGAGTAGGAATTTAAATTCCACACTTTGGGAAATGAATTCTAAGCACAGTAGGAGTTTTATATGAGCTAGTGCTGGGATACTGGCAACCCAGGGAAAGTCTGGGGCCAAGTGGTGAATGTGTAGCTAGGATTATGCCCTGTCACCGGCCTGGGCTGGGGTTGTGGAATGCTGAGGCTCTGAGTCAAGGGACAGGGCAGAAAACTGGGAGGGAGGGGGGAATGAATGGGAGAGGGGCAAAGAAGAAAGACCAAGGGCAGATTCCCTCAGGTCCTGGCCCATAGCCCAACTCCTAGACTCCTGACCTCACCAAAGACACAATAGATGTAAAACAAGCCAATCGGTTTCCAAGTGGGAAGAGTGCCAGCCATGATTTTTGCTGCCCAAGGAATGAAAAATCAATAATAATCATTCTTATGATTCATGTTCATCCTGTTTTATTCCAAAGTACTTTACCGAAAGGCCCCTTGGCCCAGCCAAGAAGCTTAGGCCAGGAGCCAGGACACCTGGTCTCCAGATCTGTGTGTGGAAGACTTGGAACTATTTTATTATTCTTTTTTAGTTTCTCCCATTGTAATCGTCACAAGTGACTTTGCAAAGTATTTTAACAGTTTTACATACGTCATTTCACTAGACCCTCCAACCCCTGGTGAGGAGAGCAGAGTACATAGGATTGCTGGGCTAATTTTATAGACAAGGAAACTGGGATCAGATGAGGTTAAGAGATCCCATCAGGGAGTTCCCTTCGTGGCTCAGGGGTTAACGAATCCGACTAAGAACCATGAGGTTGCAGGTTTGATCCCTGGACTTGCTCAGTGGGTTAAGGATCCAGCGTTGCTGTGAGCTGTGGTGTGGGTTGCAGACGCGGCTCGGATCCCGTGTGGCTGTGGCGAAGGCCGGCGGCTACAGCTCCTGTTAGACCTCTAGCCTGGGAACCTCCATACGCCGTGGGTGCGGCTCTACATAAAGGCAAAAAGATAAAAAAAAAAAAAAGAGAGAGAGAGATCCCATCAAACTCAAACTATTAAGAAGGTGAGGAAGCCGAGAGGCTCAGATGCCAGAACTTTTGACTCCAAACCCTTTGCTGTTTCCCAGTCAAAACAAGAAAGTCAGTCCCTGCCAGCTCAAAGTACAGTATGAGATGGCTTGATCATACACAAAATGCCCTCTGTAGGTTCCAAGGGCAGAGCTGGGTTTGTGGAGATGAAACTTGTATAACTGCGGCGGTGGGGGTGCTGCCAAGCCTCTTTAACAAAAATACTCAGTGATGGAACAAAATTAAGAGCCTAAAACAGCCCCTGTGATAAGGGGCCCTGAAGCTTAAGATTCATTAGCGTCAAGGTAAATCGGCCCCTCCTACGTGCCCTACCCATTAAAAAATCCGGACACACCAGATCTTGACAGGATTTTCTTCCCTGCTTGTGAAACGTGGCAGATGTTGGCTCTGGAAGCCCTGGAGAAGGAATCTCATTTCTCCCGGGAGACAAGAGGAATCGCAGCAGCAGCGAGGCCCGTTGTGTGAAGATGGAGAAGGCTGTGTGCCAGGGGGCGAGTCCAAAGGGGCCAGCGACCCCGCTGGCCGAGATGTGGGCCGCAGGAGTGCTGGCGCCGTAGGCTGGCATCCGGGGAGCCGGGAGCAATGGCGCTGCCCTCGGAGCGATGGCCCAAACCGTAGGCTCGCCTGTTGGAAGCAGGCGTTCTTCAGACTGTCATCTGGCTTCCTGCGTCCAGATAAACCTTCCTTGGAGGAGGAGAACAGAGACAGACGACCACAGACGACGGCAGTGGGAGGGTGGATGGTGGTCCCGCCCAGGCCTTTCGATCCCCGGCCCCCAGGGTGGAAGGAGAACAGAGGCCTACGAGGAGGCTGCCCCGATGCGGCTTGCGCGGCGAGGCTCGGGTGCCAGGCTCCCCTCTCGGCTCCCCGCCGCCGCTGCCGGGGGGATGGGGGTGGGGGGCAGCGCCCGCGGCCTGCTTTCCCAGGGCTGGCCGAGCCTTTTTGACAAGCTGATTGCGTGGCGGGGATTGGCTGGTCCCGGCGTGACGCCGGTTAACAACAAAGGTGGAGTTGGAAGAAATTAGATTAAAGGAAAGGAAAAAAAAAAAAATTAAAGGGGGAGCTGGCAGGGGACAGGAGGCAGAGACCGAAGGGGAGATGCGCGAAGCGCGGTCTCGAAGCTCCAACTTCGCCCCGGATTCCCCTTTGCCTAAACCCACCGGGATTTTTGCTCTCAACCCAGACGCCGGCCCAGCCACCGAAGCCGGGGCGGGAGGGACGGTTGCTGCTTCTTGAGAAATGCCCCCAACTCCCACCCTGACACCCCCGTGCTACGGCCCAGGGGGAGAACTTATTGCTTGGACTTCCTCGGATCCTAAACCCGGAGGAGGTGAGGGGCATTGAGAACGAGGGGCTAGCTCTAAAACCCGGAAGGCCCTCGCGGGGCGCCGAGATCGGACTAGGTGGGGTGCTCCCCGGGTTTTTCAATGTGTTGCAAGTCTAAGACCTACTTGCTTGCTTTTTTCTTTTTCTTTCTTTCTTTTTTTTTTTTTGGTAACACTCCCCCTTGCCCCCCCACTCCGCTTTGGCTCCAGGGTTGCAAAAGCAAAGAGCAATAAAAAAAAAAAAAACCGCGCACACACTCAGACACACACCAGTGGCGACAGGGGAGAGTTGGAAAGACGCAGGAGAGAAGCAGGAGGCAGGAGGCAGCAGGGAGGGAGCAATGGGAGCGGGAAGCCGGCAGGTTCCCTCGCAAATCCCCCTCCGGCCCCACGTCGCCTCGCCGGCCCCGGCAGGGGAGCGAGGATCCGGGCAAGCAGATGGAGGAGTGGAGCTCGCTCTAGGCAGCGGGCTTGGCCGGAGAATGGAGGAGCCGCCAAGCGATCGGCTGATTGGAAGAGAAACGCAGAGCGATGGAGGCGGGGGTAGGAGGACGATTTCTCTGCGGGGACTGGCGGCGGCGTATACGCCCGGGTCGGGCGCTGCAGAGCTTGGCTAGCTTTCAACCCGCGCTCGCCGGCTACAGCCCCGCGCGCCCCCACCCCCAACCCTCCCGGCGGCTCCGCAGGTGAGTGCGAGCTGGAGGCAAAAAAGACCCAAAAGTCTCAACACGCCCGCCCAGCCAAAGGAAAAAAAAAAAAGAAAGAAAAGCATTTTTTCCTTTTCTTTTTTTTTTAATTTTCGTGCAACCCCCAGAGCGGTGGGAGGGAAGGGGTGAGGCTGAGCTACTCGGAGGAGGCGGAGGGGCCAGGCGAGGCCGGAGTGGCCCGGGAGGCGGCGGCGCCGAGGCGGCTCTGACGGGCGAGCGCTCGGAGCGGCGCTGCGCTGCGCCGAGGCGGGCGGGCGGAGCGGGGCGGGCGGAGCGCGGCGCGTGGGGCTCGCCATTAGCCGTCGCTCCGCTTCGCCATCTCGGGCTTTGTCTGCCGACTCGCTGCCCCGGCGTCGGCTGCGGCGGAGCTGCGGCTCAGCTCTTCGGCCCGCCGCACCCCTAAGGCGCCCCTGGCCCGCACTCCCATTCACACGCTCGGTAAGTGAGCCCCAGCGCCGCGGATTTCGGGGGAGAGGGGTTCCTGCGAGCGGCGGCAGCGACGATCTCCATGCGCCCGGGCAGGCCTGGGGAGCCATGCCGGGCTAGATTGAACCAGCTCCCAGAGAGGCTTCTCCGCCGGAGCCCGTTGCCCCCTCGCCGTTTGCGGGGTGCAAGCAAAGGAGTTTTTCTTTCTTTTTTTTTTTTTTTTTTTTTGCAAGGAGGATATTTTGAAGGGATCATTTTTTAAAAGTTCGTGTGTGTGCTGCTCGGCAGCTAGGAGACCGCGAGGCAGGCGCCGAAGCCTGGCGCCGCGATCGGCGGGCGTGCGCCCCAAGCCGGTGGCTACACTCCGGGGATAAGGGTGGGCACGGACCGCCCGCTCCGGGAGGCAGGCGAGGGGAGCGGGTGAGGGCCGGCGTGGAAACCCGAATCTGAGCTGGGAAGACTTAAGAGAGAGCTCCGGAGCAAAGCTGCAGGCACCCCCCGAGCCTCCCCGGCCGCCGGGGGGCCCTCCGGGCACCCTCTCTGCGGCCGCGCCTCGCGCCCTCCCTCCCGCGCCGGCCGAGCCTGCCAGTTCCCCCGCGGGTCTGGCGAGGTCGCTCTCAGCGCCCGCCCGCCCGCCTCGGCTCCGAGCCCCGCCGCCATCCGGGCGGCTGCGTGTCTCCCTGCCCCGGCCCCCCCTCCCCGGCGGCAGCAGCCGCCGCCGCCGCCACCACCAACACCACCACCACCACCACCACCCCCCTCCCCTCCTTCCTTCCCTCCGCCTCGGCCGCCCGGGTCCCCCCAGCTCCCGCCCCTCCTCCCAGCTGCCCCCCGCGGAGCCCGCCCGGGCAGGCTGTGGGAGGGAGCGGAGCCGGCGAGGCGGGCGGGCTGGCGCTCGCTCCCCGGGGGTCGGTGTGCGCTCTACGGGGAAGGACGCGCTCACTGCCCCGCTTCTCCCGCCCCCCCCTCCCGCTCCTCCTCCTCCCTTCTCCCTCCTCCTCCCCGCTCCGGCGGCGGAGGCTGCGGCGGCGGCGGGGGGTGTGCGAGCTGAGGCCGGGGCCGGCGGGCGGGCGGCGGGCGGGCTGCCTGCAGGCGGAGGGCGCTGTGCTTTGTGCTTTTCGCCGCGAGGAGCAGCAGGCAGCAGCCACAGCCGCCGCCGCCACAGCCACAGCAGCAGCAGCCGCCGCCCCAGCGCTGCCGCCGCGCCCGGAGGAGGAGCCGCTGCCGCCGCGGGAGGGAGCTGCGGCTGTGCCCGGCCGAGCGGGGGAGGGCGCCGCCGCTCAGAGCCGGGGAGGGAGCCGTCGGAGCGGGAAGCCTGGAGGCCGCGCTGTGCCGGGTAACCGAGGCGGCTGAGGACGCGCGCCGGGGTCGGGGCCGGGCGGCTGGGGGCGAGCCGCGGGTACGGTGGACGCCCGGAGGGGACCCGGGACGACCTCCGGGCAACGGACTGGGCGAGAGAAGGCCAGGGCAATGGAGAGGACGCCGAGAACCGGGGGAGGGGAGGGCAGGAAGCGAGGCCCGAGCTGAGCCCCGGCAGCAGGCGGAGGAGCCCGCGCTTCTCCGAGCCGGCAGGCGCAGTTCTCGCCGGCCGCCGGAGGGGGCGGCGGGGCCGGTGAGCGCTGCGCCCCCGCCTCCCGGCCGCCGTCCTCCCGCCCTCTCCTTGGCTCGGCTCCCCGGAGGCCGGGGCGGGGGCGCCGGCAGGGCTGGGCCGCAAGCTCGAGGGAGGAGGCGGCGGTTCCCGCCGTGGTCGCGCCTCTGCGCCGGGCTCCTCCGTGCGCGTCGGGGTGGCTGGGCGGTGGCGGCGCCTCTGCCCAGGGTGGGTGGCTCGAGGGCGGGGGGCAGGCCAGGCCGCTTCTCTCCGGCTGCTCGCCCGCCCTGGCGGGCGGGGACGTCGTCGCGAGCCCGAGTAGGGGGGCGGCGGGAATCCGGATCCGGTCCCCGGGGGAGGTGCGGCCGCTGCGCTCCGGGGCCGGCGGCGGCTGCGCTGCGTCCGGGTCCCCGCCGGGTTGCGGAGGCGGGGGGAACCGGTCGGGGGGAGCGGGAGGAGGAGACTGCGGCGCGTGCCCGTCTCCGCGGCCGCGCGCGCCCTTTACCCGCCCTTCCTCCTCCCCCGCCCTCCAGCCTGGGGCCTCCCCGGGGCGGGCGCACAGAGGAGGGGGAGGAGTTTTTTTTTTTTTTTTGCCTTTTTTTTTTTTTTTTTTGGCCGGGGTGGGGGAAGGAGGGCGGGCGCTAGCTGCACGCGGGCGCCGGGAGCAGTCTCTCGCGTGGGCAGGGGAGGGCGCACGCCGCGGAGCCGGGCTGTAGGGACTGGGGGCAGGGGGAGGGAGTTAGGAGGAAGTGGAGGGGCGCACTCCCACCCCCACCGACTCATTAAGTCCGATAGGACCTTGGCTTTCGGAGTGTGGACTTGTCTCCCTCCCCTTAGGGGGAGGGAGGGGTAGACAGTTCCTCACCTCTCAGCCCGCCTGAGTGAGGACTTGCTTTTTTTTTTTTTTCCCCTACAAGGTGAGGTGGCTTTGACCCCGGCTTGCCTGGCCAGCACGACCGAGGCAGTGGCTGGACGGCTGGAGAATGAACGGAGAAGCCGACTGCCCCACAGACCTGGAAATGGCCGCCCCCAAAGGCCAAGGTAGGAGCCCGGACCCTCAGCCGTCTTGAATTAAATTCTCTTTCTTGCGTGGGTCTGCAGGGCCCACTCCCCTTCTACAGGATTCCTCGTCTCTGAAATGAGGTGGGAGGGAGTGTCTTGAGTGTTGATAAGAATAGTCAAGCATCCCTCACACCGGGGGTTTGGCTAAACCCAAATTATTTGGCCTTGAGCCAATAAATTGCATTTTCCACACTCTGTTCCCTTCTGTCAGAGAGAAGGAAGGAGGCCTGGGCAAGCCTTCCTCTGGAGGTTCCCAGTCACCCAGAGTGTCTTCAGCAATGTCCTGGAATAGGAGAAAGGATGAGGAATATGAAGGAAGAGGGAGATGAGAAGGATTGAGAAGGCTTTTCAGGTTTTTTTTATTATTGTTAAGGGGGCAAGGTTTTTGGTGAGGCCGACTGGAGAGGAAGGGTGTTTTGGTGGCTCAAGGCCTCAAGATACATAATTACATCCTGCCTCACCCAGTACCCCAACCAGTAGGGATCCAGTGCGTAAGGTGACAGGGAATAGGATGGATCTGAGCATCTGGCAATGCTTGTGGGACACTGAGAGGAGAGAGGTTCATGGGTTCATGTGACCCAGTCCTGGAAACCCTGGCCCAGGTTACCAGATGTAAATGCAAATGAAGAGCCCCTTTGACTCCCAGCGTCACTGGATAGTTGTGCTCCCAACTCACCTTCCAGGCTAGCCACCCTGCAAAGGAACCTCACTGGAGCTACATTCTTCAGTGGCTGGAAAAAGCTGATCCAGACACTGTTCTTTGCCTCTGTGGGAAATTCAGCTAGGAAGACAACTCAGAATTCCAGGGCTCAAGGGTTCCCTGGAGCAGGGCCCTGGGAGCCTTTGCCTGCGTTGCCTCACAGCTGCTGTATATTGATTCTTACGTTGTTTTTGATTTTGTTTTTACTTTCTCAAAAGTTTTCCTTTGGTCTTCCCCAAGAGGAAGGATAGGGTCATCACTCATGTTTCTAATGTTAGTTTCCAGCTGTGCTGGAGAGAAACATCTGCATGGGTTCTCCTTACTGCCTACACCCCTTGCTCAGTCTGCACATTTAGAATACTCACCTAGAACTTTGATCGCATTAAGCTTCGTGTTTAGATAGATGTGTTGGAGTTCCCTTCGTGGCTCAGTGGTTAACAAATCTGACTAGGAACCATGAGGTTGCGGGTTTGATCCCTGGCCTTGCTCAGTGGGTTAAGGATCCGGCATTGCCGTGAGCTGTGGTGTAGGTTGCAGACGCGGCTCGGATCCCGCGTTGCTGTGGCTGTGGCGAAGGCCGGCAGCTACAGCTCCTGCTAGACCCCTAGCCTGGGAACCTCCATATGCCGCGGGTGCGGCCCTAGATGAGGCAAAAAAAAGAAATAGATGCGTTGCCTCCTTGCTTCCCTTCCCTCTCCAGTAAGCTAGCTGTTCTCCAACAGGGTCCCAAATCACTGTAGCTTCCTCCAACGCCTCCCCCACCCCCTTCCTTATAATAAATTGTGGCCCATGGCAGGTGGCATGTTAGAAATGATAATAGCTCTGAAGTAAGCCAGACTTGAGTCCACGAGTGGTTTCTAGCTGTGATGCTGTCTGGCCTGGAGTTCCCCCTTTAACCCGTATGGCCACAGCTCTTCCTTAGGGCCGGGTTGTGTCACGGCTGTGCCTTCAGAGGGAAGATAACCAGAGTCTGGGGTGCTCTGGAAAGGAAGGGTCGCTTAAGGGCCGGGAAGAAGCTGGGGGCTAGCATGAGCCAAGCCTGATGGCCTTTCTTACCCTTCCCCAGACCGCTGGTCCCAGGAAGACATGCTGACTTTGCTGGAATGCATGAAGAACAACCTTCCATCCAATGACAGCTCCAAGTTCAAAACCACTGAGTCACATATGGACTGGGAAAAAGTAGCCTTTAAAGACTTTTCGGGAGACATGTGCAAGCTCAAATGGGTGGAGATTTCTAACGAGGTAACTGATCCCTCCCTTCCTGACACATCCGAGCCCACATCTACACATAGCTTTGCCTCGGCCTTCCTGGTGGGGGAGATGAAACAGGAGTCTATAAACAGGAAGGCAAGAGACCAGGCGAGGTGCTCGTGTGGTCGCCCTTGTGCATTTCGGGAGGTGGCACGATTGACAGCACTGGCCAAGACTTCTCAGTTCTGCCACTTTCTAGCTGTGTGGCCTTGAACACTTACCGTCTTGGAGCGTCTGTCGTCTGCGCTGTTCTGGGGATTGAATGAGGTGCTGGCACGGACAACCATTCCGAGGTCAGGTGGTCACCTTTTTGCTGTCCTGTGGTACTGACTGCCCGGGCCTCTGCAGCAAGCACGGGCCAGGGGGCCTGGGTGTCCGGGCTGCCTGAGTGGTGTGGCTGTTGGCCTCTGGCCCTCCTCCTTTGGTCACCTCCGCCTAGTGGAAAGTAGAGAAGGCTCGTTGGGAAAACAAGGGTCGGCTGCGGTGTGGTGTTCCCCTCCTGGGAACGTCGCCTCCGCTCACCTCCCTTCTCCCCCCAGGTGAGGAAGTTCCGAACGTTGACAGAGTTAATCCTTGATGCTCAGGAACACGTTAAAAACCCCTACAAGGGCAAGAAACTCAAGGTGAGTTTCCAGGAGGAGGAGGAGTGCCAGGGCTCGGAGAGGCAAGGTCTACAGAACGCATGGTGTCTGACCTTCGCCGTGTCCTTGTTCCTCCTTCCAGAAACATCCGGACTTTCCAAAGAAGCCCCTGACCCCCTATTTCCGCTTCTTCATGGAGAAGCGGGCCAAGTACGCAAAACTCCACCCTGAGATGAGCAACCTGGACCTGACCAAGATCCTGTCCAAGAAATACAAGGAGCTGCCGGAGAAGAAGAAGGTGGGGGGAGGGCAGAGGCCGGGAGCGGCCGGTGTGGCGTGGGTCATCTGTTGGGGGTGGCGAGGGCTTAGACCGAGGGACCTGGCGTCAGGGGTGCAGGGGGGTCAGCGGAGCAGAATAGGGCCTTGGGCAGCCGTACCTGATCACCCTCTCCAGGCCCACACACCGTCACAGTGTCATTCAGACTGAGGCGGGCGCTCAGTTTAACTGCAGGCAGCCCTTAGTTTCTTTTCCCACGAGTCCTCACCGTAAGGCCCGCACAGCCCTTCACTCCTGACATTTTCCCCACATGGTCTCATTTGCTGCTCAGGGAGGTAACCCTGGGCGACTGCATGATCCCGGTTTTGTAGGCAAGGAACTGGGGTGCCGGAGATAATCGTGCCCAGGCTCCCTGTCTAGTGCTCTTCTTGTTGCCACATCCACAGGCTGGATGGGCTTCCTTGCCCTTGCACACGTTGTCGGCTGGGGCCTCGTGCTGTCCTAGACCATCGGGGCTGTTAACTTTGGGTAGAGGCGGCCCCAGCCTGCCAGGGAGGGGTGGACGCAGTCCACACAGCACGTCACCCAGGCCCTCGCAGAGAGGCAGCAAGGCCTTGCGGCTCAGAGCCTGCAGTGGGGACACACAGGAGATGCTGCCCAGCAAGTCAGAGCCAGGGAGAGACGTTGGCGAGCGGCAGTGAGAGAGACAGGAAGGCCCATTTGCTGGGAGAGGAGACGGTTGCATGCAGCCACGTCTCAGGAGGGCACCAGCGCTGGCAATAGCCCTTTTCCTGGTTTGTATGCTCTGGCTACGGGCTCAGGCCCTAGTTCTGCACCCCAGAAAAGGAGCCAGCTTGGCTGGATAAGTCCAGCTGTCTGCAGCTGCTGCCTGGGCTGAGCCGGAATAGCAATGGCTGGAGCCGTTCTTGAGCCCTGTAATGGGGACATCCCAGATCTGACTGTACACACGACGCCCAGACGTCCTCACGGGATGGGAGGGAGAGGCAGAGGGTCTCAGGACCAAGGAGGGACAGAAGAAGCTGCATTGTAGAGTGGACAGAGTGCTGGCCTAGGGAACATAAGCCTTGGGCCTGTTCTGGCTCCCACGGAGTCTCCGTGCGTGTGCCCTTCGGTAAGTCGCCCCATTCCTCCGGGCCTGCTCTTGATCTGAGGTGTCGGGGGCGGTGCCTTCCGGCTCTAAAAGCTGCTGTTTTGTGGGAGGAGGGCTGAGCTTAGGGCAGAGGAGGCTGTGCTCTGCTCCCGGTTTTCCATGGGAGCCTCAAGGGAAGTGGGGCTGCCTCACTCCTTGGCACCTGGTGTGTGTTCCGTGAGGGCCAGGGCTTGGGTCCCCTCCGGTGCTGACTCTCATGAATCTGGGGAAAAACGGGGAAAGGAAAGGTGGACATTGAGGGAGAGCCAGGACAGGCAGTGCGTGGGGAAGGGGCAGAGCCAGGGGTGTGGAGAGGCAGGATGCAGGGAAGGGGTCGGAGGATGGCGGGAAGGGAAGGTGAGGTTGATAGGAGCTGGTGCCGACGGAAGGGCAGCCAAGCAGCAGAGGAGAATAACTCGGGTGGGGAGTGTCCAGGAGCCAAAAGCCAAACACCTGGAAGAAGGCATAGGAGGTGATGACGGAAGAAGGATCGGGTGGAGACCGTTTCAAAATCACGGACAGCCAGGGACCCAAAGATGGCGGATAAGGGGAAATCCAAGTTCAGGAGACAGATCTCTTGGGGTTTTTTTTTCTTTTTGTCTTAAGGGCTGCACCCGCGGCATTTGGAAGTTTCCAGGCTAGGGGTCCAAATTGGAGTCACAGCTGCCGGCCTACACCATAGCCACGGCAACTCCAGATCGGAGCCGCGTTTGCGGCCTACACCACAGCTTAGGGCAACGCTGGATCCTTAATCCTCTGAGCAAGGCCAGGGATCGAACCTGCATCCTCATGGATACTAGTCAGATTCGTTTCCGCTGAGCCAGGACGAGAACTCCCAGGAGACAGATCTATTGGGGCGTGGTTTGCATTGCAAGGGTTCGCTCTGGGTACTTTCAGGGCAGTCTCCCCGTCATGCCTCAGAAGCAGCATTCAGGCAGCCCCAGCCCCTTGGGCCACCTCTGAGTATCAGCCGCCACAGACCCAGGCAGAGAGAGTGATGGGGCAGGACCTACACCGTCTCCTGACTGCCTTGTTGCGGGCGTTCCGTGGTGGGGAAAGGCGAAGGGGTAGGGTCACCACTTACTGTACATCAGGGCAATGCCATGTCCCCTCTCTGGGACTCTTTCCTAAAGAGAAAGAGAGAACGGGATGTAGGATGTGTCCTGGGAGAGCCCTGTAGCTCCCAGCCTGTGGGCTACAGTTGAGTGTCTCCCGCCCCTTCCCCAACCCACTGGCAGGCCTCCCCCGTCCCTGCCCGCTCTTGACTTTCCCCGTGCGCGTCACCAACTGGGAGACAGAATAGCTAGCAAGGAGGACGCGGTGGTTTTTGTAGCTCAGGCCTTGGGTCATGGATGACCCTGTCCCCTCCTCCCCGCCCCCCCAGATGAAGTATATTCAGGACTTCCAGAGGGAGAAACAGGAGTTCGAGCGAAACCTCGCCCGATTCAGGTAAGGCAGAGGAGGGCCACGGGGCGCTGGGTGTGGCAGGAGAGGCTAACGCTGGCCAGAGCCTGGATGTGGCCATCGGTGAGGCACGGAAGGTGGATGGGGCCACGCGTGGACCCTGGTGGCTCAGGCTCAAGGGCAGGGACGAGCAGGCAGCCGCCTTCCCGCTGGGCCTCAGTGCGCAGGGCAGCCGGCTCGGGTCAGCCCCCGGCAGGACCCCCCTCCCCGGGCTGATGGTTGCTCCCTGCGCCCTGGCTAGGGAGGATCACCCCGACCTAATCCAGAACGCCAAGAAGTCGGACATCCCCGAGAAGCCCAAAACCCCCCAGCAGCTGTGGTACACCCACGAGAAGAAGGTGTATCTCAAAGTGCGGCCAGATGTGAGTGTCCGGCCAAGGGGTGGCGGGGCGGGCGCCCGGCGATGGCAAGGGGGGAGCCGCGCCAGGTCGGCCGGGCACGGTGCAGGGGAGCAGGAGAGGAGGCCCCTCCCCAGGGGTGGGCTGCATGGACAGGGCCTGGGCCAGCTGGCGAGCGAGCGTGTGCGTGCGTGCGTGCGTGCGTGAGCCTGTCCCCTTGCACCCAGGCGGGACACCCCCGCCTCTCTGCCCTCCCCTCCTGGCCCGTGGGGGACACTCCTGTGACCTCCTGTGGCCTGAGGGGGCGGGGGCCTCTGTGCCCCCCTCCCCTTCCCCTCCCCCATGCCCCTGGCTGCCTGTGTGTGTCTGACGGCTTTTGGTTTGCAGGCCACTACGAAGGAGGTGAAGGACTCCCTGGGGAAGCAGTGGTCTCAGCTCTCGGACAAAAAGAGGCTGAAATGGATTCATAAGGCCCTGGAGCAGCGGAAGGAGTACGAGGTTAGGCTTCCGCTGCGCTCCTCCCCGTCCGGCTCTTCACGAGCCTGTGCCCTCTGACTCTCTGGCCTCCGCACTCAGCGGGAGGCGGTCACCCCCTCCATCCCGCCACTGAGGGAGGGGCCGTCTGGGCCCCTCACCTCTGCCCCTACCTTCTCCACCCCCCCCCACCCCTCACCGTGAGATCTCAGGCTAGGGCAGGGCAGGGCACCACGTCTCGTGTGACACAGCAGACACACGGCCACCCCCAGCTTTGCTCCCTGCCTCCCCTCCCCAGCGGCTCTCCCCGCTCCCCGGCCCCGGGCTAACCCCACACCCCGTTGCCCTCCACCCCCCCCCACCTCACTCTGCAGGAGATTATGCGAGACTATATCCAGAAGCACCCCGAGCTGAACATCAGCGAGGAGGGCATCACCAAGTCCACCCTCACCAAGGCCGAACGCCAGCTCAAGGACAAGTTCGATGGGCGACCCACCAAGCCACCTCCGTGAGCGCTGCTCCGGGGCGGGTGGGTGAGCGGGTCAGCTAGGGAGCTGGGCCGCCCCGTCACTCACAGGGGTGCTCCCCCCCCCCCCCCCGCTGCCGGTTGTGACAGGAACAGCTACTCGTTGTACTGCGCAGAGCTGATGGCCAACATGAAGGACGTGCCCAGCACAGAGCGCATGGTGCTATGCAGCCAGCAGTGGAAGCTGCTGTCCCAGAAGGAGAAGGACGCCTATCACAAGAAGTGCGACCAGGTGAGCCGTGGCAGGAGCCAGCCCTGGAGAGGGAGGACTTCAAACCTGGTGTAGGTGTTGTTCTAGGTTCAGCTCCTGGGCTCATCAAGGTGGTCCCAGGCCTCGTGCTTAACATCTACAGAGGGAAGCTAGGCCCCATCCAGGCTCTGGGTGGCTTGCTGAGGGCCGCTGTTTGTCCCCGAACAAAGGAGGGCCTCCAGCGAGGCTGCCCCCACGCTAACGCTGACTCCCCTTCCTTCCCCAGAAAAAGAAAGATTACGAGGTGGAACTGCTCCGTTTCCTAGAGGTGAGTGTTTCCCCGGGGGGAAGGCCAGGGGGAAGGCCGTGGGCAGAGAGGGGCCTGCAGATGGCCAGCAAGGCCCTTAGGGCGTCTGGAAGCGGGCTGGGGACCAGACCTGTGACCCCGTGCTGCCTCTTCTCCCCGACCAGAGCCTGCCCGAGGAGGAGCAGCAGCGGGTCCTGGGGGAGGAGAAGATGTTGAACATCAACAAGAAGCAAGCCACCAGCCCAGCCTCCAAGAAGCCCTCCCAGGAAGGGGGCAAGGTGGGCAGGGGGCACGACCAACCAGGTGGGGGCGGGAGAGGCGAGGCTCCGGGCAGCACCCCACGGATCCCGACCCTCTTTGCACGGCTACAGGGCGGCTCAGAGAAGCCCAAAAGGCCCGTGTCAGCCATGTTCATCTTCTCGGAAGAGAAGCGGCGGCAGCTGCAGGAGGAGAGGCCCGAGCTCTCAGAGAGCGAGCTGACCCGCCTGCTGGCCCGCATGTGGAACGACCTGTCCGAGAAGAAAAAGGTCAGGGTTGCCAGACCGCCCACCCGGCCCACCGGGCAGAGGCCGGGCCCCTTCTCCCCTGGGGACCAGCTGCACTTCCTCCCCCTGCCCCGTGATGCGTGCATGAGGTGTGAGCCACACTTGTGCCTGGGCGCAGACGGTGGGGCCAGGAACCCAGCAAGCCGGAAGGCGGGAAGCTGGCCGCCGCGGCCTGTGGGCTCCCCGGGGAGCAGGGCTGCTGGGCGGGTGGAGCCGCTGGCTGGAGACACCCGCACCAGCCCGGGCCTCGGCTCCTCCGTCCGCCCGCCCCACCCTCGTGGGTCCGGGAGAGCCTTCGACCGCTGGGCGAGCCACGCGCGCCCCCTAGGGGCGACTGGAAGGTTGACGCCTCTCCTGTCCGTCCACAGGCCAAGTACAAGGCCCGGGAGGCGGCGCTGAAAGCCCAGTCGGAGAGGAAACCGGGCGGGGATCGCGAGGACCGGGGCAAGCTGCCGGAGTCGCCCAAAAGAGCCGAGGAGATCTGGCAGCAGAGCGTCATTGGCGACTACCTGGCCCGCTTCAAGGTGGCAGGCAGTGGGAAAGGGGTTGCTCTGTCACCACCCTCCCAGACCTCCTCCAGCCCTAGGTGACCCCACCCACAGCTGACACCCCTGTCTGACCCCAGAACGACCGGGTGAAGGCCTTGAAAGCCATGGAGATGACTTGGAACAACATGGAAAAGAAGGAGAAACTGATGTGGATTAAGAAGGCAGCCGAAGACCAAAAGCGATACGAGGTAGGAAGGGGGCTGCTGGCCAGAGCTGCACGGGGCAGGGCAGAGCTGGGGGCCGCCTCCAGCCGCTGAAAGCTCCGGAGCACCCTCTTGGGTGGGCGGCTTTACCCACTTGCCTGGGGCTTGGAGCCGAAAGTCCCAGCTTGGGTTGTGCGACCCTGAGCGAGTCTCTTAACTTCCTCCTCTGAAGCTCCGTCGGGGCTCAGTAAAACGAGGGTGATGATGTCGCGTGACTGTGATGGTGAAAGCCCTTTCAGACAACAGTGCCCACCTGATGCAGCGTGAGCTGTATGGAAGTTGCTCCTTGGCTGTGCCTCAGTTTCTCCTCCTTCCTGGCCCACGAAAGCAGAGTCAGCTAAGGACTGGTGGCCTGGGGCGGGGGCGGGGGTAGATGAGGATGACCTTTCCGGGCTGTCCCCACAGAGAGAGCTGAGTGAGATGCGAGCACCCCCGGCTGCTGCCAACTCATCCAAGAAGATGAAGTTCCAGGGAGAACCCAAGAAGCCTCCCATGTGAGCCTGGGGGCTGAGGCTCGCCCTAGGGGCGGGGGGTGGTGGGGCCAGGGCGGGAAGACTGCTTGGTTGGTATCCTGACCCTCCCTGCAACACCTCCCAGGAACGGTTACCAGAAGTTCTCCCAGGAGCTACTGTCCAACGGGGAGCTGAACCACCTGCCGCTGAAGGAGCGCATGGTGGAGATTGGCAGCCGCTGGCAGCGCATCTCCCAGAGCCAGAAGGAACACTACAAAAAGCTGGCTGAGGAGCAGCAGAAGCAGTACAAAGTGCACCTGGACCTCTGGGTCAAGGTGAGAGGGCAGGGGACCCCGGCAAAGATGAGGGCGGCATCATGCTGGTCTACACTCATGGTTTAATTCAGTGTTTCAGCAGCTCTTCCAGGTAATGATCTGTCAGAGATAAGGTTTCCAAGGCTCAGAGAGGTTAAGTAGCTGACCTGAGGTCACACAGCTAGTAAGTAGGAAAATCCAAATCGGGCTGCCTTTTTCTCCCTCCAGCCGGGATCGGGGCACCTCCCCTAGATTCTGGCTCGACCCCCAGCCCTGAGCTCCCCTTCTGTGCCTTGCCTGAGCGCTCAGGTCTCTAAAGCGGGGAGAGTCACTTACGCCTTCCCCAGCCACCCAGGCAGGCTGACCAAGGACTCAAGGGAATAGCACGGTTTCCCAGAAGTTCGGTGAACCCCAGGTTGCCTCAGTAGTGGCTCTGGGCTTGGTGTCTGGGGAGGAGTGAGGACGCCAGGCTACGGAAGTCAACACGGGGAGCTTCTCTGAGTCGAGGAAGCCCTGACTGTGGAGCCTCCATTTGGGTGGAGCAACAGGGCAGACATGAGAACCCATCTGTCTTGGGACACGGTGGCTAAGGAAAGGATTCGGGGCTTCTTCTTCTTCTTCTTCTTCTTTTTTTGACTTTTTGTCTTTTTATGGCCGCACCCGTGGCATGTGGAGGTTCCCAGGCTAGGGGCCTAATCAGAGCTGTAGCCTCCAGCCGAGGCCACAGCTCACGGCAACGCCGGATCCTTCCCACTGAGCGAGGCCAGGGATCGAACCTGCAACCTCGTGGTTCCTAGTCGGATTCGTTAACCACTGAGCCACTACGGGAACTCCGGATTCGGGGCTTCTTAACCGAAACACTGAGCTGGTGGGGTTCAGTCCCTGGGGTTGTCTCCAGAGACCCTAGGCATGGGGAGACCGGGATGGGTGACGATGGGGTGGCGGTAAATACTCAGCCCACTGCCTGGCACCTGGCCAGCATGCTCCATTAGCAGGAGTTTGGGGGTCGCGTCCTGACTCTCACCTCCACCTCTGTCTCCCCCAGAGTCTGTCTCCTCAGGACCGTGCAGCGTATAAAGAGTACATCTCTAATGTGAGTCTGGGAGCCGGGCGATGTTGGGATGAAGGGGGACTCGGTGTGGGGTCTCGAACTCACAGCTACTCCCTTTGCCTGTGTCCCCATCCTCTCCTCCAGAAACGTAAGAGCATGACCAAGCTTCGAGGCCCGAACCCCAAGTCCAGCCGGACTACCCTGCAGTCTAAGTCGGTAAGGAGCGCCTCCTGGGAGGAGGGCCTGGAGCGGGGTCCGAGGCGCCGGGGCGTGGCAGGGACCGCTGATGCGCTTCCATCCCTCCCAGGAGTCTGAGGAGGATGATGAAGAGGATGAGGACGAGGATGACGAGGACGATGAGGAGGAAGATGACGAGAACGGGGACTCCTCCGAGGATGGCGGGGACTCCTCCGAGTCCAGCAGCGAGGACGAGAGCGAGGATGGGGATGAGGTGGGGCAGACGGGGCATGGCGGGAGGGAGGCTGGGGTCCCGCCCGGAGGGCCACCTGGTGACTGCACAGTCCTTGCCTCCCAGAATGAGGACGACGACGAGGATGAAGACGACGACGAGGACGACGACGAGGACGAGGACAACGAATCCGAGGGCAGCAGCTCCAGCTCGTCCTCCTCGGGGGACTCCTCGGACTCTGACTCCAACTGAGGCTCAGCGCCACGTGGGGCGCCCCTCCTCGACTGACCACCTTTGTTTCTCCCCCATGTTCTGTCCCCTGCCCCCGGCCTCCCCCACTTTCTTTCTTTCTTTTTCTTTTTTCTTTTTTTTTTAAAAAAAAAAACAAAATACAGTGGGGAGAGGCACTGGAGGAGCCCAGGCTGGAACTCTGCGGCCTCAGAGCCATCAGCCCTGGGGGGCCCTCCAGGGAGCGCAACCATCAGACTGAGCCACCACTGGACCGGCCCAGCCCACCCCTCTTTTGCACTTGCAGTTCCGGCATGGACAATGGACCTGGGAGTGGGACGGGGGGGTGGGTCCCAAAGACTTCACTGAGGCCCTCTACACCTGCAGCCCAACCCCAGGGAGGGTGGAAACTTGGGGAAGACCCCTTTGTTTCCAGAGGGGCTTGCAGCCTGGACCCCTACATTGGAACTGGAGGCAGGGAACATGGGAGAGGAGGGCGGGTGCCTATGGGGAAATAGGCATGGCCCCCTGGCCCTCTCCCCTGCCCCCTGCAGGAAGGAGCTGCCTGGACCCACTCATGAGGGGAGGGGGCAGAAGTGTTTTTTATATATGTGTATATATTTTTTTTTTTTAAGCTCAGCTGTCAACGAGACGTTTCCTACCGATCTCGGCTGCCGTCTCTGTTGTCATTTCTGGGAGAGGGGGAGGGGGTAGGGGTTAGGTTTGGGACTTTTTTAAAATGGTCTTTATGTGTGTGGAAAATGCGTGCGTGTGTGCATGTGTGCGTGCATGTGTGTGTGCATGTGTGGCCTGTACATAGCATGGGTGCACCTGTGGATGTGTGCAAAGGCACGTGTGTATTTGTGTGTGTAAGAGAGGAGAAGGAGCCCACCTCAAGTCTGTGAATCTGGTGAAAGGGTCGGTGAGGGCCAGGGTGACATTGATCCTGGTGGGGATAGGCTGGGGTGGCCCCTTTCTCCATATCTTGTGCTTTGCCGAATCTCTAATTCAGTTTTGGGGGGGTGACCGAAGCCACTCTGACGCTTCTAGCCCTGGTTTCCCTCTGCCAGGGCCAGATGACTCTGAGCTACCACTGGTCTCCAACATCTAGCAGGATGGTGGAGAGGGGAACAGACCAGGCGAACCTTAAAGCTTTGATTTGGTGGGAAAGGCCTGTGCGGCTCATCTGAGAGGTCACTCGGCCACCCTGGGCTTCCAGAAACGTGTTGGAAGCTCTGAACTTACACGTCCCTCCTGCCTTTCCGCCATATCCTCCAGCTCCCCCGCCCCCATTTCCTTTGATTTCTCAGGTCTGCTCACTTCCCCACCCCACCTCCCCAAACCCACAGCTGGGGAAGAGGTCTGCAAAAGCTGTTTTTGCAGCTGTCCTTCTAACTCTTCCCAGCCATCCCCCAGATTTTGGTACCCTGATTCCTAGACTCTTAATAAGCCAAGCCACCTTGTCTCTGGTTTTAAAGGTTTTGTTTTTGATTAAATGTTGGCTTTTTTTTTTTAAAACAATCACGTCATTGACCTATTTGGGGCTTTGTGCTTTTCCACCTTCCCCCTCTGAATGAAAGCCAAGGGATGGGGAAGAGTGGGAACCCTGCCTAGGAGGCGGGGTGGGAAAGGTGGGTCCCGCTCCCAAAGGCAGGCTGGCCGCTTTGCCTTGGACACGTGGTGCTGGGGGTGGGGGGCGCCGGGGAGGGACACTCCCCACTCCCACTCCCCTTCCTTTGTCCTGATCCTGGAATTAGGTGCAAGGGTTCATAGGTTCTATTTCTTCCTGAGAGCCCCTGCAGAGAACCCTGTTTCCCTGTTTGAATGCTCCTGTGCTGTTGTGTTTTAGTGAAATGTGTTTTCACTTAAAAACAACTTCGAATGGGGCACTGTTTCCCCCCCCATTTTGAAAATTGAAAAATTCTTACAGTACAAACAGGGCTGTGGGGGGTGAGGGTGCTGGTGCTGTAAGAGGTCACTCTGAGTGCGTTTTGGCACTGGGATGGGACGGCTGGGGTGGGAGGACCCCGCCCCCCCCTCTTTTCTAATATTTAAGGAGTGTTTTTGTAGGTTTCAACAACAACCACAACTTGAATTTGTATCATGGGAGGTGGGAGGGAACGGCTTAGAGGTGTCTGCCTAAGCTTAAGGCCAACTGTGGAAGTTTTGTTTTCCCTTTTTTTGTACAATAAAGTAAAAAAACAAAGGTTTGAGTGCTGTCTGATCACTGGACTCCATGAAGGGGGAGTGGTGGCAGAGGTGACCCGACAGGCTCAATGTGGAAAGCCCCTTGAAGCCAGCTTCTTGGCCCCTTCTTTCTAGAACCATCTTCCTCTCCTGAAGATGCCATAGGCAACCAATCTTCACACCGTTTTGTGCTCCTGTTCTTGCACTTCCTCGATTCTGTTAGTTCACGTTGGGTTGTCAGAGCACTAAGGACTGAATATTTGGAGAATGAATACATGATTTTCTCCCAGGGCGCACTGCCTTGAAAAATGGAGATGATGAACCATTAGGGTCAGGGGTTCATCCCCGGCATTCATGCACGGGCTTGTCATTGGGAGCTGGGCCCTTAACTCACCCAGAGTTAGGAATGGCTTTCCTAACTACCCAGACCTCTGATGGGAAGTGGGTTGGGCCAAGATGAGTCACTCTCTGAGGTTAAGGAAGACAGCCTTCCCTGCACAGGCCCTGGCTGGGTTCCTGGAACCACCAAGGGTTAAAGACCCAGGCCCATCTAAGGCCGCTCCCTTCCCCCCACACCCTTCTCTTACTCTCGGCCAAACTTCTGAAAAGTTCATTGCCCTCAGGATGTCCCATTTCCTCACTTCCCACTCACTAGTCCCCTGAGGTGACTCCGAGGGCACCGCAGGCCCTTGCCTGTCTCTTAACTTCTTGGTCTACTCTGTTGGCAGTGGCTCCTCCTCCTCATTCTATCCTAGGTATTCAGGTCACTCTACGAACCACCAGTTATCACCCATAGGTAACCATTCCGAAAGGAGGTCTTTACAGAGACTGCTCTTCCAAGCTGCAGACCAGTACAGATGTCAGTGTATCCTCTAGGATGTTTTGTAGGCATCTCATACCTCAAGGCCCCAGATGATCACCAACCATCTAGTCATTCAATCTAGAAACCAGGGTATCAGTTTTAACTCCTCTCTCCCTCTTTCATCTCTTGGTGAAATTAGCTCACCTGGATCTGTCCGTTCCACTTCCTGTATCTCTCTCACATCTGTCTACATGCTGCTGTCCATCCTCATCCTATTCAAGGCCACCACCATCGCTCAACTTCTGCAAAGGCGTCCTAAAACTGGTCTTCCTGCTTGCACTTTTGCCCCCTACAGTCCATTCCGCACATGGCAACCAAAGCTGTCTTTTAAAACAACAAATTGGAAGTTCCCTCTTGGCTCAGGGGGTTAAGGATTGGATATCACTGCTGTGGTCCTGGTCATTGCTGTGGCACAGGTTTGATCCCTGGCCTAGGAACTTCCACATGCCATGGTTGTGGCCAAAAAAATAAAATAACATTTTTAAATTTGATGACTTCTGCATTTACAACCTACCACATCTTACCATGACCCTACAAGCCTGGCCCCTGTTTCCTTTCTCCCTTCTCTCACCCCACTCTTCCTAATCACTCACAATGATCCGGCCGAGGGATCCACCTTTTGTTCCTCAAACACGCCTACCACAGGGTCTTTGCATGTGCCCTCTCTGCCCAAGATGCCATTCCCACAACACTACGCATAGTTTGTTTTTCTTAGACTTAAATTCGAATATCTCCCCACAGGCCTTCTCTGACCACCCTTTCTAGAGGGGCCTCCTCCTCCATCTCCTTGTTTCTGTGTTTATCTACTTGTTTATTGTCCATCTCCCCAAGTAGAAGACAAGTTATCGGCTCATTCATTACAGTAATCCCAGCACCTAAGAGTGCCTGGCGTACATTTGACACTCAAGAAATATTTGTTGAATGAGTGAATAAGTAAGGTCCACAATGCCCAGGGGATCCGATGCCCCTACTGGCCTCTCTACCCTGCTCCATAAGTCATCCAACACTGTAACGCACCCACACTCTCTTCCCAGGCCTCTACACATTCCGCCTCTACACAATGGTTCTCTCTTCCTAGAATGTTCCTTTCTTCCTAGTTAATTTAAGGTGTCACTTAAAAGATCACTTTCGGAGTCCCTCGTGGCTCAACAGGTTAAGGATCCGGCATTGTCACTGCAGCTACTGGGCTCGTGGCTGTGGCAAGCGTACAAACCCTCGCCTGGGAAATTCCACATGCCCCCCCCCACCCCCCAAAAAAGATCACTTCCTCCAGGGAGCCTGCCCTGACCCCAGACAAAAAGATTTCTATGTATGTTTCTTCAGCAGCCTGGATGCCTTCACATTCAATCATCTTTCTTCCACGTCAGGCTGTACTGGGCTGTAAGCTCCTCCAGGACAAGGTCTGTAGGTCTCTCTGGCTCGTTGCTATAACCCCAGGGCCTCACCCAGAGCCTGGACCAGCATAGTCCTAAGCGTGTATTGACTGGTGCTAACTGTGGAGACTGGGCACATGCCCAAAGAGATCACCACTACAGAGTCGCTCAGGCCAAGTGCTGAAAGAACAGTATAATCCAATTTTAAAGGAGTCTGTTGTGAGGGTGGCCACGGGTGGAGAAGTGGGGAAGGATTTAGATAAACAGGGAGGAGACAGGAAGACTGCCTGGGCATATGTAAATTCCTTAGGGCAGGGTGTACTGGACATATTCTGAGACTAAGAAACAGATCAGCATCATCGGAGTGGAGAGTTCCTGATTCACACTGCGGAGACACCTGCAGGCCCGGCCTCACTACTTCGCTGTAGTCTCAAGTTCCACCACCTTCTGCATTTCCACCAGCTAATCTCACAGTAACTCCAACTTATTCCCAAACTGAAATTTTCATTCTCATGTATCATCACATCTCCCCCTCAGAGCGCCCCATCTTTTTCTTTTCTTTTGGCCACACCAGCAACACGCGGAAGCCAAGGATGGAACTCACATCACAACGGCAAGGCAAGCCACAGCAGTGACAATGCTGGGTTGTGAGCCCTGCTGTGCCACAAGGGAGCTCCCAGAGTGCACCGTCTTGGTTAAAGACGTTTTCAGGGTCTCTTTTACCCGAAACATCTCAAGCAATAACAATAACAAAAACCTAACTACTTCTAAGATAACCAGGCTCCATACTCCAGAGTGACCTACTTAAAATGCAAGTCTGATCAAACAATTCCCCTTGAGGATCCTCAAAGCCTATAGGGTAAAAGCTCCCAAACTCCCAGGCACACCCTTAGTCCCTTACCTCTGCCCGCCTACCTTGGACATTTCACTTCTGAAGTTTCTGTTTGACATATCTAGAGCCTTCTTGGCCTGCCTTGACCTGGTTCATCTTCCACTACAAGAAAACTTTCCTGACCAACTCTTTTTACATCATTTGATCTCACCTCCCGGCCACCTCGGTCCCCTATGCTCATTCCCCTTATTTTTATCACCCTGTTTGGCACTTATTTTCCTACAGGTCTATCTACCCCACAAATTGTGAACTTCTTGAGAGAGACTGTATCTTTGCATCCCAGCACAGATGCACCATAAGAATTTTCACAGTGCACCAATCAGAGTAACAGCTAAGATTTACCAAACACTCACACTGTTAAAAGAGTTTCACACGTACTATCTTGTTAAGCCCCACCACAATCTAATGAGATTGGTACCACCATCACATTCAGTGACAACAGAGGAAACTGAGGCAACAGAGAGCTCATTTGCTCAGGTTCATTTGTCAGGTCCAAAGATTTAAATTCAGATGACTCCTGGTCTTTACACTTAAGACTACTGCTTCAATAAATGCTTGCTGAAGACTAGAGTCAATGTTGATCCCAAAGTATATGATTTAAGACTGCTCTCGTTTAATCTTATCTTCTGAGGGAAGAGGGCCGTCATACACCCTTTCCAAGACTCCAGACCCAGAGAGTAACCGAGATGGAAGCGCCAGTCTAGGCATCTACTGCGGCTGGGAAAGGCCCTTTGCTCCAGAAGGTAAAGCGGGACTGTGAGAGCGCGCGGATATGGGCACCCCCAGGGGAGTAGAACCGGGTCGGAAGAAGGGTCTGGTTGGTGCCCCGCAGGCTGTGAAGAGGAGAGATGGGGGTCCAGCGTGGGTTCCGGAAGGAGGAAAGCCGAGCAGGTGTGGGATCTAAATTAGGATAAAGGCGGGGAGGACGCTCCGCTCAGAAAGGCACAGCTCGGCCTCCGCCCTCAGCGGAGGACCCTCATCTCGGGCGTCCGCTGGTTCTCAGGCCTGAGACCCGCCCAGAAACACGGGGAACGGAGGCTCGGACGAGCCCCTTCGGCTCCACGGGTTTTCTGCCCTGAGGTACTAACTGCGTCCCACTTCAACTCTGGCCTCTACCCAGAAGTGGCTGCATGCTTCAGGGTAAAAGCCGGGGTTGGGGGAGTCTGGGCGGGGGGGGGGGAAAGAGCCGGGAGCCCCGAGGGAAGGGCGGGGGAGCCTGGGCCGGAAGGCGTCCCAGGCTCGGCTAGGAGCCGGCGCTCTCTTTCGACGCCACCCGCTGCCCCCGCCCCGGAGCCGGCCGGGACGGCACAACGTCTCCGCCCCCAGCGCACCGCGCACCTCACCTTGAACGCCGCCCCGCCCACCACCATCTTATTGGGCTGGCTGGGCAGACGCGAGGCGGCGATTGGCCGAGGTGGCTCCAGAAGACCCCGCCCATCTCCCCGCCCCTGTCCCCGTCCGCCGGTACTTTGGACGGCGGCGTGGCGCCCCTCCTCCCCGCCCGGTCCCCGCCCCCTGGAGCAAATGCTGCCGAGCTGCGGCCGCGGGGCAGATGCACGCGCTCGGGCCCTTCTAGCAGGCGCGAGCAGTCGCTGGGCGCGCGAAAGCGAAAGAAGGAAGAGGAAGGGAGGGCGGGGGCGGGGTGTTGAGGAGGGGCGGGAGGAGGAAGAGGAGGAGGTTGGAGCGCGCTCGCGCTTGGCCTCGCGCCCGCGCGGAGGGAGGGGGAGAGGGGCGCGCGCGCGCACGCTCGCGTTCTCGCTCGCTCCATCCATCCATCCTCCGGTCGCGGCACGCGCGCGCGCTCCGGGCTCGCGCCGCACCCCCCGCCCGGGAGAGGCGGGCTGGAGTGGGGGGCGGGGGGAGGGGCGCGCGGACGGCGCGCGGACTGCGCGCGGGCGGGGTGAGGTGAGGAGGAGGAGGCGGCGACGGGACGAGAAGGGAGGGGAAGGGGCCATGGCCGCCCGGTGAGGCGGCGAGGCGGGGGGGCGGCCCGACCCCCCGGCCCCGGGCCCTGGGCCCCGGGGAGAGGCGAGGACGGACCGACGGACATGGGGCTCCGGAGCAGCCGCCGCCGCCGCCGCCGCCGGAGGACGCGGCCCTGAGAGGCCGCCGGGCCCCGGCGCGGCCCCCCGGGCGGGGTGAGTACGGGACGGAGACGGGGACGGGGGAGGGGCCTGCGGGGGGCGGGGGGCGGGGCCCGAGGCGGGGCTTGGGCCCCCTCCCCCCAGGTCTGGGTCAGCGCCCCTTCCCCTCCCCCCGGGCCGACGCGGAAACGCCCGGCTTCCCCCGGCTTCCCGGCCCGGCCGGGGCCCCCAGCTCTCCCCCTGTCTGGGTCCCCCCTGGGCGGGGCAGGGCCGGCCGGGGAGGGGGCGCGGGGCCTTTGTTAGGGAGCCAGGCCCCAGCCCCCGGGACAATAGAGACACCCTCCCGGACTCTTCTCCCCGGCCGGCCCGGGCTGTCGGCGGGCGGGGAGGGAGAGGGGCCGGGACGCGTCCCACTCAGCCCACTCTCTAGGGTTCGGTCTGTCCCGGACCGGCGCCGGCCTCCGGCGGCTCGCCTCTCCTCTCCTCCCCCCAGTCGGTATGATGCAGCAGCAGTGCCGCAGGGACGGGGGAAGAGCCGAGGCCCGGCCTCCTACCCTCCCCAGTGCCCCTGGCTCATTTGTCAGTCCCCACCCCACTCTAGGCCGGCAGCTCCTTAAACTCGTACCCACCGTTCAGAGGGGCCCCGGACTGTGGGCGCTGTTTCTGAATCCTTTGGTGGGGATTCCTGGACTTCTGGGCTCTTGGAGAGACTTCCGGGCTGGTCCTGAGGGAGGGAGGGTAGTTATCTAAAAGAAGAACAGGTAAGGGGAGCGCCCACTCTTGGCATGCCCTCCCGCCCGACTCTACCTCCTCTTGCTCTGGGTGGCTGGAGATGCCCCTTAGCTCTAGGTTTCTGTGGGCTCTGCGTCTCTGCTGTAGTGGCAGGCTTATTTCAAGGGAAGACAGAGTGGGGTGAAGGTTGTAGGGTCCTAGGGCCATTCCTACTTCTGGTAGCAGTACCCCCCCAAGTGGACATCCTGGCTGAAAGCAGAGGTGACTCTGAGGAGAACCTTGAGAAGGGGGGGGAGTGTATTTAGGAGTCTGTGCAGTTCTTTGCCACACCCTGTGGGTTTGCTTTGAGGCCTTAGAGTTCCTTTTCCTCCCCCTGCTGCATTGCACCATGGGTACTGAAAAGGGGTTTGAGTTTGGGGGACCTGGGGTGAACTGCTGCCTCCTGTAGACCCAGACTGTGATTGACAGTGGAGTCCAGGGCCTGAGTTCTGGCTTGGGAAGGACTAGGCCACCTTTGGGTTACAGGCCCTGGACGACCATCCAGACTTAGGGAGCCTAGGCCTTAGGGAGAGGTAGATCCTGATGCCACCGTTAAGCTCTGGGCAGCGAGGTGCGGAGGGGAGGTGGCAGTCCTCAGAGGTGCCCTGGACTCACACCAACACCCCCACCCCCATGTGTGCAGCCGTGTTGCCGCCCGCTGTGCTATGAGCAGTCAGAGCGCCGTCTCCACAAGAGTTTACAAATGAAAATGGAGGAAATGTCTTTGTCTGGCCTGGATAACAGCAAACTAGAGGTGAGGGCTCCCCCACGTGTGCCTCTAGTTCTTTCTCTTGATGTCTCTACGTCGCTATATCTGGCATCCACACCGGAGAGGAATTTGGGTAGTCAGCCTTGTTCCTTAAAGGGAATAGCCGGCTGAAAAGGCCCAAGGATCCGGAAGAAGAAAGAACTTGAAGTCAGGATGGGGAAAATGGCAAAGAAAGCATTATTTTTGGCCAGGGCAAACTGGCAGGAGCCTTGGTTGGTGAGAGCTGCTCTCAGTCCAGGGGGCTGTGACTCTTGTGACCCTGGGATGTTCTCCCCCGGGCCCAGGCCATCGCTCAGGAGATATACGCGGACCTGGTCGAGGATTCTTGTTTGGGATTCTGCTTTGAGGTACACCGAGCTGTCAAGTGCGGCTACTTCTTCCTGGACGACACGGACCCTGATAGCATGAAGGATTTTGGTGAGCTTCAGGGTTGAAGGCGAGCAGTCTAGCCCTGCCCTGGGAGGGCTTGAAAGGTCCTTCTCTGGCACCCACAGCAGATAGAGAGCTTAGGCAAGGGGTTTGAAGAGGCCATGGGGCCGCGGGGGTGGGGAACGAGAGGTGAGGACCCCCTGCCCGCCCTGACCGCCACGCCTCTCCTGTCCCCAGAGATCGTGGACCAGCCGGGCTTGGACATCTTTGGACAGGTTTTCAATCAGTGGAAGAGCAAAGAGTGTGTTTGCCCCAATTGCAGCCGCAGCATTGCCGCCTCCCGCTTTGCTCCCCATCTGGAGAAGTGCCTGGGAATGGGTCGGAACAGCAGCCGAATCGCCAACCGCCGGTGAGGGCTTCTCCCCCTGCTAGAACCGGAGCGACTCTTCTGCAGCCCGTCCCATGGCATGGTCCCCAGGGGGCATTTGTAGGGCATGGAGAGTGGGTGGTGCTTGATCCCAGATGCTCCACTCTCCCCATAAAGTTGGAGGTCAAGAGAGGTGGCGGGGTGGCCTTGACCCCTTTCTCTTCCTTGCCCTTGGCAGGATCGCCAATAGCAACAACATGAACAAGTCTGAGAGTGACCAAGAGGATAATGATGACATCAATGACAACGACTGGTCCTATGGCTCTGAGAAGAAAGGTGTTTGGGGATCTGGGGACGTTTGGGGGACATCGGGGCGAGGTGGGCACGCAGGAGCTGGATATGTAACAGTCACAAGTTGTCATCTTGAATGGGGGAGGAGAGTGGAGCTTTGTGCTTTCCTTTAGGTGCCCTTAGATTGGGAACTTAAAGTGACCCTGCCCTTTGTCCTTTTGTCCTACACAGCCAAGAAGAGAAAGTCGGACAAGGTGAGAGCTGGGGCAAGCTTGAGGGAGGTTTGGGCCAAGGACAGATACCCTCCCCTTTGGGCAGGGAGTCCTCGGGTGTCTTGACTCAAGTCTGAGGTCATCGGGCGTCTCTCTGGGTTCTGGGATGAGGGCGTCTGGCGGGCAGGAGGGCAGCAGAGGCTCGGGGGAAGGTGTGAGGAGGGAATATGGGTAGACGGGCCTCTTACTGGTGGGGAAGAGGAGGAATTTGAGGATGTTTCTTTGTCAAATCTTTTTTCCTTCCCTGGGTTCTCGGCTCCCCCTTATCGTTACCCTTTCCCCAAAGCTATGGTATCTCCCATTCCAGAACCCCAATTCCCCTCGAAGATCCAAGTCTTTAAAACACAAAAATGGTGAGTGGAGCTGGAACAGCGGGAGTGATTCTGGCTGTGTCTTCTGGGACTCGTGGCCGGAGGGAGGAGGTGGGGACATGGGGAGGGGGCGGGCAGGGGTATTGAGGGCGGGCCTGTGATCCTTCTATCACCCCCACTTCCTCTCTGGTTATTTTCAGGGTTCTCTGTCTGTACCTCTGCATCAAACACCCTTCCCCTTCTTTTTTCTTCTTCAGGGGAACTTAGCAATTCGGATCCTTTTAAGGTGAGTAGGGGCTGCCCCTCCGAGGTTTCCTCTGATTTCCCTTGTTGTGGGTTGGGTGGGCTTTGGGCGTGTGGGGATCAGAACGCTGGCAGCCAGGAGCCCTAGATGGGGTCCTTAGGTCTTGCGTATTTGTGTTCTCTGTGGGTCCCAGCCCCTCACCCCAGTGGCGGGGGATGGAAGGGATCGGGATCACGGGGAGGCCGCCAGGAAGTCGTCAGGCCTTCCCACTTGGGGGGGTGGGGGAGGGCCGGTCCCCCGCTGCTGCTCTGCTCCCGCCCCCGGCTGCCCCATCTCTGACCTGTACCTCTGGTTCTCACCCAGTATAACAACTCAGCCGGGATCAGCTACGAGACCCTGGGGCCAGAGGAGCTGCGTAGCCTTCTCACCACGGTGAGGGCCCGGGGAGGGGAGGCCATCGGGAGGGGGCCGAGTCAGTCGCAGGCAGTGGTTGAGGCTCTGGAAGAAGCTGGTGGCAGCAGAGAGGGCTGTCCGGTTCTGTCTCTAGAACTAGGTTTCCTGGGACCCTATGCCGTGGACACCCCGGGGCCCCCTCTGCCTGTGCAGTCCAGCATTTGTGCAGAAGAGAGTGTCTAGTGTCTAGAGAAGGCTTCCCTCCACTCCTCCTTTCAGCTTCTATTCCTCTTCCAGCAATGTGGGGTGATTTCTGAACACACCAAGAAGATGTGCACAAGGTGAGCTCAGAACCTAGGAGGGAGCCAGGAGGCCCTTCTGCACACTCACCCTGGGCCCGGGTTGGGTGTACCCCGGACCTGAGCAGCGGGACTCCCCCCCCCACACACACACATACCCCACCACCCCGACCCCGATGGTCAGGCCTTAGGCCACCTCCCAGGGGCTCTTGTTCATCCCCCTCCCCGTGTCCGTCCCTCCCGGCTCTGCTGAGGGGAGGGGCTTCTCTGGGGTCGTCTGACCCTTCCTGTTTCATCCGGGGCTGGTGATTTCCTCCCCATCAGGTCCCTGCGCTGCCCCCAGCACACAGATGAGCAGCGGCGAGCCGTACGGATTTATTTCCTTGGACCCTCAGCGTAAGTGACCCTCCAGGAAGGGCAGTGGCCGTGGAAGAAGGTGAGGATGATGGCCGGGATCCCTAAAGCCCTTCTCTGGCCTCTCCGCTTTCAGCGTCCTTCCAGAGGTCGAGAGTTCCCTCGATAACGACAGCTTTGACATGACGGACAGCCAGGCCCTGATCAGCCGGCTTCAGTGGGACGGTTCCTCTGATCTCTCACCCTCTGATTCAGGCTCCTCGAAGACGAGTGAGAATCAGGGATGGGGTCTAGGTAGGTGATGGAGCTGGGCCCCCGGGGCTCTCTGCTCGGAGCAAGGGGCGGGGGCACCTTGCGTTCCCCTGCCGCAACCCTCCCTTCATCCCTTGTGCCTCTTTCTTTTCAGGTACCAACAGCTCCGAGTCACGGAAAACCAAGAAAAAGAAATCCCATCTGAGCCTGGTAGGGACTGCCTCCAGCCTGGGCTCCAACAAGAAGAAAAAGCCAAAGCCGCCGGCACCCCCGACGCCCAGCATCTATGATGACATCAACTGACTCGGGTGCAAGGGATAGCCTTTGGCTTGAGCAGAGCCCTCTCTCCCGACCCCCACCCAGGTGGCACAGCCTGGCAAACGGACGGCTGCTGGGGGTTTGGGGCTTGGGAAGCTTGGTGGGCCAGGCAGGCGGAGGATCCAATTCTGCACCCCTGGGGGGTGTCAGGGTCCTCTGCGGTGGAGCACGACCCCTCGGCATGTAGGACTCAGACCTGGACATGTTATGCCTTGGACATAAGTCTGGTGGGGAGGCGGTTTTCCTATTTATTCTGTGAGTTACTGGATGTCCAGCTAGGCCAGGGGCCTGACCTGGGCACTGTGCCAGGGCACTGCCGCCCCCTACCCCAGGAACTGGACTAAGCCCTGCCGAGGAGCATCGTGGCTACCCGGGAGGCTGTGGGTTGGAAGCCGAGCCTGGAGGGGGCCTCCCCCAGCTGCCCTCAGCAATGTGAATGGGTCCGGTGCTTGGAGCCGAGGGGCAGGGCTGGGCGTGTCCCGTCTGTGCAGAATCCTATCAAACGCCCCCATCCCAGGGGTAGGCAGGCACAGCGTGCTGTCTGCTGAGGTGGGCGTCCGGAACTGCTGCCGCCTTCCCTGCCCCTCACAGGGGCAGCCCTTTCCCCTCAGTCCCCATGGGCCTCCTCGGCAGCAGGAGCTGTCCTTTCGTCGTTGGGTGCCGGGAAAGGGCCTCCAGCCTCTACAGCTTCAAGGAACGGGCAAGGGGAGGGTAGGAAAAGGGAGCTGTGTATCAAAATGACTCCCCCCTGCCTCTCCTCCCTGACCCCAGGGCTGGCGAGGAGTGGGGCCCCAAGGTGAGAGGGAACGGTGCTGCTTTATTTGAAATGTTTTCTTACCTCATTCCCTGCCCCAGGAAGGGGCCCAGCCTCACCCTCCTGGGGTGGCCCCATGTTCCTCCCGCCTCCCCTGCCCTCCCGGGGCAGCCCAAGTTCCCAGCTGCTGCTTGCCACCCCCCCTTTCACCTTGACCAGCTTCAGTTCCTCTCTCGATGCTCCTGCCTCCGAAGCCTGCCCTGTTTCCCCTTCCGTAGCCGCTTTTTAAGTTATTTATTCTGTACTTGTGGTTTGGGGCTCTGAGGGAAATCCTGATCTTTTTACCTCTTCCCCCCTTGCTAGGAGGAGGGTGGGAAGAGGGGGTGGTCTCTGGGTGGTCAGCGGAGGGGGAAGGGGTGCCGAGCCTGGGCAGTGCCCCTTGGCGGGCCTGTCCTGCCAGCGTGCCCAGCTGCCTGGTCTACATCCTGAGGAGATGTATCGTCCCCCTCCACGCGGGCACCATGGCTCCCGGGAGCCCAGCCTGAGGACCGCAGTCAGGCTGGGAGCAGAGCTGACACAGGGATGGAGTTGACCCTGAGCCATGTTCTCTGGCACTTGCTGGGTGTGTCCCCTGCCCTCCTCTCAGGAGGAGCCACCCCACATTTGGGTAGCTAGTACCCAGGACTGGTTGGACTGATTCGGGTTAGGGACCCTAGAGGGTTAAGGGAACAACAGAGATGGGGCTTGGAACCCCAGTCTCCTCCTGGGGTGGTTCTGATTGTGGCTGACGCCTGGTTACAAATTGGTTTTTAACCCAAGAATTGTGATTATTTTTTAAAGAGCCAAACAGAATTTGGCAGGAGTTAGAATAAACCCTGGGGCCTGGGCTCCTCTGTTCTCAGCCCTCCACAGCCTTCTCCCTCCAGGGGGAAGCCAGAGGGAAAGGAGGATCTCAGCCAGCCTCCAGCCTGCTCCCAAACCAAGACTTGGGAGTAGGTTGAAGGTGAAGGGAGGAAGGCCGCGGGCCACTCTCCCTTCTGAGAGGCAGCTGCAGCTCAGGCCCTAATATACCCTTTCCCCTCTGGCCTCTCCCTTTCCCCCTTCTGGTTGGAGAAGGGAGAAGTGGGAAGTAGTTTGGGAACTGGTTTGTCCACATCCGCTTCCCCGTTGTTCCTTGGCCCACCCTCAGGGCAGAGCCCCCTGCCCAGGCTGGGTAAGAGATGGGCTTGGTCCAGCAGGGACCCTGAGGGAGCAAACCCCTTCCTCCCGGGGAGAGCGTGCCCCCCCTACCATGTAGTTGAACAGGGGCTAGGAGCTCCCCGCTCCCTTTCCTCTAACAGCAGGCTGTGTGGGTTTCAATTCCCACCCTTCCCACCCCGGCTAGGTGTCGTCCACCTTGTATCCTATCATGTGTCTGAGTGTGTGTGGGGGGGTTCTGTACTAATTTCCATGGCCGGTGGCTTTTCCTTCCATGCATCACTCCCCCCCGCATGCCCAGGGGCCACCCGCCTGGCATTACCGCATGCTGGGGTCATTGGGGGAGGGGGGTGGGGCTCACGCTGTCCTGTGGTCTTGAAATTTTTATTTTTGCATATGTAATCCATCCTGTACAGGTAGCTAACTTTGTAAACGCTGTGTATTCCCCCTGCCCCCATGGCTGCTGGTGTAAATAAACTGCATCTCCTGTTGGTAGCCTGGCCTAACCACCCTTATTCCCACGTTACTGGGGCAGAGCAAAGCCATTCTCTCAATGTCACAGGAGACTCCACAGCCACAAAATGGAACTTTATTCTTCAGTCACAGATACTGACCATCCAAGAGCCCCAGAGGCAAGGGCCTGGGGCCCAATGCTCCATACCCAGAGCTCGTCCTTGGAGCTGGGCAGGGTAGGACGCTGGCTGAGGGCCAGAGCTGCCTCTTGCTTACAGCCTTAGGCCTAGGAGAACAGCAGCTGTGGCCTGGCCTCTCCCAGTGCTGGGGGCTTGGCTTTGTGCCCCAATCCCCTTCCTGACTGAGCTCTATAAAGGACTATTAAAAAAAAAAAAAAAGTATATAAGCAAAGTGCTTTGAAAAAAAGGGAGAACACCGGCAACTGTCCAGAACACAGAACACCCCATTCCTGCTACGGGGTAGCGGGAGAAGGTAGAGGCGGCCAGGTGCCCGGAGGGAAAGCCGACACAAACTTCGCTCCTGCGTGTGAAGGTGGATATGCCACTAAGGAACCGAGACTCCAGGCTCCCTACAGAAGTATGCTGGGGCCATGCTGAGCTGCCCTGGCAGGCAGCCCGGGGTGCTGAGGAGCAGACATGCAGGATAATGGGAAGAGCTAGGACCGCAGCTGGGAGGGAGGCCTCAGAGCCCAGGCTCCCCACTGAGCAGGGCCACCAGCTCAGCTCTGAACTTCAGGACCTTAAAAGTGAAGGAAGATGACATTCTCATTTCTACCTGAGTTGTGCTTGCACAGAGGGGACGTCTGTACCCTCACGGACGTGAAGGGGAGGCCCCACGCCTGCCTCCTGCGTCCTGTGGACGAAGACCCATGGCATTCTTTCCACCCTTCCCTCCCAGGCCCTTGGGCCCAGCTCTGGCCAGGAAAGGGGGGAGGCCATAAAGGAGGAAGACCATGCCTTTCATTTTCTCCCTACGGTCCTTATCGTCCATACAGCCCAAATACTAGGAAGCTGAAGAAGACAGTGACCCCCACCAGGGAGACAGTGGCAGGTGCCGTGAAGAACTGGCGGTAATTGATACGGAAGTACCAGACCACACCCAACAGCACCACGAACACAGGCACCATGAGGCTGCCCACACTGACGCCCAGGCCTGGTGGCTCAGTGGCTGAGGAGGGGGCCAGGGAGGCTGAGGGGCCTGGAACAGCTGACCCTGGGGGCGAGCGGTGGCAGTGAATCACACAGTTGTCCGTGATGTTCAGGGAACGCAGTGTGCGGGCTGGGTCCTGCAGCAGGCGGCCCTGGTAGATCAGTTTCATCTGGCTCTCTTGTCCGGGGAAGTATTTACTGTGAGGATGAGAGAGGCAGAAGGAGAGACAGCGCTAGAAGGCCTGGACCGACAAAGCAAGGCAGTGGGGGGAAACGGCAAGCGTGGGTTTCCAAGGAAGTGCTCCCCTGCCCGCCCCGCAGGGGCTGGACCTGAGGCCTCCCTGCTGCTCCCACTCTATCCCAGCCTCCTCCGAGGCGACCAAGGGCTGGGGGCTTGGGGTCTGAGCAGCCTCCCACTTCCCAGCCCACTTACCTCTTCAGAGCACCCACAGTATCCTCTGGCCTGGCCACAGCCAGCTCCTCGGTGTCATTGAGGAATTTGAGCCGCACACTGATGAGGCTGGGGCCAGGAGGGAGGCAGGTGCTCTCCTCAGGTCGCAGGGCCGCCTCTGGCCTGCTGTGCTCTGGGCCCGCTTGTCTTTTGGGCAGGCCTTGGATGTCAAGCAGATGCTCAAGGCTGGGCTCAACACCACCCCCAGCTCCAGGCTCCCCTGTGGAGTCTCCTCCACCTTCGCCAGCCTCTTCAGCCTTCTCATCATTACCCTCTGATGGATGGGGGAGTTCGGTTGGCTCTGGGGTGCCTTGGCCTGCCACCAGATGGTCCACACGCCCCAGGTGGAGAACGGATGTGTCGCCAGCTGACACAATAGTGCCCAGGAGCTGGTTGCTCCCGCTGTCTGCTACGTAGGTAGAAAGCCAAGCTAGGACCAAGGCTAGAATCAGCACCACCACACCTGCTACCACAGTCACCTCATTACCCAAACCCTCAATAAGGGCGACATCAGAGAGCTCCATGGCCTGGTTGCTGACTGGGTCCACACTGCAGGAACAAAAGGGGATAGCATCAGCAGGGCATGAGGGCTTGCAGCCAGGTTTCCTGTTTGTTTAGGTTCTAACTGACCCAGCACTGACCGAAAATGAAGTTCAGTGTCCTGCAGAGAGGGGCACAAACCTTCCTAACTCCAGACCCCTAACCTATGGCTAAACGCTGTGAAACGCTGACTTTCAGGTTCCACGCCCTTTCTGCCTCACGTTCCAGCCCCCTCAACGAGCATGGGGTCATCAGGGGAAACTTACAGCTTCATTGCTGCTGCTGCTGCTGCTGTTGGTTGTTTTTTGACAGGTAGGGAAAACGGTGGTTTCTTTGAGCCCTAAGTTTCTCTAGAATTTATTTCTATCACTTGGTAAAACAACTACGACACTTCCCCCAGCAAGATACCTCCAAGGTAGCTTCAGAGAGACCAAAAAAGCCTGGAATATTTCACTTGGGGGTCCCTTTGGAGGCAGAGCGCAGCCACTCTTGCCAAGTTGTCTCATTTGAACCCAGTCACATTCATGGCCATGGATTTAGGCCAGCTGTTAAGAGCCAAACAAAATTAATCTATCGTCAAAAGCAAAGCCACGAGTTCCCACTCTGGCACAACAGGATCGGCAGTGTCTCTGCGGCACCAGGATGCAGGTTCGATCGCTGGCCCGGCATAAGGGTTAAGGATTCAGTGTTGCCATAGCTGCAGCATAGGTGGCAACTGTGGCTCAGATCTGAGCCCTGACCCGGGAACTCCTCCATATGCCTTGGGGCGGCCAAAAAAGAAAAAAAAAAAGCAAAGTGAGACCACCTCAAAGAGACAAACTGTAGGGGCCGTAAGCAGACTCTATGCAGCAGACATTGTGCCTGCCTCCTCTGAAATTCTCCTGGCAGTGAAGCAGGACACACACCAGAAACACCACCCTCCTGGGTTACCACAGGCTCACAACTCCCAAACTGCAACCTGCATGGAACTGATTTGAAAAAGATTCCAAAATGGCTCTCACAATCCATACTGCAATCTCTCTTCCTACAAGGTGTCCTCCCTCGGCAGTTTCTTAGAAAGGCAGGAACGATCTCTGCTTGCTCCTTTGGAGTCCCTACTCTTTCTCTTGGAGAATCTGCTGCTTTCATTGCTGTCCCTGGGCAAATCCAATCTGACGATTATCGTTACCAGACTGTTCTCACAGCACCTATAAAACTTCATTATACTTATCTACCTGTCCATCCCTCTACCAGACTCCTGGAAGACAAGGATCACGTGTATTTTTTTTTTTATCTCATAGTGCCCAACATAATCCCACAGCAGTTGCTCACAGAATATTTGTGGAACATATCAACATCTGAATAATTTCCAATAGTACATAGGCCCTGGAGTCAGAAAACAAACAAATCCAAACTACAAGCCCCGTCTTGCCTCTTACTAGCTCTGTAACCTCAAATTCCTCAGAGCCTCGGCATTCTCATCAGTAAAATGGGATTAAAAATAGTACCTACCTCATTAGGTTGTTTTGAAGATGACGAGAGAGCATCGAAGCAAAATACTTAGCACAGTGCCTAGCACATTGCAATTGTTCAGTAACAAAAAGCAGCAATTATTTATCACTCCCACAACTAACCCCTGATGGTAAGGTTAATATCGTGAACCCTGACTTACAGAAAAGGAAACTGCGGCGAATGGAGGTAAAAACGACTGGCACAGGGAACTTTTGTGGGAGGGGCCGGGCAGGACCCCAGGTCTCCCTCCTGAGGCCTTTGCTCTCGCCTCAATCTGTGAGCGACCCTGATGGCGCGGTGAGGAGGGGTCCCCAATCCTGCCTTTCTGAGGCAAAGGCTCCGCGTTTGGGCGGTCCTATTCCCGCGGCGCTGGGGAGGGGTCCGTAGGTCCAGCTGAGCCGAAAAGCTGTCTATTAGCCGCCACCGTGCCCAAACCCAGTTCTCCCGGCCGGCGAGGGGTAGAGGCGGGTGAGGGGGTCACAAACCATCCACACCCCTCAAACTTCGGGGCGGGGCCGGGAAACTGGGGGCGGAGCTTGAGTACGCGGGGAAACATGGGAAATTAAAGGGGGACTGGACCGGTACGGCGCCTGGATAAGGAAGGAGGTCCTCACCTGAAACGGCCAGACTAAGTGTTTTGACTTCGTCAAGACGGCCCTTGGACTCACCTTTCTCTAGGTCCCGGGGGAGGGGGCTGGCTAGCCCCTATTCTGTTCAGGGTCCAGTCTCTTCCGGCTTCTCCCGGAAGCTGTTAGAACCAGAGAAGGAAGTTCCGCCTCCACGCCTTGCACTGATGACGAAAAGTTACGTAAAGCGAGCTGACGTAAACGTATTCTTTAAATAAAAGGGACAGGTTTCTCAGCGGAAGGAGGGGCGGAGACATTGTTGGCGGGATCCTGGCCCTCACGTGCCCGAGCCACGCCTTGTGGGCGGGGCCTGAAGAGCCCAGGGGTGAGGAGTGGGCCCAGTAGGGAATTAGGGGAGGTGCTTGGGTCAGGGGCGTGGCTTCGCTTCTGGAAGTCAGAGCTGGATGGCACCTCTGGGCAGACCAGGGCTGGGCTTTCCACTTCTGTATCCGGCCTTGCTCCCAACTTCCCTGTCTGATTGGACTTATTACTGCCCAGCAACGCGCACTGAGATCTGGGTTAGCGGAATCAGCAGGCACTGGCCTTTCTGACCGCCACGAGTTCAAATCAGGGCTCAGTCGGGAGCCAGGTGAGAAGACGATTTAGTCACCATTCGCTGTTTCGAGATTGCGGCCCCAGATAGGGTGGAACCTTGGTAAATAAGGTGAGAAAACATTTCACAGAAGGCACTGATTTATTGTAGTCTTAGGGTACAGGGATAGCAAGAGCCCCCAAAAAGACGGGTTTAATTTACAAGAATTTATCTGTATTGTTGCAATTAAATTTTGTTCTAAAGACGTTCTGGGGTTTTTGCTGTTTTCCAGTGAACTTCTTTTTTGCTTTTGAGGGCCACACCCGCGGCATAGGGAGGTTCCCAGGCTGGGAGTCTAATCGGAGCTGTAGTTGCCGGCTTGCGCCACAGCCACAGCAACTCCGGATGCGAGCCCAGTCTGCAACCTACACCACAGCTCACAGAAATGCCAATCCTTTACCCATTGAATGAGGCCAGGGACTGAACCTACATCCTCATGGAAACTAGTCGGATTCGTTTCCACAGCGCCACAATGGGAACTCCCTTGTCGAAGTATAGTTGATTTACAATGTTGTGATAATTCCTGCTGTACAACAAAGTGATTCATCATACATGTACACACATCCCTTTGTTTTTGTGGGTTTTTTTTTAGCTGTGCCCGTGACATGAAAAGGTTTCTGGGCCAAGGACTGAACCCATGCATAGCAGCTACCTTAACCCATTGCACCACAACAGAATTCCCAAACCATGCTTTGGTAAACATCTTTGATGACAGTTATTTATACCCATGATCTTTCCCCCAAGGATGAATTCCTTGAACTGGAATTGCTAAGTCAAAGGAAGTTCACATTTTTAAGGTTTTTTTCCCGCTGCTTTTTAGGGCTGCACCTGAGGCATACGGAAGTTCCTAGGCTTGGGTCAGCTCCAGCCGCCAGCCTACGCCACAGCCACAGCAACGCCAGATCTGAGCAGATCCGAGCTGTGTTTGCGACCTACACCACAGCTCACGGCAACCCCAAATCCTTAACCCACTGAGTGAGGCCCGGGATGGAACCTGCGTCCTCGTGGATACTAGTTGGGTTTGTAACCTCCTGTGCCACAACGGGAACTCTCAAGATTTTTGCTAAGGTGGTGTCACTTTATCTTCTAGAAGATTGTATCTACTTTTATTCCCATCAGCTGTGTGAGGAGTTCTCTTTAATGCTCTTTTCCCCCAAAACAAGGTTGAGGCTCGAGAGGAGCAGGGAATAGGTGGGGGAGGTTTTGAGAGATGTGAGAATCCTGAAGATGCCCATAAGTCAAGAGCAAAGCGCACGGGAGAAGTTTGCTGGTGGCCTAGTGGTTAAGGATCTGGCATTGTCACTGCTGGGATCCCTGGCCCAAGAACTTCCGCATGCCACGGGAAACAGCCAAAGGAAAAAAAAAAAAAGAGAGAGAGAGAGAGAGAGAGAGAGAGAGAGAAGAAAGAAAGAAAGCAGAGGAGGAGAAGGAGAGAAGTGAAGATAAATGCAATCTGAGAAGGGAATAAATGACCGAACAGTGGCCTCTGGAGTCACGGAGGGCTAAGCCGGCAGGGGATACAGGAAGTCTGGCTTGCCCACTGCCCCAGGTACCTGATCCAGCCATTTGGGGTTAGGGACACACACTCTTTGCCCCCCAGGCTGCATGGACTGACTTCTGCTGTGGCATTTACTACACTACGTGTTATTTTTCATTTTTCTCTCTTACTAAGTTCTTTGAAGGCAGGAACTGTTTGTTTTTATCACAGTATCCCCAGGGTCTATCCGGTACCTGCATGTAGTGGGTACTTGGTAAGATTTTATTAAATGAATGATAGATGCATTCAGAGAAGTTGGGGAAAGAGAGAATTTGGGAGATGTTCTCTCATCTGCAGTTCAGAGGTGAAGCCTTTTATTTTATTTTATTTTTTTGCTCTTTTTAGGGCTGCCTTCATGGCACATGGAAGTTCCCAGGCTAGGGGTCAAATAGGAGCTACAGCTGCCAGCCTGCACCACAGCCACAGCAACTTGGGGTCCAAGCTGCATCTGCGACCTACACCACAGCTCAGGGCAACGCTGGATCCTTAACCCACCATCTTAGCGCTCCAGAGATGCTGCCCAGACTGTTGTGCTATAGCAGGAACTCCCTGTGCCGATACCCATTTTCCTATCCCAAGAGTAACAACTGCTCAGTGCAGGGAACTTGGGAACCACGAAAGAGCACAAAGTGGGGGAAAGAAACAGAGTGACAGGCATCTCAGCCCCATTTCAAGCTGACAACATCCACGCTTTGGTTCTGTGCACAAATCATTTATTTGCGTTCATAAAAACTGGTCTGGCTTAAAAAGGTTCCTGGTACTTTTGACTCTAGAGCCAAAGGAAGAAGTGAGAGAGAGGAGGGGACAGCTGGTGGCTGGTCCTCCTGTCACAGACCCTTTTGAGGGACCACAGGTGCACTGACCACTGTTTAAGACAGCCTACATCACAGGGGGTGGGGGTGGGTGGAAAACGCAATGATAAATGGGTCCCAGGCATCATGCATTTATTCCTTCCTCAACAGTCATTTACTGAAATGCCCATTCAAGGAATACAGTCCGAGTTTCAATGTAGTTGAGGCAGACACAGTTTCCTGATTGAATAAGCATAATGCCAAGGAAGGCTACGTGCTGGGGTTGTTTAAAAAAAAAAAAAAGGCTCTGCAGAGATAGGGCTGTTGGCCTGAATCCTGAGGCTCAAATCAGATTCAACCAGGGCAAAAAAAAAAAAATGTGGGAAGGGTGGATCAAGCAGAGGAAACAGCACATACAGATGCCTAGAAGCAAGGGAGGAGCAGGTCATATCCAGCAGCTTGTAACTAGTTTGCTAAATCTGGGTTACCAGAGTCTTAGAAAGGACAAGGGGGATCAGGAGACCAGAGAGTTTTTCAGAGACAGGGTTTAAAAGCTTTGTCAAGTTTTTTTTTTTCCTTTTTAGAGCCGCACCTGCGACATATGGAGGTTCCCAGGCTAGTGGTCAAATCGGAGCTGTAGCCACCAGCCTACACCACAGCCACAGCCATGCCAGATCCAAGCTTCGTCTGCGACCTACACCACAGCTCGAGGTAACGCTGGATCCTTAACCCATTTAGGGGGGCCAGGGATTGAACCCACATCCTCATGGATACTAGTCAGGTTTCTAATCCACTGAGGCACAATGGGAACTCCAGCCAAGTTTTTTTTTTTTTTTTTCCAGTTTTTTTGGGAGGGAGCGTGCCCTTGGCATGAAGAAGTTCCTAGGTCGGGGACTGAACCCAAGCCACAGCAATGACAATGCCAGATCCTTAACCCACTGAGGTGCCAAGAAACTCCCTGCTTTAGTGAGTTTTGATTTTAGTCTGAAGGTAGTGTGGAGCCACCAAAGGGCACGATCAGAGTTGTGCAATTTCCAAAGATTGTTCCAGCATCCTTGCAGGGCATGGGTTTCAAGACCAGTCAGTTTGGTCCTCTCTTGAAGTGACAAAAGCGGGTCCGACATTGGTGGTACAGCTAGAGGCAGAGTCTGTCACTCTTCAGGAAGCCGAACAGGTACATGAGCAGCAGAGGGGAGGGGGCAACAAGGATCACTTCCTCCTGCACTGGGGCCTGCGCGGATGGAGGGGCCGTCATCCACATTAGGCAAAGGAGGACGATGCAGGCAAAGGTTGTGTCTGCAGAACTTCCCACTCTAAAGAGGAGCTGAAGTTCAGGTCAGACTGGAGGTCAGCAGGTGGCTCAAGAAGAGGGATGGAACGAACTGGCCCCAGAGGACATTCGACGTGGGACTGGTCCTCTGGGGTTGCGGGATGACTGATGGAGGGCGCGGGACAAGCTCTGGGAAGAGCTGGGCACAGGGCTCACTGGATACGCCCCTCCACACGCAGCAGCAGGTAGTCCCTAAGGAGCGGGGGCAAGGGCAGGCGGGCGGCGGCCTGTCGGCAGCGGCTACCCAGCTGAGCACGCACGGCCAGCCGGGCCAGGTGCTGCAGCCGCCGCGGCTGGTTCACCAGGCACAGGGCCGAGCTGTAGAAGGCTTCGTGCTCCTAGGTTGGGAGGGGAACGGGGTCAGATGGCCCAGCACCCTGACTCTGCCCTTCCATCTGGGGCTGACTAGAGGTGGGGCTCTGGGACTTTGCAACATGCACTTGGTGCGTCTCGGAGGACTCAGATCCAGAACCAAAGGCCCTGCAGGGGTCATGGGAGCTGCGACCACACCACAGGGCAGGGACTCAGCCATGTCTACACCCACCCTGACTCCAAAGGTGCTGGCACAGTGCCCACTGGGTCAGAGATGCCTGGTAAATGTCTACACCTGTGCAAGTAAGAGAGAGGTCTGTTCTGAGCTGCCAGCGGGCAGGGATACCCTGTAACCCAGGGGCTTCACTCTGCCCATCCACCTCCCACCCAAGGTCCCTCCTGAAGCTCATCCTGGAGCTCATCCTTCCTCTCTTTCTCCCCCAGAGCCCAGGAAGGAGTTGTGCCCCTGGGGCGGACATACCTGCCACAGCTCTGGGAGCACCGCCTCGACCCAGGTATCACAGGATGGGACACAAGGGTAGGCATTAAGCAGGACTTCCAGGGCCCGAGGGAAGTTGGCACAGTGTCTCAGCATCTAGAAATCAAAAGAGATTCTCAGACTAGAAAACAGAAGAGGAGCTCGGGGCACTCTCCAACCAAGGGCAGGCTCAAGTCTGTCCTGGACCAAATTGGGGAAGCCGAGGTCTGAGCCCCTCATCCTTTCCCACGCCTCAGTTTACACCCCCACCCCCACCCCCGCCTTCAAGTGCGCTCCAACCTCCTGGCCCGAGCCGGTTACCTTGGGGGCTTTTTTCCTTGGACACCCTCCCCCACTGCTCTCACTCTTCCTCCCCAAGGTGGGGGCAGACCTCCGGCAGCGAGGGTGGGTGGGCTCTCAGTCTCTTGGCCTCTCTTCCCCTGCAGCCAGGCACTTCCAGCCTCGGGTTCTCCCCACCCAACCGGAGCCTCCTTTCACAGGCCCTCCCTGCTCACCTCAGGGCGCACAGGCTGGGCGCCGTAGTCCAGCAGTGCGGCAAAGAGGACCTGGGGCTCCCAGTTGGGGGCGTCCTGGACAGCCTGCAGGGCGCAGTCCATGGGTGTGTGGCCTGCCCCATTGACGACTGAAGCAGAGGCCCCGTAGCTCAGCAGCAGCTCGGCCAGGGCCCCGCAGCCATTGGCACAGGCATTATGCAGCGGCGTGTGGCGTTTGCGCCCCGCTGCCCGGGCATCGGCTCCAGCCTCCAGGAGCCGGCGCGCGGCGGCCTGGTGCTGCCGGCTGCTGCTCGGGCCCTCGGCCCCTGCACACGCTGCGTTCAGGGCCGTCTCGCCCTGGCTGGTACGCAGGTTCACGTTGGCGCCGTGCTCCAGGTAGAGAGCCACGTGCTCATCCAGGCCGCGCGCCGCTGCTACATGCAGGGGAGTCACCTCGCTGTCCTGTGCTGCCAAGTTCACGGTCGCTCCTGCCTCCAGCAGCATCTTGGCACACCTGGGGACAAGGTACAAGACCACCACCACCCCCGCCCACCCCAGGCCAGTGCTGAGGGACCAGGTGGCCTGCGAACCCTGCAGCCTGCTGTCGTCCCTGTTCCCTTCTTCCCACCCTCCTTAGCTCAGGCGAGCCCAGTGGCCGCCGCCAGACCCACAGCAGCCCCATGACAGACACCAGAGCTGGAAGGCTCATTAAAGTCACCAAGAGCATTTCAGATTTCAGAGGAAAAACTTTGGCTCAGAAACTTTGCCATGCCGCCAAAGACACAGAGCCAGTTAGGGGTTGCATGGGAATTAATACTCAGTGCCTCGGAGTTCCTGCAGTGGCGCAGCTGAAATGAATCTAACTAGTAACCATGAGGACGTAGGTTCGATCTCTGGCCTTGTTCAGTGGGTTAAGGATCCGGCGTTGCCGTGAGCTGTCACAGACGTGGCTCAGATCCCATGTTGCTGTGACTGATTCACCCCCTAGCCTGGGAACCTCCATGTGCCTGCGGCCCCCGCAAAGTAAAAAAATATCAAGTCTGCTGGAAAGTGCACCAGGTGCCCATGAGAACTCAAGGGAGGGCTGGAAATTTCGGATCTTTCGTGGGTCCATCACTGATCTAGACCTGCCCTGGGAGGGGTCCCCAGCACATGGGCTGTCCAGTATCTTCCAGGAGCCCCTGACTCCTTACCACTGCCAGCCCTCCCTGTGAACCCGACTTATAAAAGTGCACATACTGTCATAGGGGGATCCAAGAACCTGTTGACATTTTGGTGGGAGGAGGAGGTGTGGGGGTTCTCATACTAAGGCTGGGAAACACTGAGCTGGATCTTTCCTTTTTTTTAAGTCGCACCTGAGGCGTGTGTATTTCCATTCCCAGGCCAGGGGTTGAATTCATGCCACAGCATTGACCCAAGCCACTGCAGTGACAATAGCAGATCCTTAACTCACTGCACCGTAGGAGAATTCCAGCTGGATCATTCCCCCCCACTTTTTTATCCTTTTTAGGGCCACACCCACGGCATATGGAGGTTCCCAGGCTAGGGGTCCAATCGGAGCTACAGCCGCCCACCTATACCACAGCCATAGCAACGCAGGATCCAAACCACGTCTGCGACCTACACCACAGCTCACGGCAACGCCAGATCCTCAACCCACTGAGCAAGGCCAGGGATCGAACCTGCAACCCCATGGCTCCTAGTCAGATTCGTTTCTGCTGCGCCACAACGGGAACTCCTCCATCTAGATCATTCTTGATGCCTACCTCAAAACAGCCAGGAATGTTGCTACAGAAAGTCCCCAGGGAGGAGTTAAGGATCCTTAACCCCAGTGGGTTAAGGATCTGCTGTGGCTCCGGTCACTGTGGTGGTGCGGTTCTGCCCCTTGGCCTGGGAACTTCCATACACCACACGCGCAGCCAAAAACAAACAGACAAAAAACTCCATTCCCAGGGAACAGGAGACTGCAGTAGGAACACAGTTTTCCCGAAAAGCGATGGGGCTTCTGCCTCCTGGGCCTAGCTGATGTGACCTTGGGCAAGTCAGGAAACTATTCTGAGTCTCAGTTTTATCATCCATAGAATGGGCCCCGCCTCCCAGGCTGTCGTGAGGACACGTGCTTGTGAGGCGCTTCCCCTTTCCTGGCAGGCGAGCTGGAGACACACAAGAAAAACAACCCCCCCGCTCCCCAAACCATCTCAGTCCCCAGGCACCTACTGCAAGGACTCAGGGGATGTGCAGAGGTGCAAAGGGGTCGTGCCCTCCTCAGACAGCACATTGACCTTGGCGCCAAAGGTCAGCAGCAACTGCACACAGTCGGACTGGGCCCGGGCACAGGCCTCATGCAAGGCTGCCCGGCCCCCGACTCGAGCGTCCAGTTCAGCTCCCTGCCGGATCAGGTAGCGGGCGCAGTCGGTGTAGCCTCGGGCCGCAGCGATGGTGAGGGGTGCCGTGTGCTTGGCCTTGGGGGTCAGCACCCAGAACCCTGGAGAGAGCAGATAATGTGGGGGGTACGTGTGTGAGATCGGCAAGCTGTATGTACAAGTGACACTGGCCTTCGCTCCGCATGCCTGGCTGAGCACAAACCCTGTGTGCTCTGTACCTGCGGAAAGGGGCTCATTCAGGACCCCAGCTGCGAGTGTAAACTGTTACAGCTTGTCAGTCTGTAATGAAACATAGTATGTGTATCACAGACAGAAACATTTAATTGCCCTTTAAAACCACAAGGGCAGAGAGTTCCCACTGTGGCACAGCGGAAATGAATCCGACTAGTATCCATGAGGATGTGGGTTCGATCCCTGGCCTCACTCAGGGGGTTAAGGATCCAGCTTTGCCGTGAGCTGTGATGTAGGTCACAGATGCGACTCGGATCCTGCGTTGCTGTGGCTGTGGTGTAGGCCAGCAGCTGTAGCTCCGATTTGACCCCTAGACTGGCCCTAAAAAGCCAAAAAAAAAGTATGTGGATTTATGTTTATTGACATAGAAAGATGTTACATGAAAAAAATTAGACTGTAAATAGCATCTCAAGTATAATTTCATTCTCCAAAAGACAAAATACTCATGTATGGCTATATATTTATGACTATATATTCAGAGGAAAAAATTGCATTAGAATGTAACGGTGTGCCTATGAAATTCATACAATGTGTTAACATAATGTTAATTCTGAAAAGACACGCAAACCACTCCGTGTGCCTCATCGCTGTTCAGGGGGAGTAGAATGGGCCATGAGAAGGGGCTGTCTAGTTTCAGGTCTGGAGGGAGGCCATGGGCCGAGGTCCCCCCCACCCCGCCTCCTCCCGCTCCCCCCTCTTCTGCCCCCCGTGCCCCCCCACCGTGCTCCCTACCCTGTTCAGCTGACCAGGCCAGCTGGTTGCTCACAGTCTCCACAATCATGTTGGCAGCATCTTCGTCTTGGAACAGGGCTTGGATCTGCTGCAGGTCCCCGGAGAACAGGGCATTGTGCACGGCTGGGTCCCGGCAGGCGCGACGCGGCCTAGTGAGTCGGGCCCGGGAACTCGAGGGGCACCTTTGGCTCCGGCACCGCTGGGCCGCCGCCCGCCGCCTGTCCTCCCATTCCAGCCACTCGCGCTGCAGGCGGAGAGAGCGCAGGGTGGAGGAGGTGAAGGGGAAGGTCTCCTCCGCCATGGGGTGGGGTTCCGGGGTCTGGGCGGCAGCAGCAGCCGAGCCGAACTGGCCTCCCTCGGACACGACTGCCACCCTTGCTCTGGAAGCCACCCTGCCCCCTCATCCGCGACCCAGAGAGGAGCAGCTGAGGCTATAAATAGGCCCTTCGTGGCTCTGATAAACATGGTTTGCCTGGAGTCATGATCTTTTTGCGGAGAAGGTGTTGGGCCAGCCCCCAGCCCTGGGGCGAGGGCCAGCTCCTGCCCCCGCGGATACCCTCCGACTGACCAGGGAGTCGGCCCTCAGCTGAGCCCCAGGCCTGCATCCTCCCACTTCTCTGGACTGAGCATCTTGGGTTGTCAAGGTCCGGGGTGAGCGAAACAGTCAGTCAGGAGTTCCCGCCGTGGCTCAGTGGTTAACGAATCCGACTAGGAACCGTGAGGTTGCGGGTTCGATCCCTGGCCTTGCTCAGTGGGTTAAGGATCCGGCGTTGCCCTGAGCTGTGGTGAAGTTTGCAGATGCAGCTTGGATCCCGCGTTCCTGTGGCTGTGGCGAAGGCCGGCAGCTATAGCTCCTGTTAGACCCCTAGCCTGGGAACCTCCACGTGCTGCAGATGCGGCACTACATAAAAAGGCAAAAAGACAAAAAAAAAAAAAAAGAAACAGTCAGTCAGTGGAGTGGACAGCACAGGGAGGGAGTGTCAGTCCCCAGGCCTCTCTGATGTTGGCTGGAGGGAGGACGCCAGTCCAGGAAATAAGGGCGGGTCAAGTCAGAGTTCAAATAGCTCTTCCTGGCACAGAAATAACTCTGCACTTATAGGCACAGGATTTTACAGTATTTAAATCACTTTTTTTTCATCTTTTTAGGGCCACACCCGCGGCATATGGAGGTTCCCAGGCTAGGGGTCTAACAGGAGCTGTAGCTGCCGGCCTACACCACAGCCACAGCAACACGGGACCGAGTAGCATCTGCGACCCACACCACAGCTCACGGCAACGCCAGATCCTTAACCCACTGAGCGAGGCCAGGGATCGAACCTGCATGCTCGTGGATGCTAGTCAGATTGGTTTCTGTTCAGTCATGATGGGAATTCCTTAAACTCCTTTCATATCCATCTTTACTCAGGTGACCATACTTCCTGGCTCACTCATGTAAACAGCAAACTTGGTTTTGACAAGAAAATTATGTGATCAGGCTAATTATCAGTTTGGCTCCTCTAAGGTGGGTAGTCTCATGTCTGTCTTACTGGTGAAGGCCAAGCAAGGTGAAATCACTGGCTTCAAGGTCACAGCTTGTGGACCGGAAGCCAGGCTAGGAGCCCAGTGGGCCTGACTCCACAGCTGGTGCACTTCAGCGAGAGCCTCTCCCCACCTTCCAAGCAGGACAGCCCGGTCCCTAAAACTGCCTTCAGTGCATCTTGTTTTGGTCCCCCGCCTGCCCTGCCCCTTTAAATTTTAGGAACCTTCAAGCCACAAACCCACTCACCCTCAGGAGAAAGTCGCTCTGCTTCCAGAAGCCTCTAGGGGGAGGAATGAGGCCATGAAACAGCACTAGCTGATGTGACTGCCAAGCCCCGAAGGGGAGGGCGGAGGGAGGCCTGTCTCTGCTGCAGAAGCTCTCCTGCCTGGTGGGGCCGGCGACCCCTCGGCCCCTCAGGGTGGGTCTGCCCGCACCCCTCGGGCTCCTCTGCCCGCTGTGCTTCCTCCCTTGCCTGGCCCCGCGCAGCCCTGGCTCCGTAGTCCCTGACTCCATCCTTTGCCTGGGCCCCTCACACTGCTCCTTCTCACATTTTCAGGCACCAGGTCTAGGTCTTGAACCTGCACCAGCCCAGCCTCCTACCTGGTGCTCCTTCCTCTGGCCACAACCCCTTCACTCTACTGCCCAAAGCAGGATCTAAAACAGTTCATTCCTAGAGTTCCCGTCGTGGTGCAGCGGAAACGAATCTGACTAGGAACCGTGAGGTTGCGGGTTCGATCCTTGGCATCGCTCAGGGGGTTAACGTTCCGGTGTGGCATAGGCTGTAGCTCCGATTAGACCCCTAGCCTGGGAACCTCCACACGCCGCAGGTGCGGCCCCTAAAAGATAAATAAATACGTAGTAAATAAAACAGTTCATTCCTGAGCCCTGCCCTCTCCCTCCAACCCTGATGCCCAGGTCTGGCCTCATGTAAGGCAGTGCCCCCCCTCACGGTGCCACCCATTCCCTCTGCTTGGAACTCCCTTCTGACTCATTCCTCAAAGTCCACTTCCAGAGTTCCCTCGTGGAGCAACGGAAATGAATCTGACTAGGAACCATGAGGTTGCGGGTTCGATTCCTGGCCTCATTCAGTGGGTTGAGGATCTGGCGTTGCCGTGAGCTGTGGTGTAGGTTGCAGACACGGCTCAGATCTGGCGTTGTTGTGGCTGTGGCGTAGGATGGCAGCTGTAGCTCTGATTAGACCCCTAGCCTGGGAACCTTCATACTCTTTGGGTGTGGCCCTAAAATGACAAAAAACAAAACAGAACAAAAAAGGTCCACCTCAAAGGTCACCTGCTCTGCGAGACTGTCCAACCAAAGCTCAGGGCCCCCACCCCTGTGGTTCAACCAATCCTTGCTCTTGAAAGACTTCTCATACAGTTTGTTGAGCCCCTGTCCCCGTGTACTGTGGATGACAGCCTGCCCTGCTGGGCCCAGCACACAATGGTTTTTTAATTTTTTTTTTGTATTTTCAGGGCCACATCTGTGGCATATGGAGGTTCCCAGGCTAGGGGTCTAATTGGAGCTGTAGCCGCTGGCCTACACCACAGCCACAGTAACGCGGGATCCTTAACTCACTGAGCGAGGTCAGGGATCGAACCCGCAACCTCATGGTTCCTAGTCGGATTCTAACCACCGAGCCATGACAGGAACGCCACACAGTGGGTCTCGATGTGTGTTTAGGAGCCTGTAGCCTATTGCAGGTTGGCCTCTTCTGTGTAGCACGTTGATGGGGGGCCCCTGTTCCCCGCCAGGGCAAACTCTCATCTGCCTGCCCGAGTGGGTGCAGCAGCCCGGGCAGTTTCTGGCTCTGCCCTTATCTTGCTGTTGACCCACTCCGGCCCCAGCATCTTGGTGGCGTTCCCGGGTACGGGATCCCAGAGGAGTGAGATCTTGCCCAGCGAGGCCTTGGAGAGCCTCAGAGAAAGGCGCCTCTATAAACGCAGCTGTGATTAACCCTGTTGGCACCTATTCGATGTTTTAACTGCCCCACCAACGGCCTGGCTGAGCACCCACAGCTGGGTTCCCAGGGTTGGGCGCTGGTAAGGCTGGGTGGGCGTCCCCTTGCCCTGAGGCACACAGGAGTCATGGCGAGTGGGGCCCGTGGCTGTGCTGACCTCCCAGCCTCTCTGCAGCCTTGTCACAGGCCTGAAGCTCGGTCCTCAGATGCCATAGGTTCTGTCTCCTGTCCTTAGCTTTACTTTCCTGAGGGCAGAAAAACTGTCCTCAGCATTAACTTCCTGAGGTCCTTCCTTCAACCCACGCGGAGCCCAGTTTTACTGGCAGGAACAGTGCCAGGCGACTGGCTACCCAGCCTGCCTTCTGGGAGCTCAGAGCCTGTGGGGTGATGAAGTATGCAAGGAATCAGGACATGTGACAGGACTGTGAGCGGCAGAGACTAGGGCTCAAGGGTGAGTGCGGAAGGGCACGCAGGCCAGGGTCGCGGGTGGCTTAGGTGCAGGTAGACCACCCAGAGTAGGTGTGCCGAGCCCAGCGCTAAGCCACGGAGGCAGCGCTGGGGAGTTAGCAGCTAGGGGCGGGGGCAGGGGTGGAGCAGAAGCAGCGCGAGGTGTGCTTAGGAAGAGCAAACGGAGTGTGATATAAGACCTTTTACCCCACCCACGGCCCTGTCCAGCTCTTGCCTAAAAGGTGGTATGAGAAACTACAGTGGTAGAGAGTTGTTTGGCAACAAAAGAAAGTAGTACTGGATAATAACCCCAAGCATAAAATAAATACCCACGAGTCCATACTGATAGAAATGAGTGATTGAATATAAAATAAGAGTGAACAGAGGGGAGTTCCCGTCCTGGCTCAGTGGTTAATGAACCTGACTAGCAAGCACGAGGATGCGGGTTCGATCCCTGGCCTCCCTCAGTGGGTTAGGGATCTGGCGTTGCCGTGAGCTGTGGCGTAGGTCGCAGGTGCAGCTCGGATCCCACATTGCTGTGGCTGTGACTGTGGTGCAGGCCAGTGGCTACAGCTCTGATTTGACCCCTAACCTGGGAACCTCCATATGCCGCAGGTGTGGTCCTGAAAAGACAAAAGACAAATAATAATAATAATAATAATGAGTGAATAGAGGAATCACCCATGCAGAAGAATTCCAGTGCAGATATTCTGCCCTTAAGAAGGGAGAACATAACTCCTCATTCCTTAAGTGTGGGCAGCACATAGTGACTTCCTTCCAAAGAGTAACTCGACAGTGGAGAAACCTGGCAAAGCTGACAAACCCCATCTCAGCCAGGTGTCAAGGTCAACATCAACCCTTCATACGACGCGATGAAAACATCAGCTTACCTCTATGGTCTTCCTCCCCAAGCACATAACCCCAGTCTAATCATGAAAACATAGCAGACGAATTCCAGTGGAGGGGCACCCTACAGCACGACAGCCCTGTGCTCCTCAAAGCTGTCAAGGTCATTAAAAAATAAAGTCTGAGAAACTACCACAGCCAAGAGGAGCTTAGAGATACAATGACTAAATGTAACATGGGATCCTGGGAGAGAAAAAGGGCGTCAGTGAGAAACTGAATGAATGTAAATAAGATATACAGTTCAGTTCATAAGACTGGTTCTTTATTATTATTTTTTGCTTTTTAGGGCCGCACCCGTGGCATAGGGAGGTTCCCAGGCTAGGGGTCCAATCGGAGCTACAGCTGCCGGCCTACACCACAGCCACAGCAACGTGGGATCTGAGCCATGTCTGCAACCTACACGACAGCCACAGCAACGTGGGATCTGAGCCATGTCTGCAACCTACACCACAGCTCACGGCAATGCCAGATCCTGAACCCACTGAGCAAGGCCAGGGATCGAACCTGCGACCTCATGGTTCCTAGTGGGATTTGTTTCCGTTGCACCACGACGGGAACTCCAAGACTGGTTCTTTAGTTGTGATGAATCTATCATACAATGAAAGATGGCAGGAGTTCCCATTGCGGTGCAGTGGATTAGGGATCCAGTGCCACAGCTGTGGCTCAGATTCGATTCCTGTCCTGGGAACTTCCATATGCTGCAGGTGTGGCCAAAAAAAGAAAAGAAAGAAAAAAAAATTTTTTTAAAGAAAGATGGCAGCAATAGGGGAAATGGTGTGGGGTATATGACAACTCCTTGTAATATCTTTGCAATAATTCTATAAACCTGAAACTATTCGAAAGAAGTTTAGGAGTTCCCTTGTATATCAGTGGGTTAAGGATCTGATGTTGTCATTGCTGTGGCTCTGGTTACTGCCGTTCAATCCCTGGCCTGAAATTTCCACATGCTACCAGCATGCCAAAAGGAAAAAAAGTTTATAAAAAAACAGAGCGAGAGAGAAAGAAAACGAGCAGCTTGGTTCTGCCCTGGCCAAAGCACCACCGACAGGGCAGACAGGACTAGGAACAGCAAGGCTGAAAAGGAGAGGGAAGCAGGCGGCTGCTTTATTTCAGAATAAGACACCCCAGCCACACCCCTGCCCCGCACCTGGGAGCCCTGGGCACAGGAGAGCTAAGGCCTCAAGAGACAAAGCAGAGCGAAGTCCGAGTGTTCCTTCCTTGTCCAGGTGGGTAGGTCGCCACTGCCATGGTGTGTCTCCTCTTGGCTCCACAGCTGTCCAGGGACTGGGGAGTAAGGGACCAGGCCCAGCATCCTCTAGGGTCAAGCTGAGGTGGGGGAGGGACAGACTTCCCTGTCGGCAGGAGGAGAAGGAACATGCAGCCAGGCCTTGGAGGACAGGAGGCTGGAGCCAGTCCCGGGCAGAGTCCTGGTTTGTCAAAGGAAGACCCAAAGTGGCGGCAGTGCAGAATCCGAGGGACGAGGGAGTTCTCGGGGAAGTGCAGGGTGGGGGTGGGGGTGGAGGGACCACAGAAGCGCCAGGACTTTGTCCTCCAGCTGTGCTGATCTTCCTCTCTCTCTGGGACGTGATCAGACACAACCAGAGCTTTGCCAGGCGCTGAAAGGCTGCCGGCTCACGGGGGGTGCCCTGCCTTGGGGCACTCCCAACTGCTGGTCCCACAGAAGAAGTCCTCAGGGAGCTCGCTCAGGAGCCCATCCAGGTCATCTGTGGGGGCACGGAGAGGGTGGGGAGACAGTGAGAACCCCAGGGCTCCACGTGGCTCGGAGCCAAAGCTCCCGGCTGCAGAGTCAGGGAGGTGGCTCCTCCTGTGCAGTGGTGCCTACGCCAGCGGGCCTGAGGCTGGCATCTTCTCTCTGCTCCCTACATACCCGCACACAACAAAAGGCAGAGGCGGGCTATGCTTTTCTTAGTGGGCTATGCTGCTAAGAAAGAGGATCTTCTGGAGTTCCCACTGTGGCTCAGAGGTCACGAACCCAACTTGTATCCATGAGGACACGTGTTCGAAACCTGGCCCTGCTCAGTGGGCTAAGAATCTGGTGTTGCCATGAGTGGCGGCACAGGTCACAGATGCAGCTTAGATCCTGCGTTGCTATTGCTGTGGTGAAGGATGGCAGCTGCAGCTCCGATTTGACCCCTAGCCTGGGAACTTCCTTATGCTGCAGGTGCGGCCCTAAAAAAAGAAAAAAAAAAAAGAAAAAAGGCTCCTCCTGAGTCGCCATGCATCCTCTTTTTCCACCGAGAGGCACAGTGCCTGAGCAGAAAGGCTTCAGCGTCCCTTAGTGCAACCCTCTCATTGGGCAGAGGGAGGAGCGAGGCCGGGAAAACCCTGGAAGTGCTCCGACTCACAGTTCAGTAACCTGGTCTCTCACCTGCAGAGCGGGAGACGTCATCGCTGTGGCCCTTTGCGGGCAGACGGGATGAAAGGAACCGTCCCCAACCCCAGTTCTCACATGCGGTGCTTACGCCTGAGAACCTGGCAACAACGCTGACCTCAGAAAACCCTACTGCTGCTCTGTTAACAACGGCAGCTAACACGTAGGGTCTGGCCTGGGGCAGGCTCAGGGCTCCCTGCTACACTCATCACTTCACTGGGGTTTCACAGAGCCCCTTCAGAGGGCATCTCATGGTAGTTCCTGTTATAATCCCCACTTTACCTGAGAGAATAAGTTAAAAGAAGTTGACAACTTGCCCAAGTGAGCATCTATTTGATGTCAGAGCCATAGCTTCCAACTAGAAAACTCCCGCCGGACGGACGGGATCAGGAGGCCCTAGTCAGTCGGGCTGGGAACTGCAGCTGCAGAGGCCAGCTCCCAGTCCGGCACAGAGCACTCGACAAACACTGCTGCTGGAAGGACAGAGGTAGGTTGGGGGCATTCAAAATTTAATCGAGGTGACCAGCACTGTACTCGGGGAGGTAGGACTGGAATCTGATTATAACAAAAAAACATTGCTGGGAGTCCCCTGGTAGTCTGGTGGTTAGGATTTGACACTTTCACTGTGTGGACCATGTTCAGTCCCTGGTCTGGGAACTGAGATCCCCCATTAAGCCGCTGCACACCAGGCCAAAAAAAAAAGGTGCCCCTCACTAGCTACACTATGAGCGCTTGGAGAAATGCTAGGTGAAATGAAGGGGAATGAGTAGCGAGTGTGGGCCTAAGAAAATGGGAATCAAGAGGAGGAATCCACATCTGTGTCTCCCAGCACTGTCAGCCACCACCGGCAGCTGTCTGCCTGGCACGTCTGTCCCTGCAGTGGAGATGTGACACCAGCCACAACATTCTCCAGGTAGCCCGCCTCACCCTTATTCCATGTCCACCAGCTACCTTCTGATGATGGTTTAGCTTGTCATCAAGCTGACTTACGAGGAGAGGGCGCAAGATTCTAGAGAAGATCCCAGCATACAGGGTAGATACTTTTTCATACAATATAAATAAATGGGTTATGCGGTTTATCCACCGGTCTACCGTGAAATTGGTTACTGTGGAGACACCTTCCCATAATCCCATGAACTCTGGGGCCAAAAAAGGTTGAATTTATGGACTCAAAGAGCTAAGGACCAGACCTGTACTGTGTCGGCTTCACCTGAGGGTGATTCTTCCTCCTGAGGGACAAGCTGGCCCTCCCCTGAGAGGTCTGTACTTGGGCCTCTCAGGTCTGCATCCTGGTTCCACCGGAACCACATGGATGCAGGAGCCCTCAGCGCTGCCTGGAGGGCCTCGGAGCTTAGTCAGGATGGGGGAATCTGCCGCTGCGGTCTGGACATCAGCCCACAGAAGACTCAAGGAAGGTGCCAGTCTATGTCCTCCTTGCGGCTAACAGCACGTGGCCTGGAAATGGGGGAGCTGCGGGTCATGTTCTTTGTGTTAACTAGCTTGTGGCCAGCAGCCTTGCCAGAGAAGTCACCATATCTGACTTCTGTAAGATTTTGTAAAGTCCAAAGATTCACAGGAGGAACAAGATGCAGGCAGAACATTCTGGCTGAGCTGTACAAGCGGAAAAAGAAGCTCTTTTGCTCCTGGGTGGGCTGGCAGCCTTACCTGCTTCTGGAAGTTCCACCCCCGCCTCTGGGTTCTGTGTCATTCTGAGGTCTTTCCCAGGCTTCGCTGTCTCGTGCTGGAGGCTTTCACGGAAGCTTCTTGGATCCTGGGGACAGAGGATCTGGTTAGCAACCCCTCTGCCCCCAGAATCCCTCTGGACAGCACCATCATCTCCGCCCAACCTCAGAGGAACAGGTGGGGCTCAGAACGGAGGAGTGTTGCAGGGGCCGGTCACCCAGGCCCCCGCTGCAGGAGGGAGCTGAAAGGTCAAATGACCCAAACAGCAAACAATTAAAAAAATAAAATAATTTTTCTAATGCTGTGGGAATCTCATGTTTCAGGGACTCTCTATAGCTGGAACAAAGAGTGGAAAGACCACTCAGAAATATGCTGAGGAGCTAGCCTAGAATTAAAAATGAGCTGTTGTGCAGCTATAAATACAATAAGATTCATTGAATTATTTAAAAAAGATGAGCTGTTAACTATCCCAGACTAGCTAATATGTGCACAGGTAATTAAGATTAGTAATTAAGCCCGTTAACCATGGTTAGCCCTAGGGAATGGAACTGGGGAAGGGTCAGTTTCATGCTGCTTTATCCGTACCATTTCAAGTTTTTTTTAGCAAGTATGGATAACCAAAAACTTAAAAAAAAATAAAGATGATTTTTTTAGAAGTGGGTGAGGAGGAGTTCACATTGTGGCTAGTGGAAATGAATTTGACTAGCATCCATGAGGATGCAGGTTCGATCCGTGGCCTCGCTCAGTGGATTAAGGATCTGGCACTGCCATGGGCTGTGGTGTAGGTTGCAGATGCGGCTCGGATCCCACGTTGCTGTGGCTGTGGTGTAGCCGGCAGCTATAGCTCCGACTCGACCCCTAGCCTGGGAACTTCCATATGCTGCGGGTGCGGCCCTAAAAAGATAAAAAAAAGAAGTGGGATGAGGAATTCCCTGGTGGTGAAGCAGGTTAAAGCTCAGATGTTGTCACTGCTGTGGCATGGGTACGATCCCTGGCCCGGGGAACTTCTGCATGCTGTGGGGACGGTGGGAAAAAAATTATTTATTTTGTTTTTTAGGGCCACACCCACGGCCTATGGAGGTTCCTAGGCTAGGGGTCGAATCGGAGCTACAGCTGCCGGCCTACGCCACAGCCACAGCAATGCCAAACCCGAGCTGTGTCTGCGACCTATACCACAGCTCACAGCAATGCCAGATCCTTAACCCACTGGGCAAGGCCAGGGATCGAACCCACAACTTATGGTTACTAGTTGGATTCATTTCCACTGTGCCACAATGGGAACTCCGGAAAAAAAAATTTAAAAAGAAGTGGGGTGATATTGAGAGAAGGTGGAAGGTTAAGGAGAAAGAAGAGAGAAGAAATGGAAGAAGCAAGTTAAAGCTAAAAGCATAACGACTAGAAGTCATTGGGTCTAACTTTTTATAGGCAAAGCAACGGCAGGGGAGAGGACAGGACTTGCCCAAGGTCATGGTGCAAATTACTAGCAAACCAGGGACACGACCCAAGTCTCCTGACCCTCAGGCCAGGCCACCACCAAAACAGAGGATCCCAGGAAGGTGGGGGTGGCCACAGAGGGGACACGGTGTGCCAAGTTGAGGCTGGGCTCTGCACCCTCACCCTGGAGTGGAGCTGCCTGGAATCCAGTCTCCATTTGTTCCCCAAAGGGGTGTCCCTACCTGAGTTCTGGGCTGGGGCCCCTCCGCAGCAGAGGCGGAAACCAGGAGGGAAGACACGGAGCAAGTGCTGGCTCACCTGACAGACTGTCTGTAGCTAACTGCTCTCCTGTGCTGCCACCTGCCCCAAACTCGAGCCTCGGTCACTCACCATGGGCCACCACCCCCGTGTGGACCCTCAACTCAAGGCAGTTCTCAAGTGATTCCCATGCCCTCCGTCAGACACTCAGGGGTCACCAAGAAGCCAGCTGCTCCCCTGGGTCCTGTTACTGTGACATCTGGCAGGCGGCTGGAGCAGGGACAGGAGGGGAGGGCCTTGTCCCGGAAGGCAACCGTCCCCTTCACACCCCTGCTCCGCAGGGTGGAGGAGGGGGAGAGATCAGAAGATCCAGGCAGAAAGCGTCTCTCCCAGTCCCCAGCGCATCCTGCACCTCTTACCTTGGGGAAGGACTCGGGTGGCTTGAAGAGGTCGCCGTCCCCAGAATCTGGGCTGTAAATGTGGACCAGGTTGTTGGGCGTCACGTTGAGGTAGTGATTTCGGAGCGAAGGAGAAAACACTCCGATCTGGAGTACAGGAAGGCGGGGTCAGTGCCTGGCAGAACACCAGGTGCTGCCCGATGGCCATCGGCCACTGGGCTCTCCCTTGATGGCTTCTGCACCAGTGTCACATAGACTACTCCTGCTCCAGCCCTCTTCCAGCAGAGAACCACCTACCGCGCTCCCGGCCCCTCATGGCACAACCCCCATCCCTGTCCATCCCCTGAAAGGTGGCAGTCAGGCCTTCATTCAGCCCCAGGAAGCCAGGGTCTAGCAGCAGCCCCACCACTCCCTGCCCGGGTCCTGGGAGGGAAGGAGGCCAGAGAGACACCGGCAGCTTTCTCCAGGGCAGGAGTGGGGACAGCAGGCCCCGACCTGGGGCTCCCCGTACCTGCTTTAGCAGCAGCACTGAGCCAGGCTTCAGCTCGTTCTGGCGGGTCTCCAGCAGCAACCTGTGCACTGTGCCCTGCATCTCTCCTGCAAACGCCACACCACCCATCAGCCTCAGGGCCAAGGTCAGCATAGCGACTGGTCTGGGCCGTGGCTGGGAAGTGGGTTGCTCACTGCCTCAATTTTCCCAACTGCAAATGGACAGGGTGACTCCCCCTCATCTCCTAACCTCAACAGAGGCCACTCATCAGACGCTCCCAGGGCCTAACTCCTCACCCGTGGGGTCCTTGAAAACCACACTGGCATCCATTGTGCTCCGAGTCAGGGACTTGATCATCACCGCCATGTTGGGGACTTTGTTCCTGGGAAGCTGCTTCAGGGCTGCCTGGTTACAAGGAGAGGTGTTTGCTGAGCCAGCCATGTCCCATCTGTTAGGTTCCCAAGGGTGCCAGGGCAACCCGGCGGTGCAGGGGGCAGAGTGCTGGTGTGGTGATCTTCCTTTGCGGAGAGCAAAGGGGCAGTTTAAAGGGCTCCTCCCATCTCCCTCTGGCAGACGTGAAGCTGGCGGGCTGCATTTCTCTCCCCTGCCTCCTTTCTTTCGTGTGTTTATGTGTATGTATTTATGAAGAGCTCCATCACAGCAGGCCACAGGCAGGAATATCTCAGCAGGTGCACCAATGTGTCTGCCCATGACCCTTGACCCTTGAGTGCTAAAAGGTGTCAGTGTGCTTATCCCACCCAATTCAGAGCCCGGATGTGTATAGACACGCTCATAACCCACTTCCTCCTGTGCCTGATATCTTGGATGACAGGGAAAAGGTAGGTGAATGGAAGACACAACCAAAGGGGCTTCACGCTGCAGCTTAGAGACAGGCCTGCGGTTAGAGGGAGCAAACAGCAGCAGCGCAGAGGCTGGGAAAGGGATAAGGACGGTCTTCCTTCAGATCTCAGCACCAGGACCCTTACCTTCCGCAGCACCATGACGATGCTGTAGGTACAGAGGAAGCAGGTGGGGTCTCCGTCATCCAGGCCCAGAGAAGACTTCATGGTCAGCCAGGGCCCTCGCCCGAAGTCCTCCTCCACCGACGCCTGGGAACCAGTAACCACCTGGCACCAGAGAGCAGAAGGGGAGCCTGCATCAACGGGGCCAGCTTGCTGCAGACCCCGACTGAATAGGGATGGGGGGGGGGGGGAGAGGAAGGGCGAGTTCCCAGCAGCACGGTGGCTACAGTCTCTCCCTTCGTTTATCTCCAAGGTCAGAAAATGGTGTGTGAACACTTGTTATGTATCTCATCTTTCACTGAGAAACAATAGCAAAGGTGGTCTTTAATTTAGTATATTTTAAATCAGGTCCTGACTTTAATTACATGGAAGCAAAAGGCTATCGATGCTTGTCTCTTGTAATAGATCTGAAGAGTCACAGGAGTTCCCTGGTGGCCTAGAGGTTAGCGTTTGGGGCTTTCACTGCTGCGGTCCCAGTTCAATCCCTGGTCTGTGAACTTAGGTCCCACATCAAGCCACTGAACACAATGGCCAAAACCAAACCAAACCAAACCACCAGAAAAGTCTTAGGGCTGGGGGGCCACCACATACATTTATAGGCTTCCAGGCAATTTTGAAACCAGTTATATTTTATTTGGGATGCCTCTGGCTTTAACTATTCACCTCCTTTTACATATATATTTTTTTTCTTTTTTTTTTCTTTTTAGGGCCGTACTCGTGGCATATGGAGGTTCCCAGGCTAGGGGCCGAATCAGAGCTACAGCTGCCGGCCTACACCACAGCCATAGCAATGCCAGATCCAAGCCACATCTGCGACCTACATCACAGCTCTCGGAAATGCAGGATCCTTAACCCGCGGAGCAAGGCCAGGGATCGAACCCACAACCTCATGGTTTCTAGTTGGATTCGTTTCCGCTACGCCATGATGGGAACTCCCACCTTCTTATATTTAAAAAATGTTTTGGGGTTGCTGTGGCTGTGGTGTAGGCCGGCAGCTGTGGCTCCGATTAGACCCCTAGCCATGGGTGCAGCCCTAAAAAGCAAAAAAAAAAAAAAAAAAAAAAAAAGGGTTTTGAATCCAGATGAGTATTTATTGCTTTGGATCTGAAATGGCAAAGAGAAAAACTTCTAGAAAGAATTAAAGCAAAAGTGGGTCTGATGGCAGAGCAGGCTAATCAGAATCCCGGAGGCAGGGAGGCTGGGTCTCACCCACCCAGAGGGAACCTGCCGGAGGTAAGATGAAGTCAGATCCTTCCCAGTTCAGTTCCCAGAAACCTGAGAGGAAGGGTTCCTGAGATACAATTTCCTGATATTTATCACACTCGCCACCGTCTCCTCCTCGAGAAGGCAGAGCTAGCTGGGCCTTTCCTTCCTACCTAGGAAAGAAGGCTGGACCTGTGGCATCAGTTAAAGGCCCTATGGCATCAGGACAGGCTTCACTTAGTGCCAGTAAAATTGCCACCTCCCCAAATATCCTTTGGTGCATGACCCCAGGGAACAGACCAAGCAGCACCCAAAACATGCAGGGATGTCCCTGGCCCTTAAGTGATGCCCAGAAAGTAACGCTTGCACGCGACCAGTTACCTCTGTTCGGAGTTTAGCCAGAGCACCGTGAGTCGGAGTCTGGGGCGTGGAGACCATGATGTCGTCCAGATTTTTCCCACTGTGCTACGAGGGGAGAGAGGAGGAGAAGGAAAGAGCAAGCTCAGCAGCTGTTATTTACAAGGGCAGCTTCTTGTCTGGGTTATATAATGAGTTCAGGAAACTATCAGAGACAATTAACACATATTACATCTCTCCTAACGAAGTCTCAGGAGCCTCGTTGGCAGCTCAAAAAAGACGCTTTGGGGATCGTTTTGGGAATGTGAGGAAGCTGGAGCTGGCCCGGGAACAAAACGCAGGGCTTCCTGAAGGGACAATGACCTGAACAGAGAGGGCGGGATGAGTTAAGGGGCAGCTCTCCCCAAGCCCCTTCTCAGGGGCCTCGGCCTTCCCTCCAGAGACCCAGCCGGGGAGGGATGGACACGGCCTCCGTGGCATTCTCTTAAGGTGACAGGAAAGACCAAATAACAGGTAGAAATCGTTTCAAACATGCTCCAAATGTGGGAAAGGGGGATACCTATCACAACAGACCAGATCCTCAGAGTCCAGTTACCTGGGATCTGATCTACGGCCAGTTTGATGGACCCTGTCCCTGCACTGCTGCCGAAATCCAAACTCCCAGCTCAGCTCAGCCCCAGCTCTGGTCGAATCAGAGCTGTAGCCGCCGGCCTACACCACAGCCAAAGCAATGCCAGATCCGAGCCGTGTCTGCCACCTACACCACAGCTCACAGCAACGCCAGATCCTTAACCTATTTGTAATAGCAAGACCAGGGATCGAACCCACATCCCCATGGATACTAGTTGGATTCTTAACCTACTGAGCCACCATTGAACTCTTCTGTGCCTTTATGTATAATCATTTGTTCTGCTTCTTTCAGTCCCCTGGAAGTTCCCTAGGACAGGAACTATTTCTATGTTAATCTCTGTATTCTCTGTTCCAAGCAAAGTGCCCAGCACAGGAGTCCTTGACAAATATAAATATAAATGAGTTTCCCTGCTATAGGGCTAGTAAACAGTAGGTGTTCAACATATGGAAATTGTGAAATTCTCAGAGCCTTGGGCACCTCAGTGCTGCGCTCCGCTCCGGCTCCTGACCTCCTCCGCAGCTCTGAAACCCTCCCTCCCTGCCCTTCCTTCCTCCAGCTCGGGACTGCGCAGTGCTGGGACTCGGCTGCTCTCCCCCAGTGGCCTGCAAAGCCCTGGCTGTCACTTACCTGGTGGGGCAGGAGCCCTGCTGGGCCGGGGAAGCGGCGTGTCTTGGCACGGGTGGCAGGGTGGGCGGGTTGCTGGGGCGTCCGGCTGGCAGCAGTGACCAGCCGCACCAGGTGGTTGGTGACTACGGGTGTCTGCGGAGCGGCCTGAGGGACAGGGGAGGGCCGGGGGCCCTTTGGGGTGCCGACAGGAGACTGGACAGAAGACGCTGGAGCCCAGGGTTGGAAGGGCCCCCGAGGAGATAACCCAAAGACAGTTCTTGAGGGGGTGGCACAGCCTGAGCTGGGAGTTCGTGGGCTGGGAAAACGAGGCGTGCCACCTGAGAAGGTGTTCGGAGCCTGGGAGGGCTGGCCCGTGAGCTGGTTTTGAGGGATGCTCTGAACAGGTCTGCCAGCAGCTTGGAGAGGCTGGGGCGCTCGAAGAGGGGGACCTTTGGTAGAGACTTGCCAGTGGGACTGCTGAGTGCGAACCACTGAGACAGCTGGGCCAGGAAGGCTGGCTGTGGCAGCAGGTCCCAGGTGGGCCCGAGGAGTCCCACAGAGGACACCAGGCTTCGGAGGCTCATCCTGGGCTGACACGATACCAGTGACGTGGGTGGCAGACGTGAGCCCCTTGCGGCAAGGTCTGTTCAGATCAGCTACCCGGGCCTTTTTAGCCAATGCTGAGTCTTCCCGCTGCCAGGCGGGCAGGATTCCTGCGGCCTCACTGCTACCTCCAAGGTCCAGCTCCATGCTTGCCAGGACCTTATCAAATTCATCTTGTTCAGGCCCCTCAAAGCCACCCATCACCTGCTCTTGGCTCTTGACGGTGAGCTGGGGGCAGGAGGCTGAGGACTGGGGTCTTGCTGGCTCTTTGAGCACATCTGTCAGTGTCACTCTTTGATTGCCAGTCCAGTTGCTGGACGTAAGGACAGGCCCTAGGGGGGCTGTCCCTGTGGAAGGCTGACCTCCGGTGGCCCTGGGCAAGCTGGAAGTAGGACGGTGGAGCCCCAGGACTGGCAGGCCCACGGCTTCTGAAGGAGGAGGGGGACATGGCAGCAGCTGCCTGGAAGTCCGTGCCTGTGTAGCCTCCTGTGGCCGGGAAGAGACAGGTCTCAGGCACCCAGGGGTCACAGGCCTTGAGCCAGCAGACTGGTTCTCTGCATTCTCCACTGCAGACAAAAAATCCTACAAAGAAGCAGAGACAGGAGTTCCCGTTGTGGCTCAGCGGGTTAAGAACCCAACTAGTATCCATGAGGATGCAGGTTCGATCCCTGGCCTCGCTCAGTGGGTTAAGGATCCAGCGTGAGCTGTGGTGCAGGTCGCAGATGTGACTTGAATCTGGCATGGCTATGGCTATGGCTGTGGCGTAGCCTGGCAATCACAGCTCCCATTCTCGACCCCTAACCTGGGAACTCCCAAATTTGCATGTGTGGCCCTAAAAAAAAAAAATGCAGAGACAGCAGGTCTTGTCACCTGGAAATCAAGAAACACTCTGCTTTGACTGTTTCAGGCATGCAGTACGTGTGTATGTACAGACGCACGCAACAAGAAGCCAAGGCCCGAGGGGCAGTGGTGGATCTCTCACCACCTTTGACCCTGCCCATGAGTCCACAACCAGGCTTCTACCAGCTATGTTCTAAGGCTAGGTCTTCAAGAAGCTCTTTGTTCAGTCTCAGGCGGGGGCAGGGGGTGGTGGTGGTGGAGGGGGAAGTGGTGGGAGCTGGGGGAGCAGTAGGAAGAAGCAAAGGAACCAGTTCACCAAGGAGTCAAACAAGCCACCCAAAGTCACACACCCATCTCAAGGAAGTCGGCTTTCTGGTGTCCAGCCTGCGTGCTAGGGATCTATCCAGCTGGTCCCGCTGCCTGTCCTCACCCCACTCCTCAGCCCCCCACCCCTCCCCCCTCCCCCCTCCCCCCATACACACACAGAGAGAATTCTTCAGTGAGCCAGAGAGGCCTTGGATCCAGCAAGGCAGGCAGAAGTTAAATATAGCTTTTCAGGCAAGTTAAATTAAGTATGGATTCCAGTTGGGAAGCAAGGTGAGATTGACACCTTCAAGAGCAACAGACCTGTTCTGAGGGTGTTTTTGAGTCAGAACTGCTGATTTAACTGACAGGAAGGTCCCTCCACCCCCAGCCCCTGCTGCCTCCTTGGACCGGCTAGGCTAGAGAAAGGATTTTTCCTGCCTTGTGTGTTAGCAGGAGAGTGTCACAGTCCACCGGGACTACCTCAGGACTTAGTGATAATAACAACACTAGAATCACAGCAGCAAGAAAACCCTGATGATCCTGGGGGCCGATGGAGCCCTTTTCTCCGGAAGAGCTCATGATCAGACATGATGTCATCTGCCTTGAGAAGGGGGAAAGGGACTGGTCATGGAACAGAAACTTGAGCTGTCAGAGGCCTTCACTCTCAATTCCATTACTAGCCTAGCAGTCCGACCGTGACCTGGTAAGACCCAGGAGGGTCACTTTAACAGTCACTTTTCCAGCCTGTGATTACACACCTCCAAAGCTGAAAGACAAAGACAAGGACACACCTCCTTGACAGAGCTGGCAGTTTTGAATTATATGTAAAAACAAAAATCAAGTCCTCAAGTGACAACAGAACATCTAACATTTGGAGAACCTCACTGGGTGCCAGGTCCCTGGCAATCACTGTACCAGAATCCTCTCAATGGATTCTCACAATGGCCTTATGAACAGGTACTATTATCAGCCCTGACTGATGGATATAGAAACCGAGACTCAGGGACGTTGCGTCAACGCCACAGAACCAGGACTGGAACCCCTACGTGCCTTTGTCACTATGTCTCGGGCCTCAAAAAATGAGACAAGCCAGAGACAGCATTTTAAGAGGTCTGGGGAAGGTCTGTTTTTCTGTTCAAACCTCAGGTTCCAAAAGCCTCAAAGGAAGGGAAGCGTGGGGCGGCGGCTGCCAGCAGCAGGGCCCCTGGTGCAGCAGTCACCAACTCACTAGGCAAAAATTAGACATCTGGATAAATTCTGAATGTGATTTTCAAAGCAAACCACAGGCAGACAAAAAGTAGGTTTGAACGGCTTGTTGTTGATAAACTAGAGCAGGTCTATTCTATAAATGTAGTTTAGTAGTTTCCATGTACATAAGACTGGAGTCAAGAGGCTATCCTGGCTCTTACTGCTATTTTTTTAAGCAGGTTAATTTACTTTTGGGGGCTTTACTCACTTGAATCCTGTTCCTTTTTGAAAAGGATTTGAAGAACAACTTCGGGCCTCCCAGATGAACTATATCCGCCAGATCTGAGAGGGAAGATAGCATGGAGACCACCAGTTCCGCGGTCTCTGGCTGCACCCAGAGATAAGACATACCCCTGCCTGGGAGTTCTCTTATGGTGAAGCAGGTTAAGGATCCAGCATTGTCACTGCAGCGGCTCAGGTTGCTGCTGTGGCACAGGTTCAATCCTTGGCCTGGGAACTTCCACATGCCTCCGGTGCAGCCAAAACCCCAACACACTCCTACCTGGGCCCATTCCCAGAAATTCAGATTTCACTGTCGTGTGGTAGGGCCTCAACAGGGATGATTCTAATATGGTTTCAGATTTAGTCTAATCCCTCATCTTCTGAGGAGAGAGAGAGGGAAGGGAAGAATGTTTGAGGCAGAAGAACGTGCTTCATATTGCAGAAGAAAAAGTGGAAAGCCAGGGAATGAAGTACTTTGCCCTGGCTCAGGTAGCTAGCTGGTGACCCCAGGCCTCCTGCCGTCCAATAACTCTCCTGCCTCTGCCTCTCCATAAACTTTCTTCCCACATCAAGTATGTCATCATGAGCGTAAATCTAATCACCACAGGACACAGCTCCTAGGCAAGAGCCCTTATAATTTAAAGGTAGGATAATTAGGCAGCTCATCTCTCTGGGTTTTTTATTTGTTTCTAAGACAGTTAAGTGGGTTGTTTACATTGCTCAGCCTCTCCGACAAAAAAAAAAAAAAAAAAAAAGATAACATGTCAAATAAAAGGAGAGTTGGGCAGATTCCTCCAAAATGTTCTGGGCCTGGGTATTTACATCTTAAGAACTCCTCTGCCATCTCTGATCACCAATGCTTCCTTACCTCATCTTCAAACTCCTCTTCTACTGCAAACAGATTCTGCAGACTGCATGCCTGAAAGGAAAACAATTGAGGTTGGAGGAGAAATGCTATTCGCCAGTACATTCTGACTCCATTGAGCTTCCTCCCAATTCTAATAAGACCATCAGGTGTCCTGTTTTCTTTCTTTCTTTTCCTTTCTTTTCTTTCTTTTTTCTTGACACGCTGAGTTTCCAGGGCCAGAGATCAAATCTATGCCACAGCAGTAACAATGCCAGATCCTTAACTGCTAAGGCACCAGGAAACTCCAGGTGTACAGTTTTCTGGGAATAAGGAATGAGGCGAGAAGAGATAGGATTTACTTAGAGACTTAGATGATTTAGAACCCTTTCTTATAAAGTATTTCACTCAAATCCATTTGCATTAACCTTATAAGAGGGAGAACACAATGGGAAGTCTGCCCAAGGGAGCCTGGGTCATTCATTAGACTCAGCCCCATGCATGAGGCTTACGGATTTTTGCAGCATCCCAAAGGTCTGGCCTGACAAATCTCTGTCAAATGTGAGACACCACCATACACCAAAGGCATGCCCAAAACAGTGACCTTGATTCTGAAAGCCAAGCCAAAGGAATTAATTTCCTTTTATCTAATCCAACACCCAAAAGCTAAGATCCCAGGAAGGTGAGGCACCCCTAGTCCACAGTTCCTTCTTTCTGGGCAGCAGGCCTGCTTCTAGGCAAGAGCCCTTATAATTTAAAGGTAGGATAATTAGGCAGCTCATCTCTCTGGGTTTTTTATTTGTTTCTAAGACAGTTAAGTGGGTTGTTTACATTGCTCAGCCTCTCCGACAAAAAAAAAAAAAAAAAAAAAAAAAAAAGTGAAAACTGGAGTTCCCTTGTGGTGCAGCAGGTTAAGTATCTGGCACTGTCACTGCAGTGGCATGGGTCGCTGCTGTGGCACGGGTTTGATCCCTGGCCGGGAACTTCCACATGCCCGGGAAAGGCAATAATAATAATAATAATAATAAAAATAATAAATAAAGTCAATCCCAGAGCCAAGGGTTGTGCCTAACACCAGATGCCAGGGCAGCAAGAGGTACAATTAGGGAAACCAAACTGGAAGGAGGGAGCACTCAGGGAAGGATGAACAGGAGTTCTCCAAGATGAGAGAGAAGACTGAGAGCAGGAACTGAGGCCCAGAGGGAGGGAGGTGGAGAGACCTTCCCCGGGTGTACGGGTGTGTCCGTGCCAAGCCCTGACTAAACCCGAGACCTCGCGAACCCACCAAGCTCACCCCCAAACCCTAACCCGGCCCTGCAGCTCGCACGGGGGGAGAGGGGCTGGAACCCGGAAGGCTGGTCCCCGCCGCCTGGGGATCCGCGCTCCGCTGCCTGGTTTCCCCGGTGCGGCATTACCATGGCGACGGCCGGTGGCCTCCGGCCCGCGGCTTGGCCTTGCAGACCCCGACTCTAGGGGTCGCGGAGGCCTTGGCTTTGGCCCAGGTGGGAGACTCGGCGTCCAAGCGACGGTGTCTTCGAACAGAGGTCAGAGAGAGGCGTCTTTGCCAGCCAGGCGGCAGCCGCGGGAGGGTGGTCGGGGGAAGCTGGAGGCCGGAGCCCTAGGCCGCATTCGAAGCGGCCGCCACTCAGCGTCTCCGCCCTCTTAAAGGGGCAGACCTATTTCTATCCCTCCGACACAAAGGCCCTACACCGCAGCCTTCCGCCCTGCCCTTAAAGGGAAATATATGGGCTCTCCGTCGCCCCCAAGCGGTCCCCAGGGCCCAATCCGCCTGTTCAGTGCGAGCACAGGGGAGAACGAGGTTGGGAATTTGGGACCCATTCTGTCCCACCCTGCTCACGCTACTTTCTTGTGTTAAGCATGCTAAGTAGGGACTGGATACTACAGCGTGATACTCATTCACACCAAAATCCACCCTGCTGACTTTTCTGTTCATCGATCCATCCATGCATCTATCAATCCATCCATCTTTTTTTTTTTTTTTGTCTTTTTAGGGTCGCACCCGTGGCATATAGCGGTTCCCAGGCTAGGGGTCTAATCACAGCTGTAGCCGCCGGCCCTCGCCACAGGCACAGCAATGCCAGGTCTGAGCCGTGTCTGCGACCTACACCACAGCTCATGACAACACCAGATCCTTGACCCACTAAGAGAGGCCAGGGATCAAATCTGCAGCCTCATGGTTCCTAGTCGGATTCATTTCCACTGCGCCATGAGGGGAACTCCCAATCCATCTATTCTTGCAACACTATTTATTTAGCAAAGATGTCCTTGGTCTGTCTCTTTTCAACCTTCAAGTTTCAGTTTAAATCTCAGATTTTCTGTGTCACTTTATTTCTCAAGTAACACCTCTCCCTTCATCACAGTGCTTATTTTCCTTCTCAGTATTTATCATAATGTATAATTGTCATGGTTTACATCTTTATTGTGTGTCCTCCTCATTAGAATATGAGCTCCATGAAGGTAGGGACCTTGTCTGGCTTGTTCAACTTTGTATCCCTAGCACTTAGAACAATGCTCAATAGAGTTATTGAATGAATGACACAATGACTACTGTGTATCAGGCCCAGTGCTTGACACTGGGAATAGAGAAATGAATGACTCCTTGTGCTATCAAGTTCATGAACAAGTCAGGGAGGGGAGATACAGATCAAAAGATAGAGGGAGTTCCCTGGGAACTGAGGTCCCCAAGCCGCTGCACAGCTGCAGGAAAGAAAGAAAAAAAAAAAGATTAGAGTCCAGGAGAGTTGTGCAGACAGGCAGATGGGCAGGGGCCGATTAGTTTGGGGAGGCCAGCTCTTGTCACTAATGCCTTCTGTGGTTATTGACTCAGTCCAACCTCAGATTCCCTTCCAGTGACAGCCAGGGTTGCAAGGTGGTGGTGTTGTTTTGTTCGAGCCCGAGGCATGTGGAAGATCCCAGGCCAGGGATCAGGTCCCAACCAGGAGTTCCCATCGTGGCTCAGTGGAAACAAATCTGACTAGCATCCATGAGCACGCAGGTTTGATCCCTGGCCTTGCTCATTGGGTTAACGATCCAGCATTGCCGTGAGCTGTGGTGTAGGTTGCAGATGCGGCTCAGATCTAGTGTCACTGTGGCTGTGGCGTAGGCCGGCAGCTGTAGCTCCGATTTGACCCGTAGCCTGGGAACCTTCATATCCCACGGGTGCGGCCCTAAAAAGCAAAACAAACAAACAAACAAACAAAAACAAATGAGATACTATTTTTCCACCGAAAACTATTATTCAATCCCTCCCAGTCACCTGGGGATGATATACAAAGTTCCTAAAGCCTGCACTGTCCTGGCATCTGCTTACCTATCTCATCTTTCATCCAACTCCCAATCAGTACTATTCCCTCTGCACCCCACTCATTCTTCACGCCCCATGCCTCCTCCCAGAAGCCTTTCTCAACTGCCCCTGGCAGACCCAGGTTTCCTGCTCCTTCACTTCCTGCATCTGGGGGTTTCCTCCATTATACCTTAGATCTCTTGCATGCCCTGTATTGACTTCAAATTTCTCTCACACCTCCCTGCTGGACTTTGAACTCTTTCAGGGTAAATGACTATAACTTTTCGCTTTTGTGAGCCAGCACTTGGCACAGGACCCAGCACACAGAAGATACTCAGCAAACCTTTGTTGAATGACCTAATGCCATTTCTGAGAAGGGAGTGCAAAGGAGTCCAGGCAACTCCATGCTCACTTCCCCAAATACCTACAGTTGCTGGATGAGGAGCCTCACCTTCTTAGGTACAAGGGACCACACCTTGAGTATGTATTTCTGTGAGTGTGTAGTGGTGTTTTTTTGGTTTTGCTTTTTTTTGTCTTTTTTAGGGCTGCACCCACATCACCTGGAAGTTCCCAGGCTAGGGGTTGAACCGGACCTGCAGCTGCAGGTCTACACCACAGCCACAGCAATGCCAGATCCGAGCTGCATCTGCAATATACACCACAACTCATGGCAATGCCCGATCCTTAACCCACTGAAGGAGGCCAGGGATCGAACCCACGTCTTCATGGATACCAGTCAGATTCAAAATCCACTGAAGGAGGCCAGGGATCGAACCCATGTCTTCATGGATACCAGTCGGGTTCATAACCCACTGAGCCACAGCAGGAACTCCGTGAGTGTGTGTTTGGAGATAGCAGGCCACATTGCCTATGGAGTTAGACAAATCTTGGTTCCTTTTTGACCCTGCTCCTAACTGGCTGTGTGACCTCAAGTAAGTAAGTAAGTTACTTTACCTCTCTGAACCTTAGTTGTCTCCTCTATGAAAATGGAATAGTACATCTTCCTCACAGAGTTGCTGTGAGGGTTAATGAATTAATGCATCGAAATGGCCAACTCCATGCCTCGCACGTTGGCAGGGGCTCAACAATGTGGGCTCCCTCCCCCCTCTACTTGAGTTTGCAAACATGTGCTGAGATTTGTTATGGGAACCACATGGCTTGAGTCTGTATCTATTTCAGCATATTTGCAAATGCATTTCATCCTAATTTGTATTTTTATTGTATGAACAGTTGTATGCCGCTCAGGGTGATGAGGTACGTTTATGTGTTTATATTTATATTTGTCTTGGTACGGACAGTGGCATACACTGGAAGTGTGTACCCACACTGAGCCTTTTGTGTGGCTCTGTTGGTGCGTGGGTGTTGTGTGTTGAATGCCTGTGGCGAACGGGTGTGGAATTAAGTGTGTGCAAACAAGGGTGGGGGCCAGCACGTATGGAGTTAGAGGGGCTGGTCTGTTTTGTTTGTGTGTCTCTGTGTATGTGAAGGCTTTGTAGGCCAGCGCTGTGGCATAGAATTTTCTGCATTGTCCACTAGAGTAGCCATGCAGCTACTGAGCACTTAAAGTGTGGCTGGTGTGACTGAGGGACCGAGGCTTTTTTTTTTTTTTTGGCTTTTTAGGGCCACACCCGCGGCATGTGGAAGTTCCCAGGCTAGGGGTCTAATCCGAGCTATAGCTGCGGGCCTACACCACAGCTCACCGCAACGCAGGATCCTTAACCCACTGAGTGAGGCCAAGGATCGAACCCTCAACGTCATGGCTCCTAGTCGGATTCGTTTATGCTGAGCCATGATGGTAGCTCCAGGAACCGGGGTTTTAATTGGATTTAATTTTAATTAATTTTAATTAATTTAAATGTAAATGGTCACAGGTAGACCATGAATAGAAACCTTGAACTTGCACTCCATGGCCTGTGATGTGCATGCTCCTTCCTCTTACCACAGAAACCTGCCCATCCCTGCCGGACCCCAGCAGAGAGACAGACACGCTGGAGCCCCGCCCGTGCGCGCGCGCACGTGTGTGTGAGACGTGTGCGCCGTGTGCGCGCGCGCGCGCGTGTGTGTGAGACGTACAGAGGGAGCTGCTGCCGCTCCCCCACCCCGCGCCCCGCAAGTCCCCAGGCGAGCAGTGAATCAGCCTGACAATGAGGTGAGTCATTCATGAACTGCTCGGCCGACCCAGCAGGCGGGAAGCAAACGTCAGCCATCCTCCCAGTCCTGCCCCCCCCCCACCCCCCGAGTGGGATCGCTCAACCCCACGCACTGCAGATGTTGAAGCAACTGACGCGGACGAATCCAGGCACCAAAGCTCATCTCCTTGATCCCTCCCTCTGGTTTGCAATCCATTCATCCCTCGGCCCCTTTCTCCCGTCTTGCGGGCGCGTGAGTCATCACAAGATCTATGCCTCCAGTTCAACGCCCACCTCCCCAAGCCTCTCCAGGACAGTCTTCCTCCACGGTTGGGGGGGTGGGGAGTGGGGCAGGGACCCCTGCTTCAGCGCCAGGGTTTGCCTTTGGAAAGGAAGCTGACCCTCTCAGGATCGTAGGGGTGGGCGGGGCTCCGGGCGGGCTGCAGCCTGCTGTGTCTCTGCAAGCCTTGCGGCCAGCTGCTTGGAGCACCGAGACCAGAGCGGTGGGGGGAAGCAGGGACGAGTTGCTGAAACTTGCTGCCTGGAGCATCTGAGGCTGGCGGTGAGGAGAGGATGGGGAAAGGGCAGGAGTATTCCTCTGAGGAGTTCCGTTGTGGCCCAGTGGGTTCAGGATCAGATTTGTTACTGCTGTGGTTCAAATCACTGCTGTGGTTTTGCCCCAGAAACTTCCATATGCCACAGGCTCAGCAAAAAAGAAAAAGAAAGAAAGAAAGAAAGAAAATCCCTGACTGTTCTGTTTACAATAGACAAAATATGAAAGCAACTTAAATGTCCATCAGCATATGAATGGATAGAGAAGATATGAATGGCGCGCGCGCGCGCGCGCGCACACACACACACACACACACACACACACACACAATGGAATGCTACTCAGCCATAAAAAAGAATAAAAATTTTGCCATTTGCAGCAACATGGGTGGGACCTGAGATTATTACACCAAGTGAAATAAATCAGAAAGTGTAAGACAACTACATTATATCATATGTAGAATCTAAAATATGACATAGGATTTCCTGTTGTGGCTCAGACGGTTAAGAACCTGACTAGTATCCATGAGGACGAGAGTTCGATCCCTGGCCTCGCTCAGTGGCTCAGTGGGTTAATGATCCAGTGTTGCCTAGAGCTGTGGTGTAGGTCGAAGACACAGCTCAGATCTGACATCGCTGTGGCTGTGGTGTAGGATGGTACCTGCAGCTCCGATTCAGCCCCTAGCCTGGGAACCTCCATATGCCGCAGGTACAGCCTTAAAGAGAAAAAGAAAAAAAATGACATAAATGAACTTACCCATGAAACAGAAGCGGACTCACAGACATAGAGAACAGATTTGTTGTTGCCAAGGGGGAGAGGGAGTAGGGGAGGGATGGACTGGGTATTTGGGAGTAGCAGATGCAAACTATTATATATAGAATGGATAAACAGCAAAGTCCTACTGTGTAGCACAGGGAACTATATTCAATCTCCTGTAATAAACCATAATGTAAAAGAGTATGAATATATATATATATATATGTATGACTAAATCACTTTGCTGTGTAGCAGAAACTAACATAACATCAGCTAAATAAACTGACCAACTAAACTTCAATAAAATAAAATAAATTTTTGTCCTTTTTTTTTTTTATGCTCTTTAAGGCCGAACCCGGGGCATATGGAGGTTCTCAGGCTCGGGGTCCAGTCGGAGCTACAGCTGCTGGCCTCCGCCACAGCCACAGCAATGCCAGATCCTTAACTCACTGAGTGAGACCAGGGATTGAACCCACATCCTCATGAATCCTAGTCAGGATTGTTAACCGCTGAACCACGACTGGCACTCCAAGACAGATAACTTTTTAAAACTCTTAACAAAAGCCATTTGCTGAGCTGTCTTCCAGCCTGACCTTGAGTTCTAGGGGCAGAGGTGCCAGATAAAATACAGGACACCCACCTAAATTTGAGTTTCAGATAAGGAATAATTTTTGTTTTTGGCTGTGCCTGTGGTATGTGAAAGTTCCTGGGCCAGGGATCCAACCTGTGCCACAGCTGTAACCAGAGCCTCAGCAGAGACAATGATGGATCTTTAACCCATGGAGTCACAGGGGAACTCTGAAAATTTTTTATTGTAAGTATAAAAATAAATAAGTTAAAAAAGTCATGAAATTGGAGTTCTCATCATGGCTCGGTGGTTAACGAACCCGACTAGGACCCATGAGGATGCAGGTTCAATCCCTGGCCTCGCTCAGTGGGTTAAGGATCTGGCATTGCCATGAGCTGTGGTGTAGGCTGCAGATGTGGCTCGGATCCCGCGTTGCTGTGGCTGTGGTGTAGGCCGGCAGCTGTAGCTCCGATTTGACCCCTAACCTGGGAACTTCCATATGCTGTGGGTGCAGCCCTGAAAAGACAAAAGACCAAAAGAAAAAAAAAAAGGTTATGAAATCTTTTTTTCTTTCCTTTTTAGGGCCACACCCTCAGCATATGGAGGTTCCCAGGTCAAATCAGAGCTACAGCTGCCTGCCTATGCCACAGCCACAGCCATGCGGGATCCGAGATGAGTCTGAGACCCATACCACAGCTCATGGCAACCCCGGATCTTTAACCCACGGAGCAAGGCCAGGGATGGAACACGCATCTTCATGGATACAAGTCAGATTCCTTACCGCGAAGCCACAATGGGAACCCCCCAAATCATGAATTCTTCACATAAGTATACAAAACTATTCCCTTTTTATCTGAAATGTGATTTTTTTCCTTTTTCCTTTTTAGGGTTGCACCCATGACATATGGAAGTTCCCAGGCTAGGGATCGAATTGGAGCTCATAGCAACTTGGGATCCTTAAACTAGGGTTCGTAGCAGCAACCTCGTGGATACTAGCAGGGATTGTTACCGCTGAGCCACAAGGGGAACTCCCAAAATGTAAATTTAACTGGGCACCCTTTTTTTTCCCCTCCAATTCTGGCAACCCTAGTCTGGAGTCCTTGCTCCTGCAGGATTCCCAGGGCAGAGAAACACACCTGGTTGGGGGTGGACATGTGGACATGTGGCCCACCCACCCCCAGGGCAATTCTGCAAAGTCTGGGAGAGGGGGATGGGGACCTAGGAGCTGGAAACAGCAGGGTGGGGCAGAGGTCATTTCCAGTGTAGAGGGCGAGCACCTTGCTCAGGGAGTGGCAGTGGCAGTGGCATTTCTGCTGGCTCGGAACCAAGGGGTGGAAATACCAAGGCTGGAGGTAAGGGTGGGCCTCACCCTTTGCCATGCCCTGTGCTAACTCTTTTTTTTTTTTTTTGCTTTTTAGGGCCACACCCATGGCATATGGAGGTTCCCAGGCTAGGGGTCCAGGCGGAGCTACAGCTGCCGGCCTTCGCCACAGCCACAGCAACGCGGGATCCGAGCCGTGTCTGCGACCTACACCACAGCTCATGGTAACGCCAGATCCTTAACCCACTGAGCAAGACCGAGGATTGAACCCAAAACCTCATTGTTCCTAGTCGGATTCGTTCCCTCTGTGCCATGAAGGGAACTCCTCCCTATGCTAACTATTCATGCAAGTTCCCCAGGTCATGCTGCAGCAGCCCAAGGAGGAGGATGTCACTGTCCATTTTTATGAGTGAGGAACTTCTAAGAGATAAACAGTTTATCTAAGATAAAAAATGTCCAGGTTCACACAGCTGGTAAGTGGCAGACCTTCCTTCAGTCCAGGTCTAGATCTTTGCCGTCTCTCTGGGGTTGGGGCCAGCGGTTAAACTAATAAGGCTCTGGGTCCCGATAACCTGGGGTCAGATCCCTGTATCGTCACCTACTGGGTCTGCGGCTTTGGGACAGTTCTTTAAGACTCCTGAGCCTCAGGTCCTTCATCTTTTTTTTTTAGATGGCCACACCCAAAGCATATGGAGGTTCCCAGGATAGGGGTCGAATGAGAACTACAGCTGCTGGCCTATGCCACAGCTACAGCAATACTAGATCTGAGCCGCTTCTGTGACCTATACTGCAGTTTACAGCAACGCTGGATACCTAACCCACTGAGCGAGGCCAGAGATCGAACTCGCGCCTTGGTGGATACTAGTCGGATTCATTACCACTGAGCCACGGTGGGAACTCCCCCTTCATCTTTTTAAAAAAAAATTTCTTTTGGCTGTGCCCTTGGCATGTGGAAATTCCTGGGCCAGAGATCAGATCTATGCTACAGCAACGACCCAAGCCACTGCAGTGACAATACCAGATCCTTAACCTTTTGGGTCACAGGAGTTTTTATAGGCAGAGCTATTATGGACAGAGCTGGCCTGTGTCTCCCAGGGTCCCTCCTTCGCCACTGCTTCACTTTGCTTCTTGGGGCTGCGTTGTTTCCACATAAGCTCCCAGAGGGCAGGCACATTTGAACCCTCTATCCCCTCCCTGACACGCATGCCCTGCCCAGAGAAGAGCCTCTGGAGGGACCTGCTGACATACAGGATGTGACTGGCCACAGCTGCCCTTGCACTGTTGTGTTTATGTGACCTTGACTCCTGTACAGGCAGACAGGAACCCCATACAGTTCAGGAAATCCCGGGCCTCCCTTCCAGGTCCTGGTAGGGCAGTGGGGGAGAGGGTGGGCTTCCTTTTCAGCTACCCCCCAGGACCTTCTGCTCTTCTCACTGCTGAAGGGGTAAGAAGGCTCAGTATGGGTCACTTCTGGGTCCCTGGAGGGGAGCTGGGCTGAAAAGCTTTGTCACCCTGTCCTTTAACAGGCAACTAGCTGCTGTGGGAGGTTCTCGGTCGATATATCTCTTCTTCCCTTTTTTTTTTTTTTTGGCTTTCTCTCTCTCCATAACATATATATTAAAGATACCATGATAAATGGTGGTAGGTGCACCCTACCAGAATAGTCTTTATTTTTAAACAAACTCACAGCTTGTTCTAGGAGCCACAATGCTGGCTTTCTCAAAGCTTGGCCATCGCTGAGAGAAGAGACAATAATCTGCTTCTCATCACTAGGCCCGGAAGGCAGGCGGTAGGAGATGTGGGAGGAGACAGATGTCAAGGGCCACTGAAGACCCTCACCTCTGAGGCCCTCTTGTGTTTTCTTTTAGTTCTTTTTTTCTTTTTTCTTTTTCTTTTTAAGGCTGTGCCCTCAGCATAGGGAAGCTCTCGGGCTAAGGATCGAATCAGAGCTGCAGCTGCTGGCCTACGCCACAGCCACGGCAACTCAGGATCCAATCCATATCTGAGACCTACACCACGGCCTACGGCAACACCAGATCCTTAACCCACTGAGTGAGACCAGGGATCGAATCAGAATCCTCACAGACACTAGTCAGGTTCTTAACCCACTGAGCCATAATGGGAACACTTAGTTTAATTGTTTTTATTTATTTTATTTTATTTTTTTGCTTTTAGAGCCATACCCGCGGCATATGGAGATTCCCAGGCTACGGGTCGAATCAGAGCTGGAGCTGCCGGCCTACACCACAGCTACAGCAACGTAGGATCCAAGCCACATATGTGACCTATATCACAGCTCACGGCAACACCGGATCCTTAACCCGCTAAGCAAGGCCAGGGATCAAATCTGCAACCTCACGGTTCCTAGTCAGATTCGTTTCCACTGCACCACGATGGGAACTTCGGGAACACTTAGTTTTAGTTTTTTTGAGCTACAACGCTAGAATTGTTAAACCCCAGAGCTGGAAAAATCCTCAGAGTCATCCATTCAATCATACAGATTTACAGATGAGGAAGCTAAGGTCCAGAGGGACAGCAGCTTGCCCAGGCACCTGTCTGTTGCTCTCCACGCAAACATCTCAAATAGTCAAGCATGGCTACTGGCCTAAAACCGGTTTCTTTCTGCCTTGAGGCTGGAGGAGAGGGCCCTGCGGGGAAGGAGGGAACGGAGGGGAGCAGGGAACAGTTTTTCCATTGTTCCTTCTCAGCTTCACCTGTTGGACCAGGAATGTCTCTGTTGGAAGGAAGGAAATCCAGTCCAACACTCATCCTCTTATACAGGTAAAGAAACAGCGGCCCGCAGAGAGCAAGGGACTCGTCCAGTTTATACTGAGAGGTCTGGCCCAGCTCAGGTATCCTGGGGGTAGTTTTCTTATTTTTTATTTTTTTCAGACTTCCAGTCCATCCCTTCCACTAACCCTGGGCAGTTTTCATAAAATTTTGCATAGCTTAGTCCTCAGTAACAAGCCTTTACTTTGTACCTTGGGGCACTTGAATTTTTTGCCCTAAACTCTCTTTTGGCTCCTGGGTATATTGTAAACAGTCCATGGGCAGGACTGGACCTTAAAACTTCCTGAGGATCTAAACTTTGAAGCCTACTCTATGGATGCTGTGATGTCTGATTTGGGATTCTCGGAGGGCCAGAACCGAAAGGGACCTGGACTACAGACATCCAGTCCTATTTCCCACATAAGGACACCAAGGTCCGAAAGGGAAATGACTCACCCAGGAGCACATCAAGATGAAGCTGATCCTAGGACCTGGGTTTTCTCACCTCCTGTCCTGTTTTCTTATTTTATTTTTGATTTTTTTTGCAGTCCCCAAAGTACCTAGTATCGTGCTGGCCTCATAATTTTTCAATAAGCTCAATAAATTCTTTCATTTATTTTTTCTTTTTTTATGGTCACACCTGTGACACACGGACGTTCCCAGGCTAGAGGTCAAATTAGAGCTGCAGCTGCTGGCCTGTGCCACTTGCAGCAATGCCAGATCCTTAACCCACTGAGCGAGGCCAGGGCTCAAACCCCAGTCTTCACAGAGACTATGTTGGGTTCTTAACCTGCTGAGTGACAATGGGAACTCCAGCTCAATAAATTCTTGTTGAATGAACTAGAAACAAGATACTTCTATGTACAAGTTGCCCTCAGTAATAGATAAAAGCTTTAAAGAATGCATATTTTCTTTGAAAAATATTTACTAAATCCATGAGTTTATCAGCTCAGTTCTTCTTTGTTCTGTTATTTTCTTCCTGAGGCAAGGCTGGATTATTTCCACACTAGACACTCTTTAAAGGCCAGCAGGGCTGCCTAAAAAGTGGATCCACCAGAGACCAGAACTGTGGTCTGGACCACTCTGACAAGGGCTGCCCGGAGCCTCTGGAATTCTCCCCATGGAGCTGAGAGTTTCCACTCCAGGAGAGACGCTGGGTGAGAGTTAGCGTGTCTGGGGAACAGACAGGGCACCCAGTGCCAATGTGCCCTCACCTGCAAAGTCTGGAGATACTGGGCGGGTGAGAGGGGCTCAGAGAAGATGGGGGCTGTTCTGCAGCATCCACACTTGTCATGATTTCAGACAGGAGCAGCAATTCCCAGAGCCTCTAGCAGTGCTGCTCACCGGTCCTCATTCTATTCCTCAGCCTTGATGCCTCCTCAAAGTCCAGTGGAGCTGCCAACCTGTCAGGCTATTGGTTTAAATGCCTGGCTCTCCTCCGAGATTGATTTCCTTCTACCATGAGGCCAAATTCACCACTGGGTCCCAGGGTCAGAAGTTTCCCCTGTCCAGGATTTCCCGTCATGGCGCAGCCGAAACGAATCCGACCAGGAACCATGAGGTTGCGGGTTCGATCCCTGGCCTTGCTCAGTGGGTTAAGGATCTGGAGTTGCTGTGAGCTGTGGTGTAGGTTGCAGATGCGGCTTGGATCCTGCGTTGCTGTGGCTTCGATTAGACCCCTAGTCTGGGAATCTTCATATGCCACGGGTGCGGCCCTAAAAGGCAATAAATAAATAAATAAATAAATAAATAAAGGACACAATGAACTTCTTTGCAGAACATACTGACTCACAGACTTTGAAAAACTTAAGGTTTCCAAAGGAGACAGGTTGGGGCTGGGGGTTTGGGATGGAAATGCTATAAAATTGGGTTGTGATGATCGTTGTGCAACTGTGAATGTAATAAAATTCATTGAGCTAAAAAATACATAAGTCTGATAAAAAAATGTTATTTAACTTCTCTGAGCCTCGGTCTCTTCATCTGCCGGATGGGAATGCTTGGCCACGAGACAGTTACTGAAATTCATCCTGTCAGTTGGGGAGCTACCTCCCTATACTCTGAGATCTTAAGAGGAGAAATTCCAGAATTTTCAGTGTCCCCAAGCCATTACTGCTATGGATAAGGTGATGTGCTATATGCTGGAAAAGGAGAAAAGAAATATGACCTTATTGTTTTTTTCAAGTGGCTCAGACTCTGCTTGGGGACGCAAAACATAAGAATCGAAAAGCAAAATCCTAATGCAGCCCAACCACCCAAGACACGTCCTAAGTTTCTATAAGAATGACAGCAAATTGGAGTTCCTGCTGTGTCACAAGTGGATCAGCGGTGTCTCTGCAGTGCCAGGACACATGTTCCATCCCTGGCCTGGCCCAATGGGTTAAAGTTTCCAGCATTGCCTCAGCTGTGGCGTATATTGAAAATGTGGCTCGGATCTGATCCCTGTCCCGGGAACTCCATATGCCACAGGGTGGCCAAAAAAGAAGAAAAAAAGGAATGACAGCAAATAACAAGACCTTACACTATAGCACAGGGAACTATATCCAGTTTCCTGGGAGAGACCACAATGGAAAATAATATTTTTTTAAAAAGCATGTATAAGAGTTCCCGTTGTGGCTCAGCAGAAAGGAATCCGAGAAGTATCCATGATCTGAGCCGTGTCTATCATTTCATTTAAAATTAAATGAAATTTAAATAAAATTAAAACTCCACAGAACGATTTAATTTAAAACTCTTTGGGCAAGTTCCCATCATCGCTCAGTGGAAATGGATCTGACTAGCACCCATGAGGATGCAGGTTTGATCCCTGGCCTCGCTCAGTGGGTTAAGGATCCCGTGTTGCCGTGAGCTGTGGTGTAGGTCGCAGACGTCACTTGGATCTGGCAGCAGCTACAGCTCTGATTTGATCCCTAGCCTGGGAACTTCCATATGCTGTGGGTGCGGCCCTACAAAGACCAAAAAAAAAAAATGGAATGTATAATGTGTGTGTGTGTGTGTCTGAGAAAGAGAGAGAGAGAGACTGGGTCACTTTGCTGCACAGCAGAAATTGGCACAACATTGTAAATGAGCTATTCCTTTTCTTTTTTTTTTTGTCTTTGGTCATTTTAGGACCGCACCTGTGGCATGTGGAGGTTCCCAGGCTAGGGGTCTAATCGGAACTATAGTTGCCGGCCTACGCCACAGCCACAGCAACGCCAGGTCTGAGCCGCGTCTGCGACCTACACCACAGCTCACGGCAACGCCAGATCGTTAACCCACTGAGCGAGGCCAGGGATTGAACCTTCAACCTCATGGTTCCTAGTCGGATTCGTTTTTGCTGCACCACAATGGGAACTCCCTAAATGAGCTATTCTTTAGTTTAAAAAAATTTAAAAGAATAACAGCCAAAGGACGGAACCATCATTCCAGGAAAAAGGCAAGAAGACCCCTGCTTTAGAATGACATGGGATGGCTTTGTACGGGTGGCCTTTTTGCTCAAAGTCCACAGTCAACAAGTGCTCATCTTGGAGTTCCTGATGTGGTGCAGTAGGTTAAGGATCTGGCGTTATCTGTTTGGTTGCTCAGGTCACTGCTGAAGAGTGAATTCGAACCCCACCCCAGCCCAGTGGGTTAATGATCTAGCTTTACCACAGCTGTGGTGTAGTTCTCGGCTATGGCTGGGATTCAGTCCTTGCCCCGGGAACTTGCATATGCCATGGGTGCAGCCGAAAAAAAAAAAAAAATTGGTAATCTTGGCTTACAGTTAACATTTATATGGGGAAGAGATGGACACTAACCCAATAATGCCATAAATAGATGTATATTTACAAGTTGTTATCAGGGCCAGTGAATTCAATTGAAGGACCAAGGAAGGCCTCTAGCAGGAAGTGATATTTAATTGAGCTCTATGGATGAGTAAGAGTTAGCTAGGCAAAGGGAAGAGGGGAAGGGAGCATTCCAGAAAGAAAAAACAGCCTGTGCAAAGGTCCTGGGGAACAAGGGACACATTATTCAATGACATGAGAGCAAGCTGTAATGGCTGGAGTACAGACAGCTAAGGGAAGAGAGGTGAAGTGAGACCAGATCATGCAGAAGCTTCTAGGCTGTTTTTATGAGGAGAAGACCAGCTGCAGTAAAATCCCCTGTGGTACTTTTTAAAAATGAAGATTCTGGGCCCATTGACACTGAAAAACAAGCTTTGTCAGTGGGATTCAGGAACTGGCATTTTGAACAGGTTCTTTAGGTAATTTGTGAGTACCCTAAATTTTTTTTTTCCTTTTTAGGACCACACCTGCAGCATTGGAAGTTCCCAGCCGCACCATAGCAACTCTGATCCAAGCTGCCTCTGCAACCTACGCTACAGCTTGCAGAAACACTGGATCCTTAACCCACTGAGAGAGGCCAGGGATTGAACCTGCATCCTCGTGGATATTAGCTGGGTTCTTAACCTGCTGAGCCACAAGAGGAACTCCCTAAAGTTTAAAAACCACTTTTCTGGGCCAGATATAGACTTCAGTGACAACACTGGAAAGCGTTTAAGCTCTCCCTTGATTAGATTTGTGTTCTAAAAAGGTCATTTTGGCTTTGGGAGAAGGCTGGGATGGATGCAGGGAGTGGATTGGTCAGGGAGATGCTACAGTATCTCAAGTGAAGGATGATTTGGCTGAAGACAAGGGGCGGGGATGAATATGGGTGGGACTGGTTCATGAGATACTTTGTAAGAAGAACCTTTATCACTTATTACAGAAACATTTATGTATTTCCTTCCTTCCTTCCCTCCTTCTTGTTTCTTTTTCGGCCTCTCCTGCAGCATATGGAAGTTCCAACCTGGAACTGCGACCTACGCCAAGGTTGCGGCAACTCTCCTTCCTTAACCCACTGCGCTGGGGATCAGATGGGTGCCTCCACAGAGACAAGCCGGATTCTTAACCCACTCTGCCACAGTGGGAACTCCAATATATTCACTTTTTCTGATCAGATAAATAATACATGACAGTTGCAAAATTTCAGATATACAGAAAAGGATTAAAAAGAAAGCAAAGGTAAATATTTTGGCATATATTCTTAAAGGCTTTTTTATTTTATTTTATTTTTTTTGTCTTTTTGCCTTTTTTTTTTTTTTTTTATGTAGAGCCGCACCTGCAGCATATGGAGGTTCCCAGGCTAGGAGTCTAACAGGAGCTGTAGCCGCTGGCCTTTGCCACAGCCACAGCAACGCGGGATCCAAGCTGCGTCTGCAACCTACACCACAGCTCACGGCAACGCCGGATCCTTAACCCACTGAGCAAGGCCAGGGATCGAACCCGCAACCTCATGGTTCTTAGTCGGATTCGTTAACCACTGAGCCACGAAGGGAACTCCTCTTAAAGGCTTTTTAATATTCATACATATTCAGACATATGGGTCTAGTTATTTGGTGTATACAATAATGGGACAATTCTAGTAGTACTCGTTTTACTCCTGATTTTCAAGAAAGCAATATATCATGAGGATCTTTTCAGGTCGATATAGACATCATTTTTAATGTCTGCATAGTATTCCACTGAATGGATGCGCCCTAATTTATTTGCCCATCCCAACTGCTGATATTTAGTTGTTTCCAACTTTTCACAGCATTATAAGCAATCTCTTTCCTTCTATACTCACTTTTGAGCACAAAGTTTGTTTCCCTGGAATACATTTTTGTTAGTGAAATTACCAGGTCACTGACAAACCGTCTAGGGTCTACCACATATACTGTGTCCTAAGGGGAGTTGTGGAACCAGGGTGGCACCGAAGCCAGGGACCGGAAGTCTTCCTTTTGAAGGCCTTGAACTCTTACAACCATACCCTGGTCGTTCCCAGTATTTTTTTTTTTTTCTCCTCTTGGCACAGATTTAGTGTGTGAGGTCAGAGCTGGTGTTGACGGCGGTGGGTTGGGGACCTGTCCCAGCCCATCCACGCTCAGCCTGGCTTCCAAGCTGGGGCCTCCGCAGCCCTCCCAGCCCCCAGGAATCCATCCCCAGTTCCCCTCCCCCACGGCGGGAGGGCGTGTTAAGGAGAAGCTTAGGCAGGCAACGATTGCACCATCCACGGTTCGAAAAGGAAGTGGAGGAAGCGCGGAGGGAAATCGTGCATCCCAAAGGCTGAGCCCCTAGCAGCCAGACCTGTAGCCCCGCAGCAATCTTTCCGTCACTACTCACAGGGCTCCGATCCCTCGCCTTCCTCCCCTTCCCCAGCCCAATCCTTAGCTGTGTATTGGCTCTTTAAGAAGCTGTCACGGTGGCGCTGTTGGCCCCGCCCGGCGGGGAGGACCAAGAAGGAGGGGAGGGGTTGGTGGTGGCTGAAACTGGGGAGGGGGGGGGCCGGTCTATTTTTAGCTCTGGGTCGGATCACGTGACAGGAGTGACGTCTCCGAATGTTGTTGTTGGTAGCGGCGGCGAGCGGGGCCGGAGGAGCTGCCGCAAAGATGGAGGAGCCGTCGAGGAGGCGCTGCCGCTGCTGCCGCCGCCGCTGCTGCCGCCGCCGCCTGCGAAGCCGGAGCTCGAGCCGCAGGGGGTGAGCGCGCTGCACCACCCCCGATCCCGCTTCCCCTCAGCCCCCCGGACGCGACGCGGCGCCCCCTCCTCCAGCCGTCGCTGCCCGCGGGCTCCCCGCGCGCGCGCGCCTCGCTCCGCGCCCCCCTTCCTTCCTCCTGGCGCCCGGGTGCCAGCCGGCGCCCCCCGGGAGCATCACCGGGCTGGGAGCCGGGCCTCGGGTCTACTGCGCGCACCCCTCCCAGCCCCTGCCCGGCAGGGGCGCCTTCCCTGCAGGTAAGGGAGGGGCCCATCTTCCCGCGACCCACACCCCCAAATGGCTGGGAGACCGGCCGGGACTGTCTGATTTGCCCTCTCCCGGGCGGCGCGTGGTGCGTTGCAGAGCGATCTGAGCCTTGCACCCGGATTCTGTGCAGACCCCTCTTCGCTGGACACCCTTTCTTGGTACTCTGAGGTGAGGGGCGCTGCCCACCCCACGGCGCCTCTACCCGTACCTCAGAAGCTATCCTTGATTTTGTGTCCTTGACTTCCGTGCCCGAGGTGGGGGCCTGCGGGCCCACCTTACTTCTCTCTCCCATTATTCTCACCCTCTCCCCCTTGAGGCGTTACTGCGTTTGTTCCCACCCTCTTCTCCTGTCTGACACCCTGGAACCAGAGCCAGGAAGCTGGGAGATGAAGGCTCCTCACTACTTGTCTGGGGTGGATGCCCCCCATTTTTCATTCCTGGATCTGTGTCTCATGGAGGGAGAAACACTGCTTGTGCCTTGTAACTTGGGGGAGGCTGCTTCCCAACCCCACCCTTCCCTGGGGCCCTGGGGAAAATAAGAACTGATGGGGTGATAAGTAATTAATCTGGGAGCCTGGCTGGTGAAGTGGGGTGGAGAAGAGGGGAGGGTGGGAGTGCCCCTTTGCCAGGAGGAGGTGACCACCTGATACTCCCTGTTGGCCTTCTGAGATGAGGTGTGTCCCTGAAAAGGGGGGTTAGCAGCTGCAGTTGCTTTTGGGGGTGCTCAAGTGAGCCACGACTCTGACAGTAACCACTGTGCTCCTGGGGCCTGGAATTAGCTTTGATGATTGGAAGTGATGATGGTGGGGGACTGGGTTCAGGGTCCAATTGGGAGGGAAAGATGGAGTCAGAACATAGGAACAAAAGGAGGCAGAGGATGGGAGGTTCAGGACTTTTAGCCAAAAGGACCCCTAACAAGCCTTCTTTGCAGGACTGGAGCCTGGGGCTGGGTCCTGCCCTGGGCCTCCTCAGGTTCAGAGGGTATAGACAGGGAGGGTCCTCACTCTGAGTTCCAGGTACCAGGGCCCCTTGTACCTGTGCTGGCTGTTGAGATGCTGGGCTGGGCTGGGCCGGGGATGGTGGATGAGCCACGGTGGGGGCTGCCTGCTTTTTCATTTCAGTCTTAACCTCTTTCCTCTACCTCCCGAATGCAAGCTTGGGGAGCTCTTGGTTTGCCTCTTGCCTCTTCTTGATTCCTCTCTTTGCTGTGTCTCCCCTTGGACTTGGATCTGGGCTATGTCGACTAGGCAGGTGTGTGTGGGGGTCTCTGAGTTAGAGGGGCGGGCCCCCAGCATCTCCGTTCCATCCTGGGGATATGTGTGTATGCCAGGGGCCAGACAGACAGATACCAGGTGCAATTTATCTGGGGTGGGGGAGCGGGGCGCAAGGAATGAGAAATGTTAGCTCTGTGCCAGCCTCCCCTTCCTCCTCAGTATACCCTCCTCTGGGGCTGGATGGAGTAGTTTGGAGAGGGGGGCAGCTGTATCGCATGCCCCACCCACTCCAAGTAGCTGCAGAGACAAAGGTTCCCTTTGCCTTCCCTAGGGGGTGGCATCTTCACCGTGTGTTTAGAAACAGGGCCTGGGGATGGGGAGGTGTGGGGG
>PVHT021183690.1:2650025-2709414 GCA_004024745.2 Catagonus wagneri | reverse complement strand
GGGGGGGGCGGTTCTTGGCATTTTTGGAGCACTGTCGCTTGCTCATGAATGAAAACCTGATGCAGCCCGTGAGGGGGCCTATTGTAGCCGACTTTGGCTAATTAAACTTTCTCTGCCTTTCTTCTCCCCCGCCCCACCTCACCCCAGCCCCGGCCTCAGCGCTTTCTTGAATGGGGACCCTGTCTAGTTAGTGCTGGGGTGTGGGGGGGTATCGTTGTGCCTGAGGTTTTAGGGTGAACGGACCTGGTCTTCTGCCCTCTGCCTCCGCCTTGTCCCCTCCCTCCCCTCTCACCCCCCCCCTTTTTTTTCTAGAAATAGCAGCCTCCTCCATCTGGCTTGTGCAGATGCCTGGAGCTGCGTCTGAGCAGACAAACAGAAATGGGCCGATTGCAGAAATGAATTTGTCAGCCTGGTGCCTTTTTTTCCTTCTCTGTTGCCCTCCCCCCTCTCCTAGATTGGGGCCTGGACATCGAAGTCAGCCACCCCGCCTGGCTCTGATCATCCCAGGCTTCTGGTGGGCCAGCTTGGGAGAAGACAACAAAGTGATGGAAGCTTTTGGAGGCTGGGGAAAGTGATCAGCCGGGGCCGCAGTCAGGACGGGTTAAGACGAGAGGCTGTCTGTGCTTAGGGATGGGATGTCTGGGCTGGTAGCTTTCTGATGAAGTCTTTGGGGGCGTATCGCAGATCGTGAGCAATCTCAGGCTCAGAGGATTTGGTTTAGATGGCTGCCTTGACCTGGGGAGGGGTCCCTGGCCCCTGCTCAGGGCTTGGGCCTGCTTATAGCAGGGCCAGAACTGGTGTGTTGGCTGAGGCGCTGCCTGAGGTGGTGCTGGAGTCCAGGTCCCTTGGGGAACACCTGCAGGGCAACACTGTGAACTTGTGGCTTTTGAGGCATCACACCCTCCTCACGTTCCTCCTCGCTTGTCTGTCCTCCTCCCACCCATCCTTTGCCGGAGTTTTTATTGCTTGTGAATGGAGTGGAGGTGGGTGGGGTTTTGCCCTTCCTGCCCCAGCTTAGCCAGGAGCTTGTAGGGTGAGATGCGGCTGGTTTTCTGGGTTTGGATCCCGGAGTGGGACCAAGGTCTCACTGGAAGAAAGAGTTCTCAGGGGTTGGGGACAGGGCGCTGGGATCTGCCTGCTTGTGATGTCATGGAAGCCAGGCTGCTCACCAGCTTGACATCGAAGTGCCAGGAACCACACGGCTCTTAGTCCCTGACTGCCTGCTGAGACCGTTCTGTAACAATGGCCAGCAGCTGAAGAGGGACCAAACAGCTCGGGTTTTAACCAGTAAGCTGCCGTTTTCCCCCTTGATGCCCCATTCTGGACAAAAATCCACAGCTGTCCTGATCAGGCTGTGAACGCTGCTTTGTTTCCTGGGGCGGGGTTCGGGGGTCTCCTGTTCACTCAGGAGGCTTGATGAGGGTGTTGGCAGCCACTCTCTGCAGGTGGACGAGGGCCCAGGGGTCTTACTGCAATCGCACAGTGTGGGCGGGAGTGCAGCCTGGCTTAGTCCCGGAGCCCCGCTGGGAATTCTAGGAGCCCCTCCTTTCCTCTTCTCCCAGCGGGGATGAGGACCCAGTGGGGCTCGGGGTGGATCTTAACCTAGTTTTCGTCCCATGGAGGCTCTGCCCCTTCTGAGTGCCCTGCCGCGGAGGTTCCTTTCACTAAGGAGTTGGGCTGGGTCACTTGGACTGCTGGGAATCGTGGGAATTTCTGAACCTGTGTTCCCCAGCCCACGGGAAAGGGTGTGAGCAGGACTGGGCGCCAGCCCCGGGGTGGGCACGGGCTGAACTGCCTGCCCACGCTGGCCCTGCCAGGGCACCAGCGGCCCCACCTGCTGCATTCCTGAGCGTGGCCCCAGCCCTGTGCAGCCTCTTTTGTCCTTGCCCCACACCTGTGTCTGCTGGGAGCCATTCAGCCCCTTCACTCTGCCTCCTCCCCATCTCGAGTGCACTTTCCTCTGGCTACAGAGTCTAGACCCTGTGGGCGAGAGCAGGGGGCAGTGGGCCTAGGAAGACCTGAGGTCTGCCTGGCGTATGCCTGGCGTGGGTATGGCGTGTTCCTGTGTCCCTGCTGTGCCTGACTCCCGGGCTTCTTGGCTCCAAATGGACCCCGCACCTGGGAATTCTTGATGAGAATGCAGAGCTTACTGAGAGTTAATCCCGCCAAGAGGTGGGCTGGCCAAGGGGCACGGCTGATTGCCTGTTCCTAGCTTGGGGAGCAGAGTTTAAACATCTAGCTCCTCTTGGCCTCATCTGGGCGCTTGCTGCTACCTCGATTTCGCTGGGTGTTGGAGGGCCTGCCTTCATTTTGGAAGTAAATGAATGAGATCATGTCTAGGGTGGATCTCGGACTCTTTAGGGATGGGCCCAGGTGGGTGCGTGCGTAGTGTCTGAGGCTGGAGGACTAGCTGTGGGGCTGCAGGGGGTTGGGGAGCTGGGGGAGTGGGTAGATATTGGCAAACTCCCGGTCCTGTAATCCTGGGACATTCTCTGTTGTGGTCTTGGCCTCAGCAGGCCCATTGCTGGGCCTTTGGGTGCTTTTGTACAGACTGAAAAATGGCGTCCCTTATTCTGGGTGGACTCAGCCTGTGTAGTTTGGCAGGCAGAGCAGGGGCTGGATTTCAGACCTTGTTGCCCAGGGCACAGCCTGTACAACACACGGTAGGCCCTAGGCTTGGGCCTTGCACCCCCAGTCCAGAGGGCACTGGATGAGGGATGAATGTCTCTGGCTTTCGAAATTCTTGGAAACGTGGTTAATGGGTAGAGGAAGGGTGGCTTGTTATCCTCTTTCCCTGCCCTGTTATTGAATGGGGGAGACCGAGACGGGAGACCGAGACAGAAGCACGGCCCGTTTCCAGAGCTGGATGTGGCGCAAGGATCAGGGAGCAAGGAGTGGACGAGAGTCCAGTCTCCTGGGCCTGGATACCAGTTTCTCCCTTAACTTCTGCGAGGGACTTCAGGTCAGCCCTATATCTCCCCACGGCCCTGGACAGAGTTCAGAGGCCTCCCTGCACTTTCTCCTTTGGTGCACATTCCGTCACACATCAGGCACCCTTGGGAGTCTCTGAGGTTCCCCCCACCTGGCAGTGGACATCGTCACCTGAAAAGGAGTTTGTTAGGATGTGGCTACTGTGGCCGCTTCCCTTCCCTTGAGTGCTGGCAGCCTCTCCAATTAGAAGAAACCGGAGTTCCCCTTGTGGCTCAGCGGGTCCCAAACCCAACTAGTGTCCATGAGGACTTGGGTTCAATCTCTGGCTAAGTACCCTGAGTCTGAGTTGCTGTGGCTGTGGCATAGGCCAGCAGCTGCAGCTTCAATTAGACCCCTAGCCTGGGAACTTCCAAATGCTGCAGATACAGCCCTAAAAAAAAAAAAAGAGAGAGAGAGAGAAAGAAACAAGAAACCAGGGGCTAGTCCAGTTCTGCTGATTCCCTCTCTGCTGCTGGGTGGGTGGTCCTTCTGTTCCCTGGGTGCAAACTGACAAGCTCCAAGGTCTCCTTCGACTCTCGGACTCCTGAGTTGGGGACCGCTAACCCTGCTCCATCTCTCCCCAGGGATGCTGTTCTGAGTGCCTGACTGCCTCCCCTGAAGGATGGCCTCGGATGGGCGTTAGAGGCGCAGCGGCCCCGGGCTCCTGTCCCGTCCGTCTGTCTGCTATCGTCTGTCTCTCTTGACATCACTGCAGCTCCACCCCCTCCCATCCCAGCCCCCAACGCCAGCTTCCTGTGGGCCCAGAGCCGGCATGAACACTCCCACCGAGTCGGGTAAGAGCTTGGGAGGCTGGAGAGGGCACATGGGGTGGCTTTTGCATGTTCCGGGCTGTGTGGGAATCCAGCCCAGGCCAGCTATCTGAGCTGTGAGCGAGTGAGGGGTCGGAAGTGGAGAAGCATCGTGAGAAAGGACAGAGGCAAATCCGAAGTTATTGACTGTGGGGTGGCGCTGGGAATTGATAGGTCCACAGTCCAGCCTGGCCCTGGGAAGGCCCTGGCCCAGCTCTGTCCCCCTGCCTGCCCTCTCAACTCAGGGGCCTTCCAGTCCATGCCACCCTGCCAGGTTCGGCGGCACGGGCAGGACTAAGGGGGTTGTGAGTCCCTGAACTTCTCCAGCTGGTCCAAGGATGGTGTTGGAAGAAGTCCCCTGTCATAGCTGAGCGCCCAGCCTCCTCTTTGTGGTGGTGTCCTCTCATCCTGGTGGAGTGTTTCTCTGTGTTCCATGCTTTTTTCTTGGTGGAGGTTTGTGGGGCTTTTGGCCGGAGCCTGTGTTGCGATGTGTGGTGTTGGGTGGGTTGCAGTGACACGTTAGCAGAGGGGACTTGGCTTCTTGCTTTGAGTCCAGGTAGCCCTGTCCTAGACATGGTAGTTTCCTAGTTTGGGGTCTCTGACTCCGAAATTTCCTGTTCCCCTTTGCTCCTGGGAGCCTGCCTAGTGCTGCCAGAAATAGTCTGTGGGTGGGACTCCAGGCAGCCTGGGGCACGGGTGGGTCTGGGTGTGTGCCCGTGAGGATGTGTCCAAGTGGCCAGAGCTGGACAGGGGGGTCATGGTTTCCCAGGGGGGTCATGGGTCAGTGTGGTCAGGGTAATAACTGCCTTCCCTCCTTGGCTGTCTCCTTCTGCACAGACTTCTGCGCGGGGTCAGAATCCATCTTGCTCAACTTTAACCCCCACAGTCCATCCTGTCCCTTACATCTTGCTCTGTAGGGATGGAGGAGAGTTTTCCTTCTTTTAGGGGTAGGGAAACTAGAGCCTAGAGACAAAAACCCGTTTGCAAGGAGTTCCCGTTGTGGCTCAGTGGGTTAAGAACCCAGCATACTCTCCGTGAAGATGCAGGTTCGATTCCTGGCCTGGCTCACTGGCTTAAGGATCTGGCATTGCCGCACGCTGTGTTCGATGGAGGTCGCAGACGAGGCTCTGATCCAGTGTTGCTGTGGCTGTGGCGTAGTCCTCAGCTGCAGCTCCGATTGAACCCCTAGCTTGGGAATTTCCATGTGCCGTAGGTGCGGCCGTAAAAAGAAAAAAAATACAAAAGCCGTTTGCAGGATGGCACAGCAGCAGCTTCAGGGAGGAGCCCAGGCCCCCTCCCTTCTCATTCCTGGGGGTCACTGTGCTAGACATGCTGACTTCCTGTTGTGAAGACCCTGTGCTGGTGACTGATGTGTGGTCCTGACCACGGTCCCTGGCCTTCCAGCAGACTCCAGGGAAGCCAGAAGCCGGCAGGACTGGCCGGCTTTGTGACATTTGTTTTCGTCAAGTCTGTGCCCCTTCCCGTTTTCCTTCCCAGCATGACCTACCCTGGGCATAGGAGGAGGAGTGGCAGCCGGGCCCCTGAGACTCACCGAGTCAGGTTTTTGGTTTTTTTTTTTTTTTTTTTTTTTTTGCTTTTTAGGGCTGCACTTGTGGCACATGGAGGTTCCAAGGCTAGGGGTTGGATAGGAGCTGCAGCTGCCGGCCTACGCCACAGCCACAGAAACGTGGGATCCGAGCCACATCTGTGACCTACACCACAGCTCACAGCCATGCCAGATCCTTAAGCTGAGCCCCTTCCTTCTGGGGTTGTGGTGCCACCTCAGACCCTCCCGCTTCTGCTTCGCCTTCGTTCCCCCTGCAGGGGGCGCTGTGCCAGGTGTTAGCCGTGGAGAGGTCAGTGTGGCTCCGGGGCTGGAGGGTGGGCTGCCAAGCCCTGACGTTCTGCTTCCTCCTCTGAGCCTGGGCTGACGAAGGGAAAGGAGAGGTCTGGGGGCTTCTCATCAGTCCCTTGGCCATCTTTGCTGGACATGCCCCCTCTCAGGGTTGGTTATGCCCGGCGGGAGTGCCAACCACTCCTTTCCTCTGAGCTGCTATACCAACCCGTCCAGGGGCCGTCTGCAGTCACACTGGGCTTGGGGTCCAATCCCCGACCAAGGGAACAGGAGCTGCCCAGAGGTGTCTGTGGGTGGCTTAGAAAGGATGTTTTCCCACCTGGGATTTTATTTCCTATCAGGGACAGGCTAAGATCCTCAGCCTCTGATAGATGACAGTGGGGTGCCTTTTCAGATGCACGTGGTCCCAGTCCTCCTTGGAGCGCTTGCACCAGGGCGGGCAGACAGAGTGGGGCCCATGGAATTGGCCACGCCTCCTGGCTGGCTTTCCAGCTCCCCCCAGCAGGGGGAGATGCCGTCTTCAGAAGGAGGGAGAAAGAGAGGGGGCCCCCCAGATTAGGAGCCTTTGGTTTAGGACTGTGGCCAGGCCTCGGAGCTGGGCCCTTTGCTTGGGCCCAAGAGTTTTCCGGGGGCTCCGGACACTTGTGGAGTTTTAGCCGCTCTGGCCCAGGGAATGGGCCGGCCTCCGCACGGTCACACAGTCTTCCTCTTCGATGGGCTCAGCATCGGCTGGTCCCAGAACTCGGGGTAGCGTCTGGACTGGGGCTATGAATGTGGGGCACCAGGCAGAAGCCTGGAAATGCATGCCTTTGCACTCCACGGAAGTCAGATGCAACCACGATTTATGCCTGGAGCATCGGGTGTCCGCTCCCCACAGAGACACCTTGTGGGAGCCCCAGGGAGCTTGTGAGGCCGCAGGGCCGGGGGTGGAGGTGGGAAGGATGAGAATGTTTAGTCCCCGGGGCCTAGTGCCCCAGCCCCTGAGCACCTCCCACCCTCTGTCAAGTCCCTGAAGGCTCACTCCTCTTTCCTTGGGGGCGCAGAACAGCAGGCCTGGGTGAAGGACAGTGCCCTTCAATTTCTCTCAGTGTGGGAGCTTTCCTATTTGGCAAGTCCTTGCTGCTTATCCCCAGCGGGCCAACCAACCCTGTGCTCGGTCTGTGGGGAAACAAGAAAAATAGAAGACAGTCCATCCCTGCCCTCAAAGCACACAAGTTAGGAAGAGAGCGTGTTCCGGGTGAGGGGTGGCAGGTAGAGATGTCGAGAAATGTACTGCCCTTTTTTTTTTTTTTTTTTGCCTTTTAAGGGCCACACCCTTGGCATATGGAGGTTCCCAGGCTAGGGGTCGAATTGGAGCTGTAGCCGTCGGCCTACACCACAGCCACAGCAACACAGGATCCGAGCCTCATCTGTGACCTGCACCACAGCTCACGGCAGTGCCAGATCCTTAATCCACCAGGCGAGGCCAGGGGTCGAACCTGCATCTGCGTGGATACTGGTTGGGTTCTTAACCCGCAGAGCCACAACGGGAACTCCTCAAGAGATTTATTTCTGGGGCTCACCCGTCTCCCCCCGGGGAGTGGGAGCTGGTCCACTTACCTCTGGGCCGGGCAGAATGCCAGCTCTTGACCTGATTTTGCCTCTTTGGCAGAGTCCTGGGAGCACAGGCAGAGGCCATCGATGGGGCTGCCCGTGTCCCCGAGGAGGCCACTCCCTGGTGTCTGGCTTCCCTTCAGGCAAAAGGGGGCTTAAGGATCGAGGCTTTGTTTTGCTGGAATGGATCATTTCTGCTCCCCTCAGTGGGAATAAAGGGCTGACACGATGTGCCTCCTGCCTGGGCTTGGCCCGGTCAGCCTGGAGGAGCTGCTCTGGGACCTGGACCCCGCTCTGGTCACTGCCCGGTCCTCCGTACTGTTGCCCAGAGGAGAGAGGGCAAGCATGAGGCCAGCTGTGCAGGCCAGTGTCGATGGCGACAGGGCCCCAGGAGGCGGCAGCGGGTTCCTTAGCCCCAGCGTAGGAGGGAGGCCGGCTTCATGACCACACCTGCCTGCCTGCACCTCCCAGCTGGCTGCGCACTTTCTCCTCTTCCCTTCCCCAGATGCCCCCTCCTTTCTGGGTGACCAGAGAAACTGGGGCACAGGCGTAGGGTGGAGCCAGGAACCTCGGCGTCCTGCCTCCCAGCCCCAGGCTCAGGCTCTGCCTCGGAGCCCCCGGGGAAGGCGGGCAGCCGCCCCGAGGAGGAGAAGAAAGTGGGTCAGAGCTGGCGTGGGGTGGGGGTCTGGAAAATGGACTGCAGCCTCCCTTCGCCCCTCAGATGCCCCTGGGCGCGCCTCTACGCTCAGTGTAGATTGGGCTTTGCCCGGCTCTCCTCTTCCCTGCACTGTCATTCCAAAGGGGTTGATGGCTTAGCCGGGGCGGTGGGAGGAGGCAGGCTCGACCCTGAGGGCGTATGGAAGATGCCAGAGGACGTGTTCACGTTTTCCCTGGACTTGGTCTCAAATGAGAGGATTTAGGCAGCACCTAGCATGGGGCCTGGCACTTGGCAGCTCTGGCGACGCTGACGGGGTCCAGCGTGCCTGGGCTCTAGGGGATGGAGAGAAGCGAGGCACCGGCCCGATGTCGCCGGGGCTCCGGTGCAGCTGGCACCCCATGCTCCATCTGCGGTGCACCCTGGTCAGCCCTTGGCTTTTTTTAGTATGCACAAAGCAGACTTTGTTTTCTCCCTTTTCGCTTTTCATAAGGGCCCCATCCCAGCCTTTTGGACCCAGGAAATTGGAGCCCTCGAGAGCTCAGGGAACCGCGTTTGGTTCCCCTCCTCCAGATTTCGAGGGTTAGGAGGCCTGAGCCCAGCCTCCGAGGGTGGGGAACGAGGTCTTTGCGGCTCTGGAGGGGATGTTGCTGGCTCCTAACCCATGCTTGGTGGGTGACACGGGGGAGAGCTGCTCGGGTGGGCATGGAGAAGAGAAATGAACCGTGGGGAGAGGAGCTGTGAAGCAGGAAGGACTGAGGTTAGACTTTAGGAAGACTTTGTTGCAGCCCTTGAATCTGAAAAAACTTGTCCCCGTCCTGGGCCTCCGTTCTTGTTCCCCTGGAGGATTCTGGGAACTACGCTGAGGATTGTCTGACACTTTGCTTCCCACTTCAAAGTGTTACTGGAAGTCATAACAATGCTAGGAACTGCCCGAGCCCCTGGCACCGGCCACCTCTGGGTGCCCAGGCTCCTGGGTGCTCCTAACTTCCCTCAACAGGGAGTTCTGTTCCCTTAGGTTTCTGACTGCTCCAGGTTCTGGGGGTGCTGCTTTGAGTCATTGTCACTGATGATTTCCTTTCTTCTAGAACAGGGCTCCCCTCCTGCACTCTCTTGTGCCTGAGGCAGGTGGAGAGAGCCAGGACAGGGCTAGCCAGCCCTTCTGGTTGCTCCCAGCGTGGGTGGGTGGAGTCGTGGCTGGGAGGGGGTGCTGCCATCAGCTTTCTGGGTTCCCTGGAATCTGCTGCCTGTCACCCCACTGAGGGGACCTCGGCCTTCCCTTCGCTTGCTCTTGGGACAGGCTGGTCGGCCAGGATGAGGTTGGGGCAAAGGGTGGGGAGCAGAGTCCCCAGACCTCCACTGAGGTGTCCACAGGTTTCAGCCCCTGTGGGAAGCACTGCTGCATCACCAGTTTTCTGGAATCTACCCTGGCTGAGAAGCCGAGGCTCCGGATCTTTGTTTGGGTCCTGTTTATCTCCAACTCCCCCAGTGGGCATCTTGCCAGCCTAGGGCTGGGAAAGCCCATCTCTGCCACTTCCTCTGTCCGTATGCTCCCTCCACCTGAGGGCAGGAGGCCCCTTTGCTGTCTCTGGATGGCAGGAGCCATAGTCACTGTGTCCTTGGTTGGCCAGCTCCTCCTGGGCTCCTGACAGGAGGGTGAGGTCATCCAGTCCAGGGAGAGGACAGGTGTCCCTGGCTCCATGCCTAGAGTTGGGGGCAAGCAGGGGCCAGGAGGGGGCTCCAAAATAGCAACTGTGACATCAGAAAGGGGGAGGGGGACACAAACCCAGGAATAACCAGGCTATTAAAAGGCTCCAGTGAGGTCAGGGGGCCAAGTGGGATCTCTGTATCAGTGGGAGGCACAACCTCAGGAGAAGGGACGGGCCAGCAGTGGACCGGGTGGGAGGTCCCTGGTGCGAGGTCCCTGGTGCAGTAGCCTGAGGTCCCAGCGGGGCCCCAGGAGCGAGGGCTGCTCTGCCAGGCCTGGGGCTGGTGGGGAAGGGCTGGATGCTGGCAGCCCCTTGACTCTCTTTAGAGGGGCTCCATACCCAAACCTCTTCCCACCTGGGCACTGGGGGTCGTTGTACCTGCTCACAGAAACCCTGGGGCAGCTTCACGTGCTCCCTGTGCAGGAGGCAGTGGGCTGTGGTGGTTAGATCTCAGACTTGAACTTCAGACATTCCAGCCCTATCACTGAAGCATCTGTAGGACTAGGGAGAGTGACTTCATCTCTCCGTGCCTCGGTTTCCCCATCTGCACCTACCTCTGAGGTCACCTTGCAGAATAAACCTGGTTGATGCAGGTGCCTCTCATAGCGTTGCACCTGGCGCGTTGCCGAGGGAAGAGCTACCTGGGCCTTGAGAACTCGAAGGCGCTCCTGGGTCCCCCTCCCTGGGTGGGGCGAGGCCTCTCCAGGAAGAGACTCCCAACCCCCTGGAAGGAAGCTGAGCAGCCTCTGGAGGCAACACCCCTAATGGGAAGCAGAGAGCTGCCATTTAGCTGCTGCTCAGGGGTCTCCTTACTGCCCGAGCGGGAGGCACCGCCCAGCCCTGAGAGGGGGCAGAAGTTAAACCCACTCTCCCATCGGCTGTTAGAGGGACTCCAGGGAAGATGCAAGTTGAGGCCAGGTGGCCCTGTGTGCCACCCTCTCCCAGACCCTTCCAGTTCCTCTACCTGCTCCGGACTGAGGCGAGAGGGAGGACGGAGGATGGCATCTGGCTGTTTGGTCTCCAGCCCTTTGCCTGCCGAGAGCAGCGCCAGAGCCGTCCCCAGATGCACGGGTGTTCCAGCCCATGCCCTTCCCAGCCCAGCCTCTGGCCATCGCGCTCTGTGGCCTTGGCCCTGAGTGCAGGCCCTCCCTGGTTCCCATCCCCCTGCCTGGCGCTTCCTCCTGGGGTGGAACGTGCGCCCCCCCCTCCCCATGGGGCCTCCGCCAGGCCCGGGCTCCTGGCGGCCGGCCGGCGGCTCGCTGAGCATGCTCCACCTATTTATAGACAGGGCCCTCCCCCAACTGCTATTTCAGTCTCCTGCCAGCTGCCGGCGGCTCATTCGGGAAGGAGGAGCAGGGAGTCGGGCCCAGAGCTGTCACCCAGGGCTGGGAGGGAACCCAGAGAGCCCGCCTGCCTCTCGGCTCCTCTTCCTGTCCCCTGAGTGCTCAGCCATACCCCGCTCCCAGGAGCTGGGGAAAGGCCAGTGGTCGCATGCCCCCCGCCCTCTAGAGGGGAGCTGGGCCTGTGGCTCCAGGGCCTCCAGGCTCCTCCTGCCGCTGCCGCCGCCGCCGGGAGTGCCCGGGCCGGATGAGGCACCTCCCCACAGTGCGGGTCCCAGCGGCAGTGGCCTGAGGGAGCCCCTGAGCAGCGAGGGCCGGGCCTGACCACCTTCCCTCGGGCCGACTCCCGCCTCGGGCGGCCGCCTCCCTGGCATGCTGCTGGTGCCCAAGGCGCAGGGGCTCGTGCAGATGCTGCAGACCATCTATGAGACGGAGTCCTGTTTCTCAGCAGATGGGATGCAAGGCCGGGAACCATCCTTGGAAATCCTGCCTCGGACCCCTGTACACGGCATCCCTGTGGCAGGTAAGTGCCTCGGTGTCCCCGCCTGCCCTCTGCCGTGGGGCAGCCTTGTCTCTGAGGCTGAGCATCTGGCTCCGAGTCTCGCGTCTCCCCCAGATGGGATCCCGCCTAGATCTTTCTGGCGGTCTCTGTTGAGGATCTGCGCGCTCAGGGGGCGGGTCTGTGCTCCTGAGGTGGGCTTCCCTGCTCTCCCCGGGGCCAAAACCTGTCCTCCCACTGTGCCCTCGGCTGCACCTGGCTGCAGCTCTTTGGCTGCAGCTCTTCGAGGCCCTCTGTCCTCCGGCAGGGTCGGCATGGGCTGCTGGGGGCTGTGAATTACTAGAGGATCCTGGCCTAGTTGGCACCGTGGTCAGAGGGGAGGAAGTGGGTCACTGACCTGCCTCCAGGCCACCCGCTCCCTGGGTCTGGGCAGAGGAAGAAAAGTTAGAGCCGGAGTGCACCCCTGCCCCTCTGGCTGAGTTCTTGGGGTCAGAGGATCCAGTGCATTCATTGCTGCTGGTCCCCAATCAGGAGTGCCCTGGGAATCGGGCACCTGGGGAGGAGGCTCGATGCAGTTGTGGTAGAGTTAGGCAGAGACTGGCAGCCGGGATGTTGGGGGCCTTGGTGGTCTTGGCTTCTGGCTCCCCCACATCTCTCCTTTCCCCGGGCCTTGGTTTATTCCCAGAACGCGAGGATGCAGGGATGTTAGTTGGGCTCTTACGGCTTGAGGACTTCTTGGCCCTCCCACCTTCTCAGCAGGGACTCTTGGCTCGTGGCTGGGGGTGGGGTCCCCCAGAGCTGGGCCACTCCCACCCTCCCTCCCAGGAACCTGTTGGCAGCATCAGGCCTTTCTGGCACAGCCTCCCCACCAGGCCGGCACCACAAGATGCTTCCTCTAGGGAGGGACCTGCTGGACCCATGCCCGCTTGGCCCCTCCTGGCAGTGGCTTGGCTCTGGGATGTGTGTGTGTGTGTGTGTGTTTGTATGGGGGGGTTCTTTGCCTCTGGATACTTGGTGTGGGCTCCAGGCTTTGAACTGGGTGCTGGGATCTGGGAGCTGCGTGTCTGCACGGGTACCTGTGATTTGGCTCTAAGCTGTCCAGGGATAAGGTTGCAGCTGGACTGGGATGTGTCAGAGGATGAAGGTTTGGGGAAGATCTGGATAAACCTTTCACTCAGGGCCTCCCATCTGCCTGGGCAGGGATGCCCGTTTAGCCTCCCCAGGTAGGGGCTATAATCCTGGGGACCAGCCCTGACGGTGCCCGCGCGGGCCCCGGGATGGAGGCGTAACACTAGGGCCAGCAGTGCAGAGCCTCTCCGTGGTCCCCTGGCGGGGGGTGAGCCATGAGCCCGGAGGGCTGGGCCAGCTCTAGTCTAGTTGAACCCACAGGTCTAGGTAAAGATGCTACCTGCTGACTGCCCTGCTTGACCTGCTGGGAGTCGGGGCGGGGGGGATCTCTTAGAAAGCAAAGGGCTGACTGCAGAGCTTCTGCTCGGTGATAGCTCTACCCCATTTGGCAGATACCCCCTGTCCTTTGCCTCCCAGAAGCAGTTGGTGGTTGACCTGAAGTTTCTTCGTTTCATCCTCTTTCAGGTTGGGCCTAGGGTCCTTGCTGGGGCTGGAACCCCGCTACCCCTTCTTTCTCTAAGGCTCCCTGTTCTTTCATAGACACCTCTCCACCCCCTGCCGGTCCTGCTGTCCGGATCCCTGTGCCCTCCCACCTGACACACGCACACCGCCTAGCCTTCTGAGCCGTGGCGTGGTCCAGGCTGGCAGGAGGGAGGTGTGAGTCACCTCGGCGGCTCGGGGAGAGGGCTAAGAATGTTCCCTGTGCGCAGCTCTGATGCTGTGTCTGTGACGCGACTAGGGACAGATATAGGCCTGGAGCTCTGCTGCCTTGTTTCTTCTTTCTTTTTTTTTTTGGACTCTGGAATGTAAATAGATGTTTCAAATAGAAACGCTTTAACCTTTGGGTTAAAAAAAAATCCACCCTGGATAAACACGGCCCTGAGTGCCCAGGCAGCCTGGTGTTCCCCCCTCTGCAACTCTCCCCCCCCCCCCCGCCTCCTCTCCCCATCTCTTGATCAGTCTCCAGACAGGATGCAAAAGCCTGTGGCTAAAAAAGCAGGTGTCCAGGGACGCTTCTTGGGCAGTGTGTGTCGCCAAGCCTCCCCGGCCTGAGGGTTTGAGGAAAAGAGGCTGTCTGCCCTGAACTTGTTGCCCACCCGAGCAGCAAATCTTTGGCACCCTATTTCGAGGGCATCCTCTGCTCTCTGGACTGTCTTGGGCCCTGCCGTTCCCCCATCACTCAGCATGGTGCCAGGCACAGGGATGAATGAATATTGCTTGAGGGGGCTGCATCCAGGGTTGACGGCAGGATTCCTGGGCTCTATTCTGGGGCTTGGCCCTCTGGGTGACTAGACAGATATGGTAAGTCGCCATGGTGGGCGAACCACAGTCTTGGCAGGCGAGCCCGTGAAGGATGCGGGGTATTCTTTGCTCTTTCTGCTTGAGGAGGGGGACAGATGACAGCTTCTGCTAGTGCTGTCAGGTCTTCCTTGATGGGTGGGGTCTCTGCCTGGCTCCCCCGCAGCAGCCCAGCACACGGCGGGCTCCCCTGTCTCAGTCAGTCTTGGTCCAGGCTTGGGGAGCCCAGGAGCTTGAACTCTGGTGTGGGATTCTGAAGGATTCAGTGCTGGGGGATCCCCCGCCTCCCTTCTCCTGGACCTTGGGTTTCCCTCCGGCCTGGACTGGGCAGAGCTGCTGCCTGGGCGACGCGCAGGATGTTAAGAGCAGGCGTGGAGGAGGAGTCTTCTTTCCCCAGTGCGGGCGGGTGTGAATCCCACTTATGCCAGGAAGGGCTGCTGTGGATGCTGGGAAGTGCCATGGGGTTTGGGTTTGGTATTGGGGTTTCCCCTGGATATTCTTATTCAAATTCTTCACATCGTTCTACGCTTGGGTTCCACGCTTGGCTAGGTCGGTGGGTGTGTAGGTGTACGGGTGTGGGGAAGGTAGGAAGGGTGAGACCGGAGTGGGAAGGGAATTAATATTGTAATGTACTAAACGAGAAGGGTTTGGGGTGCTTTCCTTATTTATCTCCTTTAGGAAGGTGTTAATAGCTATGCTTTATAATTGAGGAGGAACAGAGAGGTTAAGAACTTGCCTAAGGTTGCAGAGTAAATGGCAGCAGGGCTTTGGACTCAGGTCTTGGTCTAGGGCCACTGCTAACCCACACAAGAGCTTCCCTGTCCAAATTCTTATTGCATTTTTTTTTCCTTTTTTGGCCGCCCCGTGGCATATGGAGTTCCCAGAGCAGGGATGAGATCCGAGCCGCAGTTGCAACCTAAGTCGAAGCTGCAGTAATGCTTGATCCTTAACCCACTGTATCGGGCTGGGGATCAAACCTGCATCCCAGCACTCCCAAGACACCACCAATACCATTGCGCTACAACGGAAACTCCCCTTGTGCAAATTTTTAAAAGGCAGCCCTTCTTCCAGGTGGCTGTATCCTCATGCCAGAGTGCATGGCTTAGCTCTTGGGACATGGACTAGATTTCAGCCCCCAACTTGCCCCTTCAGTTGGGTGCTCTTGTGCAGTATGCAGCCTGCACAACCGGATGTGGTGGGTCTGTCTTGTTTTCAGAGTTTGTGCTCCTAGACAAGAGAGACCAGTCTGACCTTGGGGGGGGCTCCTGACATTTCTGAGAGGGGTCTGTTTTCCATAAATACTGGGGACCACTTGATCAACTATTTTCCTCCCCGTAGGGATTTCAACCCAAGGGGGAGAAGGAGGCTCAGAAACAAATTTGAATATCCTGTCCCATTCTAATAGCCTTCCTTGCCCCCATCCCCTCCTCCCTCATCCCTTCTTCTTGTTTTTGAGACCCTCAGCTGTCCCTTCCGTGCTGCACAGCTGCCAGACAGGAAATCAGATTAACTGTGTCCACGAGCACAGCTGTAACAGCTGTCAGATTGGCAGCAGAAATGACTACAGCCAGGCGGGGGGCCTGGACACTGTGAGAAAGTAGTTCTCAAACTTTCAGTTGCAACATATCTACATAGTAAAGGTTTTTATTTATGTATTTATGTATTTATTTATTGGCTGCACGAGGCATGAGGAAGTTCCTGGGCCAGGAATTGAACCTGTGCCATAGCAGCTACCTGGGCTGCTACAGTGCCAGTGCCAGATCTTCTACCCACTGCATCACAAGGGAACTCTCCAAGGGAATATATTAAAATGCTGCAAGTTCCTGTTGTGGCTCAGTGGGTTAAGAACCTGACTGGTATTCGTGAGGACATGGGTTCTATCCCTGACCTCACTCAGTGAGTTAAGGATCCGGTGTTGCCATGAACTGTGGTGTAGACCTCAGCTGTGGCTCAGATCCTGTGTTGCTGTGGCTGTGGCGTAGGCCGGCATCTATAGCTCCGATTTAGCCTCTAGCCTGGGAACTTCCGTGTGCCATGGGTGTGGCCCTAAAAAGACAACAAAATGCGGATTCCCAAGCCTTGCCCCAGTGCCCCCGACCCTGAGGTTCGGATTCCATAGGGCAGCCAGGACTCAGCATCTCTGATGATTCTGATGCAAATAGCTCAGCCCGGACTTGCAGTGAGGGCTCTGTGGGCAGGGGCCACGTAGACAGGGGTCCTGGGGCCTAGCATCTTGCCAGTGGGTGTCACCAGTCTCCCTAGAAGGCCTCGTGGATTTTGGGACTCTTGGGAGAAGGGCCCACTGTGGAGGGAGGGAGGCTGTTGCTCCAGCCAGAGTCGGATCCAGCTCCCAGCAGCCTGGCGGTCTGGAGAAGGAGGATGTTTTGAGAGGCTTGGAGCAGGTGTCAAAACCCCAGCCAGGGCAAGGGGCTTATGGCAAGTGGCCAGGTGGACAGGGTGCCCTGCTGGACGCTCCGGGCTGTGTTGTGCTTGGGGAGTGGAGGCGGAGCATCTGCCCTGGGGTCCCTGCTGTCCACCCCAGGTGTGGAGCCAACAGTCCCAGCAACAGCTGCTTAGAATGGTCACTGTGCCTTTTTTATTCTACTTAATTTTTTATTTTATTTACTTTTTTGCCTTTTAGGGCCGCAACTGTGGCATATGGACCTTCCCAGGCTAGGAGTCAAATAGGAGCTACAGCTGCCGGCCTGCGCCACAGCCACAGGAACACCAGATCCGAGCCGCGTCTGCAGCCTACACCACGGGTCACGGCAATGCTGGATCCCTGGCCCACTGAGCGAGGCCAGGTATCGACCCTGCATCTTCATGGATACCAGTCCTGCTGAGCCACAACGGGAACTCCCAGTGTGCCCTTTAATTGCCTCTAGGTTTGTGCCCAAGTGTTCCTGAAAATGGCTGGGTTGCAGGAAGTGCAAAGAGCAGCCCGGCAACAGTGACAGCTCCGCCTTCCCCACTGAGAGATGCTTTGTGCCTCCCACCGGGACCCTGCAGCCCTTCAGCCTAAGGTCCTTCAGAGGCACAGTCTACCTCGAGGACTCTGGGGGTTCCGTTCACTTGGCCCCTTAGCGCCTGCATTCCTGGCCTCTGGTGCTCTGGGGGCCAACCAGGCGCCCCGTCTACATCCTTGGATCCTTTATGCAGAGTTTGGCTTCCTGCTCCATCTCATAAAAATCAGGAGCAGCCTTCAAGATTTCCCCTGTTTTTTAGTGGGAGGCAAGAGCCGCAAGACCCAGGATTAAGCCCCAGCTCCTCCCTCTCCTTTCCACGGTTCTTGGGACAAATTTCTTCCCCCTCTGGCCTCACTTTCCTCCTCTGTCAGCCTGGGGAGTTGAGTTGCTAGTCCGTGGGCCCTTCAGTGACATTCTAAGAGTCTTTCAAATCAGTTTCACATTGCTTCTGTCTTATGAAAAGAGGGACTTAGGGTTTCCTAAGTCGGTGCTAGGGAGAGAGGTGTCACCTGCCGCAGGCACAGAAACCCAGAGAGACTTTTTGGGGGAGGGCCACACCTGTGGCATGTGGAAGTTCCTAGGCTAGGGATTCAGTCCGAGCCACAACTTTGACCTGTGCCACAGCTGGAGCAATGACAGATCCCTAACCCTCTGTTCCACAGTGGGAACTCCTGAGAAGATTTTCTGCTGGGAACTGAGGTCCCAAGAGCAGGGACCAAAACTTGTGTTCATGTGTGTTAAGTCATGCTTTGAAGGGGCAGAGGGGGAGTTCCCGCTATGGCTCAGCAGATTACAAACCCATCTAGTATCCACGAGGATGCAGAGTCCATCCCTGGGCCCTCTCAGTAGGTTAAGGATCTGGTGTTGCCACAAACTGCAGCATAGATCGCAGATGTGGCTCAGATCTGGCGTTGCTGTGGCTGTGGTATAGGCCGGCAGCTGCAGCTCCGATTTGACCCCTAGCTTGGGAATTTCCATGTGCCGCGAGTACGGCCCTAAAAAGCCAAAAAACAAAAAAACCCCAAAACGGGACAGAGGGATGCCCCTTCTGTGGGCTGGGTCTCAGAGCTTGGTGGCCCTTCTTGGAGGTAGCACGGCAGGGGAGACAGGAGAGCCAGGCTAGAAGCACTGCCTGTTGGGAGGAGGCTCTTTGCAGAGATGGCTCCTCCAGAACTGGGCTCCAGCTGCTGCTGCTCCAGCGTGTGTTATGTGGGGCCCACCGGAAGGGCTTTTTTGGGACTGGACCACAGAGTGACCGTGGAACAGTCAGACAGAGAGCTGAGGCTTCATTCTGGCAGAGGTCTGAACCTGACTTCCTTAGAATTCAGGCCATCTAGAGTTCCTGTCGTGGTGCAGTGGAAACGAATCCGACTAGGAACCTTGAGGTCGCGGGTTCACTCCCTGGCCTCGCTCGGTGGGTTAAGGATCTAGCGTTGCCATGAGCTTATGGTGTAAGTCGAAGACGTGGCTCGGATCCTGCGGTGCTGCGGCTGTGGTGTAGGCTGGCAGTCGTAGCTCTGATTCAGCTCCTAGCCTGGAAACTTCCATGTGCTGCAGGTGCAGCCCTAAAAAGCACACACACACAAAAAGAGTTCAAGTCTTCTATGAATTGGCCCCGAGCGTAATTCTGAGTATTTTACGTACTTTAGGAACATTCTGAGAAGTGGTCTATGGGCTTCAGTAGACTGCCGAAGGGGTCCAGGACACACACAGAAATATCAGGAGCCATTAGTAACCTTGACTCGTACCTCCTGAGATTCTTCCCAGGCTCTGTGCCAGGCTCCACTGCGTGTGTTATCTCTCCCGAGCTCCGACAGCTCTGGGAAGCAGGCGCTATCCTTGTGCCCATTTCACAGATGCCCACGCGGAGTACGGGGAGGGGCTCAGGGCCTTGCTCTCGGAAGTGGTGAAGCTTAACTCCAAGCCTGGCCTTCTCTTACTTCAGAGCCCTGGCTCTTAACCATTATGGGATGTGTGTTGCACGAAGAGTTGTGAAAATTGCTAGGTGAGAGTCACCCCCACCCCGCCCACGTGGAAATGCCAGTCGGAATTGTGGTAGAACCTGTTGAGCCTAAATTGGCCACCCTAGTCACGTAAGAGCACAGAAATAGATCATGGGAAACCGTCCTTGTGGGGAGGGGTCAGCGGCGTCACGGGGAGGAGTGTGAAAGCCTGTTCCTTGCCTCCTTCCAAAATCCCTCCAGGCCAGGAAAGGGCCAGGAGCCTTTTCCCGTTCTGCGGAGGGACGGAACAAAGTCATCAGACCTTTAAGGAGCCTCTGACTCCGCAGAGGAGCTCCCGGGGGCCTGGGTGCTGGTGGAAGGCACCGCCCGGGAGGGGGGGCAGCCGGCCCTTTGCTCTCCGGAGGGGCCAGGTGTCCAGGGCCGGCCCTCACTGAGCCCCGGGACACCCTGCACTGGCGCGGGTGCTGCACAATCAGTGTTCAGAGGGAGCCCACATGAGCTCAGAGTCAGGACCCCTGGGTTTGAGCCCCCGCTCCTGCAATGGTGGAATTTTTATCACGGCGGCCGCCGAGGCTTGGTTTCCTCGTCTGTGTGAGGTGGCGGCTGAAACAGTTGATCTCAAAGGTCTCTTTCTCCCTCTCCCGTCTTTTTCTGGGAGTAGTTCTTCAGATCCAGGGCTTATCTGCAGAGACCTCACTTTCGTCCTGTGTAGACATTCCAGACCGCTTAATGCGCCCCTCCCTCACACTCTCAGTACCTTGGCACCCCCTCCCCGCCCCCAGCCCATTCTCTGGCTGGTGGCTTCCAGGAGCAGGGTCTTTTTTTGGTTTGTTTTCATCTTTTTAGGGCCACACCTGAGGCATATGGAAGTTCCCAGGCTAGGGGCTGAACCCGAGCTGTAGCCGCCGGCCTACGCCACAGCCACAGCAACGCGGGATCCAAGCACATCTGCAGCCTACACCACAGCTCATGGCAACGCTGGATCCTTAACCCACTGAGCGAGGCCAGGGATTGAACCTGTGTTCTCATGGATTCTAGTCAGATTCATTTCCACTGAGCCTTGATGAGAACTCCAGGAGCGGGGTCCTTTGAGAGCCAAGTGTTAAGCTTTTTAGATCTGTCGGGTGGGCCCACACACTGCGGTGCCCCCTCCCTCCGGGCATCTCCAGGGGGATCCCAAGGTGCCATTTCCTTGCTGCTAGAGTTTGGGTCACAGGAGTTTTGGAGTTGGTGACTTCTCCTAGAGAAGGCTGGGAACTGGGGCATAGCTTATGTGTCCAGAGCAGGAGGGAGGCTTGACCTTGCTCTTGGGCAGCCAGATCTGTTTTTTATTTTGAACCCTTTTCCCAAAGGTGCTGCTGAAACCTGTCCCTCATGTCCTAGAATCCCTTGGTTGCTCCAGGGCAATGTCCCTTTTCCTGGACACTCTCTTTTTAGTCTAAGCCTGTGCTGGCAGTCATCCCAGAGGTTACCCTGTCAGCATCTGCCTCGCCACCCGCCCCACCTCTGAGGAGCCAAGCTGTCCCTGGTTGTGCTACCCAAAGAATCTGCTGGGAGCCCCCTGGGCTGATGGGGTTCATGGAGAGGTCGGAAGCCCAGCTAATGGGAAGGGAATGCCACTAAGGTGCGACTGTGGCTGCTCAGTTAGATCTGCTCAGTTGTGCCTTATAAATGAGGACACTAGGAGTTCCCATCGTGGCGCAGCGGGAACAATCAACTAGGAACCATGAGGTTGTGGCTTCGATCCCTGGCCTCGCTCAGTGGGTTAAGAATCCAGTGTTGCCATGAGCTGTGGTGTAGGTTGCAGATGCAACTTGGATCTGGCGTTGCAGTGGCTGTGGCGCAGGCCGGCGGCTGTAGCTCTGATTAGACCCCTAGCCCACCTTCATATGCTGCGGGTGTGGCCCTAAAAAGCAAAAAAAAAAAAAAAAAAAGAGGAAATTGAATTTCAGAGAAGGCAAGTAAGTTGCCCAGGGTCACGCAGCTTACTGAGTGGCAGAGTCAAGAACCAAAACCAAGTCTGTCTGGGAAACTAGAATCTGTTCTCACCGAAAGGCTTCCAGATAAGAAAGACTCCTGCCCATTGTTGCACCCCTCTAAGCCGGAGCCTGGTATATGCGAGTCCACACCGATGGCTGCCCACCCAGCTGCCTGGACTGGAGCTTCTCTGGGCAGGCAGTGATGGTTAGTCCTACCGAGGGCCAGAGGACAGGAGGCTGTTGATGCTTGTTCCTAAGGCCAGGGCTCCCAGGAGGCAGGGTCAGAGTCCCCGGAAGGGGTGGAGTATGGAACCGGGCAAACCTGGACTCTTCTGTCTCCCTCTGCAGGAGGTCCCTGCATCGGTTGCTGCCTTCCTCTCTGACTTCCTGCAGCCATGGGGTAGGGGGACGACCCAGGGCTGTGCCTCCCACGTGACTCTCCCCTGGCCTGTCCTAGCCAGAATCTCCAGCCTGTCCTCTTAGGAACCAGCGTCCCTCCACCTACCTTCTTCCCTTTCCGGAGGTCCTCTCACCTTTCTCAGGCCACCAGGAGGCAGTCAAGAGCCTCCTCCTATCAGGATGGGTATCTTTCCTTTCAGGTGCTGCTTCTACATGGCAGCCATTGCCACCTGCTCTGCTCATGCCAGGCTGGCAGAGAGCACAGATCTTCAAAGGGTGGCACGGCTAGCCGAGCTCTAGGTTTTGTGCTCAGAAAACTACATTTGGGGGGCTCTGTGCCTCTCTCCACCCTTCCCCTGACTCTAACTGCCCAGCCACGGCCCCTCCCATCTGGGATGGAGCCAGGTTACCACCTGGCTCAGCCACGGGGTGCTGCATCCTTTCCAGGCCCCACAGGGCCCGCAGATTTATCTTCTCTAGTCGCCTGTGCTTCCTGCTTGTGTGGGAACAAGGCTATGTGGCGGAGCCCGCTGGCCGCCCCACCACCTGCATACCAATGGGGCTGCAGCTCCCACTGCAGCGCAGGACCTAGCATTTCGGCTGCGGCGACGGCTGTGCGGGAGCCCTGGTGGGAGAGTCCCCACGCCGAAGCCCATCCCCTCCCTGCAGGGCTCTTGCAAGGGAAGCCAGCACTGCTGGTGGCAGTTCCAGCCCAAGCAGGGTTATCTGCTGGGAGCGAGGAGTGCTTGGACCCCTGCCCTTCCCTGGGCAGGCGGGCTGGCATCCGGCTCCCGCAGCCTCGGCACTGCTGGGAGCAGCAGGTTGAAGCCTGTCCACCTCTTGGCTGAGCGATCGGAGTGCCATGGGCCAAGCCAGCCTTGCCTAGGCATGGATAACTCTCTAGCAGCATGGGGCCTTGCTGAGAGTTTCCAGGGCTGGGGATGCTGGAGGCTGGCTGCTGGCTCCTTGCTGCCGCTCTGCTTTTGTACCCCGCAAAGGGCCGGCCACTTTCAGGAGAGCCCCCTGCAGTTTCCAAGGGCCTTTCCTCCTGGTGCTGGGGAGGACACGGGTTGGGAGGGAAAGTCAGTGTGTGTGTGTGTGTGTGTGTGTGTGTGTGTAACCCCACCCTCCTGGCCACATCTGGCCACTCCTGCAGATGTGGCTCTGGCATTGTGGCCGCAGAGTCGTCAGTGTGGCTGGCGGGCAAACCGCAGAGGAATGTGCTCGGCAGTGTTGGGGGGAGAAGGGCTGGGAGTGGGGTGAGATGTTACACTCAGGCTACCTTCCCGCTCCCACCTCCCGTGGGTCCCAGGGGCAATGTTCAGCATGAAGGTAGCATGGCCTTGGCCGTCGGCAGGCTTTGCCCTTACTCTGGTGACGCTCATTCTGCAGGCTCCCTGAAGAGCTCCAGGCTCCTAGACTGCAATGGGTGTGGGAGCCTTTCTGAGCTCAGCCCTTAGCACCTCCTCCCAGCTCCGTCTCCGCTCCCGATAAGGGGTGGTGGGGGGGGCCTGGACAGAGGCCTGCTCACGAGGACTCAAAGACGCCGGCAGCCATCAGGATAGCGGGGTCTTTCCTTCTCCAGGCCTGGGCTGGAGAGGGCTTCTCTGCCAACAGAAAGTCTTCCCGGCTCCCCGTGGCCTCCCAGGGCCAGAGTGGGGAAAGTGAGGGGTGTCTTTGGGGAAAGAAATGGAAAAGAAACAAGACGGCTCGGCCCTGCCCCTCTCACTTCCTCCTTCCTAGGCAGTGGGTAGCCTGCCTTCCCTTTCCTGCTGGTGTCAGGAGGCTTTGTGGAGTGTGGGTTGGGCTTGGGGCTCCCCGCTGGCGTGGTGTTTGCCCAGTTGCCCTGGCAACCACAGGGCAGGGGTGGGGAGTGACATTCACTGACCGGAGGACAGTGTTCAGGGACCAAGAGGTTGAGACCTATCCTTCCTTTCAGCCCCCTGGAACCTTTGCCACTCCCTGGGGCCTCTCGGCCCATTGTCCACATGGGGGCCTGGACCCTGCAGGGTCCGGGTGCTGATCTTGGGACCCGGCCGGTCCCTCCACCCCTTTCCCCTTCCCAGCGGGTTCTCCCGGGATCTGTGCCTCAGCGCCAGCCCCCGCCCCCTGCCGTGACCCTTCTTCCTGTCTGACTCCCTTTCCTTTCCCGGCTTCTCCTCCCACCTCCTCCCTGCGCCCGCCTGCCCGCCCGTTTTCTCTCTCCTCCCCCTCCCCCCAGGCACAGCTGCTGTTTGGCTCACTCTATATATAGCGGCATTTTCAGGGTAATTACAATAAAACTGTTGAAAGGAGATAATCCAGCAAAGGAAGCAAGTCTGACTCCCAGCCCCCTCCCGTCCCCGGTTGGGTGCAGCCCCGCACCCCCTTTCCCTGCGGCCTCCTGTGCCCACCCCGCCCCTTCTTCCCAGAGCCTCACCCTCCGCCCCACCTGCCCCAGCTGGGTGTGGGGCAGAGAAAAGGCGAGCAGGTGGGGATGTCCAGAGGGTCCCCACAGGCCTGTCCTGGGCTTCCCGAGGGCCCTGGCTGCCAGCTCCGTCATTTCTAGAACCAGCCTGTGGGCCTCAGTTTCTCCTCTTGTGTAGATTTCTTGGCCGGGAGGGTGGGGTGTTGAGAGGCAGGGGAGACGCACATTTTGCTTTAAAAGCAAAGGATTTGGATTGACATCTTGGTTCATTGAGCACCTGTCTGCAGGTCTTTGGACATGTTACTTAAACCTATCTACTCGGTTACCCTATCGATAAAGTCAGTCCCATAAAATGCCCGGTGGCCTTAACGGTCAGTGACAATATTGTGTCTTGAGCACTTACAATCTTCCGGGTACCCTGCTTTGCTTATGCACATTTTCTTATTGAAGTTCATGCCTTCCAGCGCGTTTAATTAAGGCAGAAGATTTCATCCACGGAGCAGAGGGATTTGACTCCCCACTCCCATCCTCTTTGGGTCTAACAGTCCTTCTTGGTAGCTTTCTGAGCCCCAAGCACGGCTGCCAGGGCCCGGTGGGGTCTGGGATTGGTCCGCTGACCCCGTCCTGTCTCTTCTCCCTGCAGTGGAGGTGAAGCCGGTGCTGCCGGGAGCCATGCCCAGCTCCATGGGGGGCGGGGGAGGAGGCAGCCCCAGCCCTGTGGAGCTTCGGGGTGCTCTGACAGGCCCTGTGGACCCCGCGCTGCGGGAGCAGCAACTCCAGCAGGAGCTCCTGGCGCTCAAGCAGCAGCAGCAGCTGCAGAAGCAGCTCCTGTTCGCCGAGTTCCAGAAACAGCACGACCACCTGACCCGGCAGCATGAGGTCCAGCTGCAGAAGCACCTCAAGGTGAGCGAGGGGGGCGCGGGGGGGCCACCCAGACCTCCGACCCCCGCCCGGACCTGGCTCACCCTGCGTCCCTCCCCCCCTGCACCCCTGCAGCAGCAGCAGGAGATGCTGGCAGCCAAGAGGCAGCAGGAGCTGGAGCAGCAGCGGCAGCGGGAGCAGCAGCGGCAGGAGGAGCTGGAGAAGCAGCGTCTGGAGCAGCAGCTGCTCATCCTGCGAAACAAGGAGAAGAGCAAAGAGAGTAAGGCCTGGGGCCTCCCGGGGCTGGCCCGCACTCCTGCCCCACCCCAGCAGCCCCAGCTGTGGGGGGTCCCGGCCCCAGTCTCCCAGGTCAGCTGTGCCCTGTCCCGCAGGTGCCATCGCCAGCACTGAGGTGAAGCTAAGGCTCCAGGAATTCCTCCTGTCGAAGTCGAAGGAGCCCACACCAGGCGGCCTCAACCATTCCCTCCCGCAGCACCCCAAATGCTGGTAATGGCCCTCAGCAGTCAGGGGTTGAAGGGATTCTCTGCTCAGGGGCTGCCTGGCTGTAGGGTGGCAGGGGACTCCTGGCCTGAAGCCACACGGGGGCCCTGCAATCTCTCCTAGGAGATGGGACTTCCACCCCTGGTTTCTCCTGTCACTGCCCTCTCCCGATCTGCTTCCTATCCCCAGATGCTGTGGATGCTTCATAAACGTAGATTGCGGCCTTCCCGTTGTGGCTCAGCGGGTTGAGAATCTGACTAATATCCCTGAGGATGTGGGTTCTATCCTTGGCCTCGCTCAGCGGGTTAAGGATCTGGTGTTGCTATGAGCTGCGGCATAAGTCGCAGACTCAGCTCAGATCCCCCACTGCCGTGGCTGTGGTGTGGGCCGGCAGCTGCAGCTTCTATTTGACCCCTAGCCTGGGGGGAAAAAAAAGAAAAATTGTGGCTTGCTAGGTGGCAGGTCCAGCAGGCTGGGTGGTGACCGAGATCTGTTTCCATCTCCTCCCTCTACCCGGCAGGGGAGCCCACCATGCTTCTTTGGACCAGAGTTCCCCTCCCCAGAGCGGCCCCCCTGGGACGCCTCCCTCTTACAAGCTGCCTTTGCTTGGGCCCTACGACAGCCGCGATGACTTCCCCCTCCGCAAAACAGGTGAGTGAGTGCAACCTGGTCTCCCAAAATATGGCTCCTGGGGGTGGGGGGGGAGTTGGGAATGTGAAGGGGCCGGAATGCAGGTGTGTCGGTTTATGTGCCCATGTCTGAGCCCCGGCTGCCTTCTCCCCAGCCTCTGAACCCAACCTGAAAGTACGTTCGAGGCTAAAGCAGAAGGTGGCCGAGCGGAGAAGCAGTCCCCTCCTGCGTCGCAAGGATGGCACTGTCATTAGCACCTTTAAGAAGAGAGCTGTTGAGATCACGGGTGCCGGGCCTGGGGGTGAGAGCTCCTCTCCTGTTCCTGTTCTCGGAGGGGCCGGGGGAGTTTGAGGGTGGAGGGGTCGCTCCAAGCAGGCCCACGTGACAGCCACTTGTCCCCTAGTGTCATCCGTGTGTAACAGCGCGCCAGGCTCCGGCCCCAGCTCTCCCAACAGCTCCCACAGCACCATCGCCGAGAATGGCTTTACGGGCTCAGTCCCCAACATCCCCACCGAGGTACAGGCCTGCCAAGGGCTGGGCGGGTGGGCCACAGCCGCATTCTGTCCCGTCTGGTCTGTCTTGCTAAGAGTGCCCAGGAGGGACCTCTCTGCTCAAGGGGACAGGCTGCAGGGACCTGTTGCCCCGGAGTGGGATTTGTCCCGTGGGTCTCCTGGCTCTGATCTCTCAGTGGCCCGCAGGTGGGGCTTGGTGCGGGAAGCGGGGTGCCATTCAGAGCCCTCGGCCTCAGCCCCAGGTGGCCCCCCTTTGCCTGCTCTCATGCCCGTCTCTCCCGACTGCTCCCCAGATGCTCCCCCAGCACCGGGCCCTCCCTCTGGACAGCTCCCCCAACCAGTTCAGCCTCTACACGTCTCCCTCTCTGCCCAACATCTCCCTAGGGCTGCAGGCCACGGTCACTGTCACCAACTCGCACCTCACCGTAAGTACGGGGCACATCATACCCTCTCCTCGTTCTGGTGTTGAGGTCTTTGGTCCTGGAGGCCCCCAGCTGGGGCTTTTGTCTTCCCAAGGTCCCGATGGAGGTCAGATGACCCTCCTCAGAGCTTGGTGGTGGGGGCGTGGGTGGAGAGTAGTGAGCGGTGCTGGTCCAAAGCTGGCAGGACTAGGGGCGGTATAAACTCTTCCCTCATCTCCATCTTCCCTCCCCACCCCCAGGCCTCCCCGAAGCTGTCAACGCAGCAGGAGGCCGAGAGGCAGGCCCTCCAGTCCCTGCGGCAGGGTGGCGCACTGACGGGCAAGTTCATGAGCACATCCTCCATCCCCGGCTGCCTGCTGGGCGTGGCACTGGAGGGCGACACGAGCCCCCACGGGCATGCCTCCCTGCTGCAGCATGTGCTGCTGCTGGAGCAGGCCCGGCAGCAGAGCACCCTCATCGCGGGTGAGTGGGCAGGAGGGTGTCAGGTTCCCCCTGCCGGGGGCTCAAGGCGGGACCAACCTTCAGGGAGACGTAGCCAGCCCTGTCACAGCTCCCCTCGGTGGCATCATTGATTTCTTGCACATCCTGCAGACGTTACTGAGTAGCTACAGCCTGCCAGGCGTTGTTCCTGCGTCTGCCATTGGAATGGAGCTCATGTTCCAGGGCAGTGCTGTCCAGGAGAAATATAAGCTGTATATGTACCTCTTTTTTTTTGCGTTTTTTTTTTTAAGGGCCACACCTGTGGCATATGGAGAGGTTCCCAGGCTAGGGGTTCAATCGGAGCTACAGCTGTCGGCCTACGCCATAGCCACAGCAACGCCAGATCCAAGCCTCATCTGCAACCTACATCATAGCTCATGGCAACGCTGGATCCTTAACCCACTGAGCGAGGCCAAGGATCGAACCCACAACCTCATGGTTCCTAGTTGGATTCATTTCTGCTGTGCCACGCAGGAACTCCTGTACATGTACATTTCCCCTCCCTTTTTTCAGGCCGTCCCAAGGCATGTGGGGTTCCTGGGCCAGGGATCAGATCCGAGCTGCAGTTGCGGCAACGCCAGATCCTTAACCTGCTGTACCTGGCCAGGGATTGAACCTGCGTCCCAGTGCTTCCAAGATGCCACCAATCCTGTTGCACCACAGTGGGAACTCCCAAATGTGTACTTAAGGCATTCTAGTAGCCATATTTAAAGATGTAAAAAGAGGAGTTCTTGCTGTGGTGCAGTGGGTTAATGATCTGGCGTTGTCTTTATGGCAGTGCCGGTTCGATTCCTGGCCCAGTGCAGTGTATTAGGGATCTACTATTGCCTCAGCTGTGGCATAGGTCGAAGCTGCAGCTCGGATTGGATCCCTGGCCTAGGAACTTCTATATGCCACAGGTGTGGCCAAAAAAAATATGAAAAGAAACAGGTGGAGTTCACGTTGTGGTGCAGTGGAAACAAATCTGACTAGGAACCATGAGGTTGTGGGTTCGATCCCTGGCCTCGTTCAGTGGGCTTAGGATCCAGCATTGCAGTGAGCTGTGGTGTAGGTCACAGACGCCACTTGGATCTGGCTTTGCTGTGGCTGTGGCGTAGGCCGACAGCTGTAGCTCCAATTGGACGCCTAGCCTAGGAACCTCCATATGCTACTGGTGTGTCCCTAAAAAGCAAAAGTAATAATAATAATAATAAAATGAAAAGAGGAGTTCCCCTCGTGGCACAGCAGAAACGAATCTGACTAGGAACCATGAGGTTGTGGGTTCGATTCCTGGCCTCGCTCAGTGGGTTAAGGATCTGGCATTGCCATGAGCTGTGGTGTAGGTTGCAGACGTGGCTCGGATCCCACATTGCTGTGGCTGTGGCATAGGCCAGCAGCTATAGCTCCGATTAGATCCCTAGCCTGGGAACCTCCATATACTCCGGGCGTGGCCATAAAAGGACAAAAAGACAAAAAAAAAATTAAAAATAAAATAAAAAGAAACAGGTGAAATTAACTTTAATAACACATACTTAGTTTAGTATATCTACGATAGTATGATTGGAACATATAATGAATATAAACAGCAATGAAATATTTTACTTTGAAATCCAGTGTGTATTTCACACTAGAGTCCATCTCAGTTTAGACAGGCCACGTTTCATGTGCTCAGTGGTCACATGTGGTTGGCAGCCGTGGGGTGGGACAGCACAGCTTTGGACAGTCAGTCTATAAGTAGCTCGTGGCATCCGAAGAGGTTCTGCTTAAAAGACACGTGATCCTTCCCAGCCAGGCAGAGCCAAGTCCATTGTCAGGGAGGTCTTGCCGTTGGAGAGAGCACTAGTCGTTGTTCACTCACACGGAGGGCCTGAGACTATGTGCAGCCATCACTGAATCAAAAGGAGAGAATGTTGAATCCAGGAAGGCTTACCGGAGGCAGTGGCTCTGAGCTGCAAGACCGTTTAGTTGTGGGGAGGAAGAGTGAGATTCGGGTTTTGGGGGCAGCGTTCCCCAGACCCCTCCTAGTTTTCTCCTGAGTATGTAGGTGGATGTGTTCTAGGCGAGGGAGCATCTGGGGATGGGAGAGGGGAGCCTGATGCCCTGACAGTGAGGTTATTCTCCTGCTGCACCCCACAGTGCCACTCCACGGGCAGTCCCCGCTGGTGACGGGTGAGCGCGTGGCCACCAGCATGCGGACGGTGGGCAAGCTCCCAAGGCACCGGCCCCTGAGCCGCACTCAGTCCTCGCCGCTGCCCCAGAGCCCCCAGGCCCTGCAGCAGCTGGTCATGCAGCAGCAGCACCAGCAGTTCCTGGAGAAGCAGAAGCAGCAACAGCTGCAGCTGGGCAAGGTGAGCCGGGAGAAACGAATGTCCAGGGCTGTGCTGGTGGCAGGAGACAGGAGGGTACCAGGCTGACGGTAAGGGAGCGGGGAGGGCATCCAAGGCCATTCGCTGGGCTGCATCAGAGGAGCCACCTTTGCCTTTTTTTTTTCTTTTCTTTCTTTTTTTCATTTTTTTGGCCACCCTGCGGCACATGGAGTTCCTGGGCCAGGGATCAGTTCTGAGCTGAAGTTGCCATCTAAGCCAAAGCTGTGGCCATGCCGGACCTTTAACCCACTGTGCCAGGCTGGGCATCGCACCTGCATCCCAGCACTCCCAGGATGCTGCTGATCCCATTGCGCCACAGCGGGAACTCCAGCCTTGCCTTTTTCTAATTCACCTCTAAGCTCTGTAGAGGTTGGGCACCTTCCGGGGGGGTGGGGAGGCTAGACTCTCTTGGCCGTGGGCTGCACAGCCGAGCCCCCTCCCAGCGGATGCGCCTGCTCGCCCTGCTCCCAGATCCTCACCAAGACCGGGGAACTGCCCCGGCAGCCCACAACCCACCCTGAGGAGACAGAGGAGGAGCTGACGGAGCAGCAGGAGGCCTTGCTGGGGGAGGGGGCCCTGACCATCCCCCGAGAAGGCTCCACGGAGAGTGAGAGCACACAGGAAGACCTGGAGGAGGAGGAGGAGGAGGAGGAAGAGGAAGAGGAGGAAGAGGAGGAGGACTGTATCCAGGTCAAGGACGAGGGCGAGAGTGGTGCTGAGGAGGGACCCGACTTGGAGGAGTCCAGTGCTGGTTACAAAAAGGTACCCCCTGCCCTGGATCACCACCCCTCGGTCCTCCCCTGCTGTCTTCCTTTTTAAACATTTTTTATTTTAATTTTTCTACTTTTATGACCATACCTTTGACATATGGAAGTTTCTGGGAGGGACAGGGATCGGATCTGAGCCCCAGCTTCCACCTATGCTGCAGTTGCAGCAATGCCAGGTCCTTTAACCCACTGCGCTGGGCTAGGGCTTGAACCCGTGCCTCTGCAGCAACCTGAACTGCTTCAGTTGGATTCTTAACCCACGGCACCACAGTGGGAACTCCCTTGCCATCTTTCCACCTTCGCCCTTCATTCTCCCCAGTCTGTAGTCCCGGCTGTGCAGGGGCAGTCTTGCGAGGAGAGCAAAAGGGGAGCAGGAAGGAGATGGGGCAATGGGAGGGAGGGAGTCGCTTGAGTCAGTCTCAGTTATCTGTGCCCCTATCTGCCAGCCCCTCCCGGAGTCTGTGGTTGCCCTGCCTGTGTGTGTGTGTGTGTGTGTGTGTGCGCGCGCGCACACTTGTGCACATGGTTTCTGTGTATTCTGCCTGTGTAGGGCCGGCTGCGCGCTGGTCTCTGCGTGCATGTGTGCGCGTGTGTACACACACACCCCCGCTGTTACTACAGTCTGCCCCGGTGCCTGGCAGGCACTCCATTCATTGCGGACACAGCCGAGCCCTCCGGGCCTGACTCATCCCGCCCCCTCCCCGCCCCCGCCCCTTGCAGCCGCTTACCTCAGTGCTGCTCCGGTACCCGTGACTCATCCCAGCCCACCATCGTCAGAGATGGAGACGGAGATGGCGAAGGCTGGAGTATTTCCAGTCCCGGGAGGGAGGAGGTGGAGGAAAGAGATCTGGAAAAGAAGGGCTGGCTTGCCCACCCCGCCTAGTGCCCCCAGGGCACCTGTCCTCACTTCCATCTCAGACTCAGCCTCCCTCGGGCTCCGTCCCACTCTCCTCCTTCCCAGGTGTTTGCAGATGCCCAGCAGCTGCAGCCGCTGCAGGTGTACCAGGCACCCCTCAGCCTGGCCACTGTGCCCCACCAGGCCCTGGGCCGCACCCAGTCCTCACCTGCTGCCCCAGGGGGCATGAAGAGCCCCCCAGACCAGCCCACCAAGCACCTCTTCACCACAGGTGAGCTGCCTCGCGCCTCCCAGCTGTCCTTCCACCGTGTGCCAGGGGACCTGTGCTCGGCACCCAGGCTTGGGAGTATCATAAAGAGATAAGATACGGCCCCTGCCCTGTAGGCATTGTCAGGGCCCCTCACAGCACCCTGAAGGGAGGGAAAACCAGCCCTCACTCTCTCCCTGTGCACCACAGCGGGCGGTAATGGTGGCAGCCTCTGCCTTGCCTAGAGGATGGTAGGGACCTGCTGGGGCAGCATCTTTCTCGGCCCCCCCGCCAACCGAGGTCAAGAATGAGGCCTCGGGAATTCCCGTTGTGGCTCATACTAATGAACCTGATTAGTATCCATGAGAATGTGGGTTCGATCCCTGGCCTCATTCAGCAGTTAAGGATCCAGCGTTGCTGTGAGCTGTGGTGTAGATCACAGAGGCGGCTTGGATCCTGAGTTGCTGTGGCTGTGGTGTAAGCCGGCAGCAATAGCTCCGATTTGACTCCTAACCTGGGAACCTCCATATGCCATGAGTGCGGCCCTAAAAGAAAAAAAAAGAGTGAGGCGAGGCCTCAGTCCATTCCAGGGGGCTCTGCCTTGTGCTGGGCTCCAAGGGGGCATAGCTGCCCGAGGATGGTTCCATCTCACCAGTGTGGCGTGAGGGGAAGTCGAGGTGGCACGGAGGAGCTGTGACAGGAGGCAGGGAGTATGTGCCGTGAGGAGGGTACAGTGTTGGCATGGTGGGCAGAGGTCAGAACCTATGACAGGGAGTTCCTGCTGTGGCACAGCAGGATTGGTGGCGTCTCTGCAGCGCCAGGATGCAGGTTCAATCCCCGGCCCAGCACAGTGGGTTAAAGATCTGGCATTGCTGCAGCTGTGGATAGGTCACAACTACGGGCTCAGATGTGATCCCTGGCCCGGGAACTCCATTGGGGGGGGGAGGCAAAAAAAAGAAAGAAAAAACTAGAAAAATCAAAAACCAATGGCAGTGTCACGGGTAGCTTGGTGGAAGCTTAAGGAACAGGGAGGCTGTTTTTAGGTGGTGATGGAGGAAATTTCAGGAGCGAGGAGACTCAGGTGTGTGTTGGAGGGTGGCTGGAGTGGCCGTGAGGAGGTGCTGGGTGGGCCGGGGAGAGCTCAGTGCGCTTGGCTGAGGATGGTGGTGGCCAGGCTGTGACACGGCCCAGAGCAGTGCTGGCTGACAGGTGTGTCTCTGGCCCAGGTGTGGTCTACGACACGTTCATGCTGAAGCACCAGTGCATGTGCGGGAACACGCATGTGCACCCCGAGCATGCTGGCCGGATCCAGAGCATCTGGTCCCGGCTGCAGGAAACAGGCCTGCTCAGCAAGTGTGAGGTAAGCAAGCCCCTCTTTCCAGCCTCCACCTCAAACCCAGTGAAAGCCTTTGTATTCCCCTGTCGGGGAAGCTGTCTGTGCCTTTTCCACATTCTCTGTTCAGCCCCTGACTTCGGGCTCCCAGTCACCTGCCAGTCTCATCCTTGTAGCCTGTTTCCCCCATGGTCCCAGCTGCACGGGGGAGGGTCCTGGCCTGGGGTTCCTGGGGGACCAGGGCATACTTTCTGCAAAACCTTTGCATCTTCTGAGGATAGAAAGTGGCTTCCGGAGTTCCCGTTGTGGCTTAGTGATTAACGAACCTAACTGGCATCCATGAGGGTGCAGGTTCGATCCCTGGCCCCACTCAGTGGGTTAAGGATCAGGCGTTGCCGTGAGCTGTGGTGTAGGTCACAGACGTGGCTTGGATCCCGTGTTGCTGTGGCTGTGGCATAGGCTGGCAGCTACAGCTCTGATTGGATCCCTAGCCTGGGAACATCCATAGGCCACAGGTGCGGCCCTAAAAAGAGACAAAGACCCACCCCCAAAAAAAGAAAGTGGTTCGCCGTGTCCCAGGCTGTGGGCAGAGAGAGGGGCGGGGCCTCCACGCGGAGCTGGGCCTGCCGTGCCGTCCCTCACACCGGCCTCTCCGCCTGCTCTCCCCTGGCAGCGGATTCGGGGTCGCAAAGCCACGCTGGACGAGATCCAGACGGTGCACTCCGAATACCACACCCTGCTCTATGGGACCAGCCCCCTCAACCGACAGAAGCTGGACAGCAAGAAGCTGCTGGGTGAGCCAGAGGCCGGTGGGCGGGGCGTGGGCAGGGCGAGGTCTGCTGCCCCCGTGGGTCAGGGCTGTCAGGAAGACCACCACCGGCCCTAGGCAAGTGGGTCCCCCTTGGGCACATTTGCCACATGGGATATCTCCAGCGGGTGCCATGCACGTCGACCACAGCATGCCAGCGGGGCGTGTGCAGGGGGAGAGGAGGGTGACAGCTCAGGCCTGGTGATGGGCTGCGCTCCTCTCTCTAACCTGTCGGGCCTCTGTCTCCTGGCCACTGCCCCAGAGGTAGGATGTCCCCTCAGCACAGGGGACAGACATCTCCCAACTAGCATGGCTGCAGAGGCCTGTCCTGGGCTGGGACCTGACCTTTTTCTGTGACTGAGCTTGCTGCCCTGTGCCACCCCAGCCTGCGGCCCTGGGAGTTGCGGCAGCTCCCAGAGTGGCCCTGTCCGTCTCCCCTGCAGGCCCCATCAGCCAGAAGATGTACGCTGTGCTGCCCTGCGGGGGCATCGGGGTGAGTGGGCGCCTGCCAGTGCGGATGGGAGGGGGTGCTCCCGGCTCTGGCCCGTCCCCTCCTGCCCACCACGGCTGCCGGCCCCGCATCCAGGTGCCACCCCATTCTTGCCCTCCCCCTGCAGGGGGCACGCTGAAGCCCGCTCTCCTGCCCCCGCAGGTGGACAGTGACACTGTGTGGAATGAGATGCACTCCTCCAGTGCTGTGCGCATGGCGGTGGGCTGCCTGGTGGAGCTGGCGTTCAAGGTGGCGGCAGGGGAGCTCAAGGTGAGTGAGTGTGTGTGTGTGGAGGGGGGTGGGGGGCGGGAGCGAGGGATGGGGGAAGCCTCGGCTTTCCCTTCAGTAAGGCGCCGGCCTCAACTCTCAGGTGGCAGCGTGGGGAGGAGGTGACGGCTCCAGGCCAGCTTGCGGCTGAGGGGTAAAGAGAGCCACCAAGGGGGTGTTCCCATCGTGGTTCAGCAGTAACGAACCCAGCTAGTACCCATGAGGATGTGGGTTCCATCCCTGGCCTCGCTCAGTGGATTGAGGATCTGGTATTGCTGTGGCTGTGGTGTAGACCGGCAGCTACAGCTCCTATTGGACCCCTAGCTTGGGGACTTCCATATGCCATGGGTGAAGTTATAAAAAGAGAGAGAGAGAGAAAAAAAAGAGCCACCAAGGGCACTAATAATGCCTGGTGCTCTTATGGTTCTCAAGCCAGAGAAGGTATCTGCCTGCCCGAGAAGCCCTTGGCCAGTGTTCCCAAAGATCATGGGATTTATCCTTCTGATCTGTGTTCTCTTCCCTGCCTGCTTATGCTGCCCTCTGTGTCCGCCCCCTCCATGGCCACCTTGCCTGCCTGCCTCTGTCTGTACCTCTTCAGAATGGATTTGCCATCATCCGGCCCCCAGGCCACCACGCGGAGGAATCCACAGCCATGTGAGTGTCCCCCCAGCCCTGCCCCAGGCCCGCCGCCCTCACCCCTCCTCCGTCTCAGCAGAGCTGACACGGGCAGCAAGCCTCCACTAAGGCCGACTCCCTGCCCCTCTTTCCCCAGGGGATTCTGCTTCTTCAACTCTGTAGCCATCACAACCAAACTTCTGCAGCAGAAGCTGAATGTGGGCAAGGTTCTCATCGTGGACTGGGTAGGTAGTGGGCCCAGGGACCAGGATCAGCCTTCAGGAAGAAGCCCCCACCCCGGCCCTGCACTCTCTTCCGCAGCCCACGCTGGAGCTGGACTGTCGACTCACCTTGTACCTTCCTGCTGGAGTGTTAGCCCAGCTTTCGCAGTCCCATGGGGCCCTCCTTACTAGGAGAGGACTCCAAAGTGGGTTTTTTTTTTTGGTCTTTTTAGGGCCGCACCTGAAGCATATGGGAGTTCCCAGGCTAGGGTTAAATTGTAGCTGTAGCCACTGGCCTACACCACAGCCACAGCAATGCATAATCCAAGCTGCGTCTGTGACCTACGTCACAGCTTACGGCACCGTTGGATCCTTAACCTGCTGAGCCAGGCCAGGGATCGAACCTACATCCTTATGGTTATTAGTCAGATTCGTTTCCGCTGAGCCACAGTGGGAACTCCGAAAGTGTTTTTTTTAATTTTTATTTTCATTTTGCTTTTTAGGGCTGCACCCACGCACATGGAAGCTCCCAGGCTAGGGTCTGAATTGGAGTTGCAGCTGCCAGCCTACACCACAGCCACAGCAACGCCGGATCCCCCACCCAGTGAGCAAGGCCAGGGATCGAACCTGCATCCCCATGGATACTAGTTGGATCTGTTCCACTGTACCACCACGGGAACTCCTCAAAAATGGTTTTAGCCCCAGTCCATCTTGGCCGCCGCCCAGCAGCCAGGAGCAGCCAAGGAGATTTTCTGCTTCAAACAGTAGAGACAGCTCTTGCCATTGCCAGAGCCACTCTTGACTGGGGCTGACCACGTCCCAGGACCCATAGTGCTGCTTCACGGCCACCTCGCCTAGTACGAATGAGGATGCCCATTTCTGTAAATGTAGACACTGGACTGTTGGGTGATACCCAACCAAGGTCACCTAGCTTGGGATGGTGGCTCTGGGTTTTCAGATCAGGCCTCTTATTCCCAGCATTTCTGCTCTTGCTACCATGCCGTGCTTCTCCAACCCTGCCGCTCACAGCAGAGGGCGAGGCCTCTACTGCATCCTGTGAGCGGAGGAGCTGGGTGCCATCCTCAGCAAAGGGGAATCTAATGTCTTTGAAACCCAGCTTGGGCATAGAAGTTCATAATGTTGGATTCTTCTTGCAACGTGTCTGTTTGCTTTCGATTCCTGACTAGCCTTAGTGTCTCCTCCGCACTGTTGAGTGGAGAGGACTCTCTGGGAGGTCTGCCACACATGTCCCCTGGCTTTGTGTCTCCTCTGCGCAGTGCCATGTCCTGGCCTGCAGACCCTGGTTAGAGACTCAGGGCGACACGAGGGCAGTGGAATTTGGACCTTTGGGTCAGAGCCTGGGCCCTTTTCCTGACGCTTCCCCCACATCCCCGCCAGGACATTCACCACGGCAATGGCACCCAGCAAGCATTCTACAATGATCCCTCCGTGCTCTATATCTCTCTGCATCGCTATGACAATGGGAACTTCTTTCCAGGCTCTGGGGCTCCCGAAGAGGTACAGCTCCTGGGCTCTTAATGTCGGGGCCTCGGGGAGGTAGCGGAATGGGACCTAACGGGGAGCCCCGGAGCCCGTGGTGGTACCCGGGGAGTCTGGGCTCTAGTGGGAGGCCCACGCCGGCCAGCTGCCGCCCCCCCTGCAGCACAGAGGTCAGTGGAGCGAGGGCTGGAGGCAGGGCTGAGGGCGGGGACGACGCCTGGGATCCGCAGGCGGTGGGAATAACCCCTCCCCGCCCTGTGCTGCCAGGTCGGCGGAGGGCCGGGCGTGGGGTACAATGTGAACGTGGCGTGGACGGGAGGTGTGGACCCCCCCATCGGAGACGTGGAGTACCTGACGGCCTTCAGGTGGGGACCGAGAAGAGCCCAGGGGAGGGGAGGCACTCAGTTGGGTGTGGGTGGAGGGCCTTGGCTCTGCGGGGGAGACACAGCGGGCTGCAGCCTGGCCGAGCTATCTGCCAGGGTCAGCTTGGGCCCTCCCTTTGCAGGACAGTGGTGATGCCCATTGCCCACGAGTTCTCTCCCGACGTGGTCCTGGTTTCCGCCGGGTTTGATGCTGTTGAGGGACACCTGTCTCCGCTGGGTGGCTACTCTGTCACCGCCAGATGTGAGCCGGCTGGGGGATCGAGGGAGGCTATGGAGCAGCGAAGAGGGGGTTGAGTGGGAGGTTCGGAGGAGACCTGGGGGCAGGGCTAAGACTTGGAATCCTCCTGGCAGCCTCCTCCTCTCTCCCTCTGCCAGCCTTGGCTTTGAGGGGCAAGCAGGTGGGGGCAGGGCAGCAGAGGGTATGCCTCCTTCTGCAGTTGTAGGGGTGGGGAAGGCTGATCCTCATTTCAATGGTGATTTTTCATGGTGCTGCTTAGGGAACATGTAACTTTTTTTTCTGCTTCTATCTGTTTTTTTTTTTTTTTTTTTTATCTTTTTGCCTTTCCTAGGGCCACACTCGTGGCATATGGAGGTTCCCAGGCTAGGGGTCTAATCGGAGCTGTAGCTGCCGACCTACACCACAGCCACAGCAACGCCAGATCCGAGCCGCGTCTGCGACATACACCACAGCTCACGGCAACACTGGATCCTTAACCCACTGAGCAAGGCCAGGGATCGAACCCGCTACCTCATGGTTCCTAGTCGGATTCGTTAACCACTGAGCCACGACGGGAACTCCTATGTTCTTTTTTTCTTTTGAATTTTAGTAAGAGATTTTGTATAAATATGTAATTTTATTATCTCAATATGCAGTCAATAGAAAAATTATTACTGGGAAATGTTACATTTTTTAAAAAGTTGACCAAGTTCTTGCAATCCAGTGTGTATTTTATGCTTACAGAATATCTCATTTTGGACCGGCCACATTCACGTGCTCAAGAGCCACAGAAATAGACTCTCTGAATTGCAAACTTGTTTAAGCCCTTGTTTTTTTTTTAAATTACTTAATGAATTTTATTACATTTATAGGTGTACAACAGTCATCACAACCAAATTTTATAGCATTGATGTACTGAGGTTTGCGATGGAAATGCTGTTATGTTCTTTTTGTTTTTTTTGGTCTTTTTAGGGCCGCACCCGCAGCTTATGGAGGTTCTCAGGCTAGGGGTCTAATTGGAGCTGTAGCCGCCGGCCTATGCCACAGCCACAGCAATGCCAGACCCGAGCCACATCTGCGACGTATACCGCAGCTCACGGCAATGCCAGATCCTTAGCCCATTGAGCAAGGCCAGGGATCGAACCTGTGTCCTCATGGATACTAGTCAGATTCATTTCCACCGAGCCATGACGGGAACTCCTGTTATGTTCTGTCTTTAATGGAGCATATAGTTCACTAACATTGAATTTTATTATGGATATATATTTGGGTTTAAATCTACCATCTTCTTTTGTGCTGTTTGTTCCACCTCTGTCTCTTTTTCTCTCCTTTCCTTTTTCTTTCTTGAATTGATTTTTTCTTTCACCGTTTGTCTTTTTTTTTTTTTTTGTCTTTTTGTCTCTTTAGGGCCGCACACGCAGCATATGGAGGTTCCCAGGCTTGGGGTCGAATCAGAGCTACAGCTGCTGGCCTACACCACAGCCACGGCAACGCCAGATCCTTAACCCACTGAGCGAGGCCAGGGATGGAACGCGTGTCCTCAAGGATGCTAGTGGGGTTCGTTAACCGCTGAGTCACGATGGAAACTCCTAACCGTTTTTCTTAAATCTTCCTCCCTTCGTCCATCCCTAAAGGTTTTGGCCACTTGACCAGACAGCTAATGACGCTGGCAGGGGGCCGGGTGGTGCTGGCCCTGGAGGGAGGCCACGACTTGACCGCCATCTGTGATGCCTCTGAGGCCTGTGTCTCAGCTCTGCTCAGCGTGGAGGTGAGGGGGTGCACAGAGGGGCTAGGAGGGGATCCAGTACGCCAGGGGCTAAGGGGCCAGCGAGGGAGGGTCCCTTTCCTGGGTCAAGCAGCTCGAGCAGTACTGAGGGTCCTTGGGGAGGTTTTCCTGGTGGCCAGGAAGGGCTTTTCTTCCTCCCCCCCGCCCCATGGCTGTACCCTCGGTCTATGTAAATTTCCAGGCTAGGGGTCGAATCAGAGCTGCAGCTGCAGCTTGTGTCTCAGCCACAGCAAAACCAGGTCCGACCCACGTGTGTGACCTACACTGCAGCTCACCGTATCCCGAACCCACTGAGCGAGGCCAGGGAATGAACCCGAAACCTCACGGACACTATGTCGGGTTCTTAACCCACTGAGCCACAACAGGAACTCTCGGGAAGGGCTTTCTGAATAGGGATTTCTCCAGAAAGGCTATGCTTGCCGCTGTCACGGGGCTGAATGAATGGTTAGAGGGAGCGTTAAGGCCGCCCACTCCCCACTCTGAGCCTTGTCTTCTTTCCCCTGCCAGCTGCAGCCCTTGGACGAGGCAGTCCTGCAACAAAAGCCCAACATCAATGCAGTGGCCACGCTAGAGAAAGTCATCGAGATCCAGAGTGCGTGGGGACAGGCAGAGGGGCTTGGGCCTCAGCCTGCCGAGGGGGCGGCGCTTGTGCCCATGCCAGGGCCCGGGCTGGGGTATGTCCCTACCTTTGGGGGTTTCCTGCCCCTCCCTGACCCCCTGCTCGCCCCGCATCCGTAGGCAAACACTGGAGCTGCGTGCAGAGGTTCGCTGCTGGTCTAGGCCGTTCCTTGCGGGAGGCCCAGGCAGGCGAGACAGAGGAGGCCGAGACTGTGAGCGCCATGGCCTTGCTGTCGGTGGGGGCCGAGCAGGCCCAGGCTGCTGCAGCCCGGGAGCACAGCCCCAGGTGAGGCCCCGCCGCCCCGCCCCCGCCCAGGCCGCCGCCCCTCCGCCGCGTAGTCTCAGTACCCCTCTCTGTGCTTGTCCCCGCAGGCCGGCAGAGGAGCCCATGGAGCAGGAGCCTGCCCTGTGATGCCCTGGCCCCGTCCCTCCGGGCTTCATCATTGTGATTTTGTTTATTTTTTCTATTAAAAAGAAAAAGTCACACATTCAACAACGTGTGCCGTGTGGGTCTCTCAGCCTCGCCCCTCTTGCTCCTCCAAGCTGCCTCGGCTCCAGAAGTTTGCTCCCTCTGGAAGGTGGGGGGGGGCCCTTTCCAGCCCTTGCCCCGCGTTGTACCCACACCAACTTCCTGCGTCCTGTCCCTGTCCCCCCTGGAGCCCGGGCCAGCTCGGGGTGGGTGTGGGGCCCACCAGCACCTTCCCGTTCTGGGCTCTGCGCGAGTGAGGAAGGAACGGTGAGTCCGGTGCCTTGGCTTCGGCTGACTAGGGGCAAATGCCTTCATTTCGCCCTCCTGCCCTCCTCCGTCTCCAGCCCGGGGGAGGATCTGGAGCATCCCGCTCGGCTCTCTCTCCGGTCTAAGCTGTAGAGTGGAAGGGAGCTGGGCCCCCAGCCGGGCTCCCTTCCTCCTCCCATGGTCCTCGCCATCTCCACACAGACCCCTCTCCCTTCCTCCTTCCTCCTCAGCGCCGAGGGGAAGCTCCGTGTTCTCGGATGTGGGCCTGCGGGCAGGGCCGACTTGCCCTCTGCTCTTCAGGCCTTATTTCTCCTTCTCAGGGGCCGGAGCGGGTGAAAGCGTGTGAGAAGGGATGGGACCGGACTCTTGGGCTCTGAGGGGCCAGGAGGGGGCTGCAGAACCAGGCCCGCTCTCCCCCTGACTCTAGGCTTCCCTGCCCCTCTGCTGGCACGGCCTGGGGAGGGGGAGAAGGTGGTCCCTGCAAGGGGGCTCCGGGCTGGTGACAGCCCCCGCTGCTGTTCGGGACCAGATTGCCCCAGCCGTCCAGCGGCTGCAGGCGGAAGGGTCAGTGGCCACCTCGCTCCTGGGGCCTTGGGCTTTGCAGCCTGGGGAAGGTGAGTAGGGGTTCTAGGAGGGGCAGGGCCAGAACCCAGGAGTCTGCCCTTAGCTGTAGCTTCCCTCCCTCCTGGGGTTCCTTGGTGGGCCACCAGCCCAGGGGAGTAAAGACCAGGATGGACTGGGCATTGGCCTTTCTCTTTCCCAGGAGCCCAGCCTGGCCCTCTCGTTTCTGGGGCCGGAGGCCCACAAGGCCTCTAGGGAACACTGTCTAGCCTGTGGGAAACAAAAGATGGGAAGCGGCTCCTCGGGGGCTGAGTCTTTCCCACTCCTTCTCCTCAGTATATGTTCTTTCCTCCCAACCCAGGGCCTCACCAACCTGTTTACGTATTTATTCTTTTCATTTTATTTTTTTGCTTTTTCAGGTCACACCTGCGGCATATGGAGGTTCCCAGGCTAGGGGTTGAATTGGAGCTGCAGCTGCCGGCCCACACCACAGCCACAGCCATGCCAGATCCCAGCCACGTCTGTGACCTACACCACAGCTCACAGCAACGCCGGATCCTTAACCCACTGAAACGGGGCCAGGGAATCGCATCCTCATGGTTACTAGTCATGTTCGTAACCTGCTGAGCTACAGGGGAACTCCCATGTTTATTATCCTAAAGGGGGCCCGAGCAGGGTTGAAGGAGCCAGGGGAGGGGCCGGAGTCCACCACCACCGGTTCATTGTGCACCTGTGTGTTGTTGGTGTGTTCTAGATCCTCCTGGGGTACGGGGCTGCGGCTGGGCCCAGTGTACAGGCCTCCCCATGCTGAGCCCCAGTTCCGGGCTTGCCTTCCCTCTCCCCGTGGCTGGTCTGGTTCTCATGTAAACCCATGCCTTGCTTTGTCTCCCCAGACATGGATTTCAGTTAAGTATTCTGTAACCTCTTACGCTGTGTGTCCTTGGGTAAATAAACTTGTTTCTGGCAGTGCCTTCTGGGGCCAATGTCTCTGTTCTCTGAGCTCCCAAGTGGCGCTGAGGCTCTCCTTCCCCCTGCTGGCCAAAAAAAACTGCTTTCTTTTCTCCAGCCCCAATATAAGAAACCAGAGGGTGGGAGGGAGTTGGATCCCTGTTCTGCAGGTTAAGACAAGGTTTCACTGAACAGAGAGCCACAGCATCTCCTGGGACCTCTTGGGTGGCCGAGGTGGTGATGGTGGGGAGGGGCCCCGGGGCTGAAGGTCTTTCTTTTCCTTCTGACTCTCTGCCTCTGTGGGAACAGGGCTGGAGGAGGTCAGAACAGGTGGTCCGGCAAGGGTTCCACCTGCACCCACACAGGCAAGTCGAGGGGAGACGTGCACAGAGGCAAGCGAGGCAAGAAGTGTTGAAGGGCTTTATTGGGGCTGCTCTGAGCCCCTCACAGTGTTACAGGAACCCAGTGGTCTTGCCACTGCCTCTGTTCTTTGGGGTCTTGGGAGGGAAGGCTGAAGGAGAACCAGCTTTCCTGGCAGAGTGAAGGCCCTTCTTTGGGGTGGAGACCAGGAGGTGGGAGAAGTGGAAAATTCAAAATGAGCCGGGCTTGCTACCGGGCTGGAAGGGGACGGGGCTGCCTCCCGGAGTACGGAGGGCACGGGGTGTTGGTTTTGTGAGAGGGAAAGTGGCCGGAGGAGGCACCCAGAGTCAGGAAGAGCGGATGGGTGGTGCTTCCTGGGCACTGAATGTGTGTACCACCCAGGGCACGAGGGCCAGGACCAGGCATGGCCAGAGGGTGTGCTTGAGGAAATTGAAGATGTAGAAAAGGCTGATCTGCGGCGGGTAACCCAGCCAGTCCAGTGGGCCCAGCAGCCCCACGGCCAGCACAAGGCAGGCTAGCTTCTGGCCATAGCCCAGGTGTGCCCGCCGTACCTGGGCATAGCAGGGAGAGTGCAGAGCAATGCCCAGTCCCAGGGCAGCTCCTGAGTCACGGCTCAGGGAGGCAAAGGGCCGGCTGTCCAAGTGCACCCACTCGGGCCGCTCGCACCACTTAGAGGCTAGGCTGATGGACCTGTAGGGAGCAAGAATCTTTGCCAGGAGAGGGATTCCCCTGGAATCTGGAGGGCAGATGGCTCTCAGCCCTTTTTGGGGCCTATCCCCATGTTCTGCTATGGCCCCAGGAGAACCTACGTTTATGAACAAGTAACAGTATCCGTTTTTAGCTACAACAGACCAGTGACCCACCAGGCTAGGCACAGGTCCCAGTGCACCCAAGCTTCAAAGCAGGACTTACCAAGAAAGATCCAGGCCCAGTGTAAAGAGGGTCCAATAGATGAGGCTGGCACCCAGCAAGAGAGCCAGCGAGGTCAACCCATAGAAGCTTAGCTCCCGCTCCACGGGGACCCGGGGGGTCATCAGCCAGCCCAGGACAGCACCTAGGGAAGTGCGGTGACAGCAGCTTCAAGGGGTTTGGGGATAGGACCTGTACCCCGAGCTGCAATGGGGTTTGGAAGAATAGTCTTAGATGTGAGAGGGGCCTTGGGGTTGGCTGCACAATGGGAAGATCATACACTGGTCCTCCCATTGCCAATGGCACCCTCCGGGTCTACCCTGTCACCCCAGCTGCTCACCAGTTAATAGGCCAGCCAACACCTGGTGAGGGAAATGTGCTAAGAGGAAGACCCGGGACAAGCCGACAGCCAGCAGGAAGGTGCAATAAGCCAGGCTAGGTATCACCCTCACCCAGCGGCTAAAAAAGAAGAGAGGCAAACAGTTTAGGAGGTGTCCATACACAGCCGGACTTCATGGTTTTTTTTTTTGTCTTTTCTTTAGGGCCGCACCCGCGGCATGTGGAAGTTCCCAGGCTAGGGGTCTAATCGGAGCTACAGCTGCCGGCCTTCGCCACAGCCACGGCAACGCAGGATCTGAGCCGCGTCTGCAACCTACACCACAGCTCACGGCAATGCCGGATCCTTAACCCACTGAGCAAGGCCAGGGATTGAACCCACAACCTCATGGTTCCTAGTCGGATTCGTTTCTGCTGAGCCACGACGGGAACTCCAGGGCTTCATGGTTTGACCAGGTGCCCCAGGGTCCCCAGAACTCCAGCTCCCAGGCTGTCCTGCTGCTGGGTCTTTTGGGTCCAGGGTACCACTCCCCCCGCCCCCTGTTGGTGGGCAAGAATAAGGTGTACCTGTGGGCTCGAGTGGCCACCTGGGAAGAGATGGCTGTCATTATAGGCCAGAGGGCGGCTCCTGTGATCATACAGTGTCCAGAAGGGCTGCCTGCCAGGGGATTCAGAAGCGCGTGGTAAGAGGATGGGGGTGGAACCCTGGTGCCCCTGGTGAGAGGTCAACACAGCGGCCTCCCTGCGGAGAGCCTTCCTCCAGCACTGGCCCATAGCTCCCTCTGCTCTGATGTCGTCTTAGCCCCTGCCTGAGGCCACTGCTCTCAGGCTTCTGCTGTGACCTTGGCTCTTGGCTCTAGTCAGTACAAGGTGGGCACGTGGCACACTGGCATAGGTGTTCTTCTCCTAAAATTCAACTGGGTCTTTTCTAGGTTTCTTTGTTCTCTGGCCCAGTGCATGCGAGGCTGGGCCTCTGGTTGGGCCACCCTGGCTGATAAGTACTGCGAAACACTCACCAACTCCCCTAACCACACTGGGAGAGGGAGGTCTGAAGCTTCTCACCTGGACCAGTCTCACAAGAAGAGGGGAACTGGTGCACCTGGACTGGCGCCTGGCTGTAGTACCCAGACTCATGGACCCACCAAAACGGTCTGTCTCCAAACAGAAACCTAGAAGAGAACACATGCAAGGTGACCTCACAGGCACCCACAGCCAGGGGAGCAGGGGGGCAAGGCAGGAGGACACCTGGAGTACCCTGGATGGCTTACAGGGTGGACTCAGCAAAGTGTGCCATTGCCTTGCCAGGTTTTTTTTTTTTTTTTTTACTTTGGAATAGGAGAAAGCATGCTATATTTAAAAAAGTGATAAGGAGGACTGTGTGTGATGTGTGCTCTGAGATGCTCAGAAGTCCCATTCTTACTCCTCACGCCGCAGGGCCAGCTCTGATCTTGTCACCCGTAAGGAGCCGGGGGCCTGTAACTTTCACCCTCCCTCCCAGACCCTCCTGCTTCCTCTCTCTCCATTTCCCAAATTCCAGCCTGAATTATTTAGGTAAGCCTCTCGGATTTGAAAATGGGAGTTGAGGAATGGACAGGGAGGCTGAGAGAGAATGAGGAAGACAACAAAGTTCAAAATCCCCTCCCTGGCTTTGAAGCTGCTTCGCTTGACCCCAGGAAACACACTGCAGAGGCTGCTGTGTCCAGAAAAGAGAAAAGGTGGGAGATCAGCAAAACACTGGGGAGGAAGATAAAAAGGGCTTGCCTCCCAAAGGCCTCCCCCCCCCCCCCGCAAAAACTGAGCCCAGTTCACACACCAGACGGTCCACACATGCTTAGGAAATGAATAAAGGCTTTGCCATGTGGGGGGCCATTAAGAGTGTCTACCCAAGGCAGGTGGTCTTAGGGGAACAGGAGGAGAGAGGAAGGCTTATGCAGACTCTGAGGTAGGAGAGCACAAAGCAAAGGGCAATCGGGTAGGAAGGAAATGATTAGACAACTGCTTTTCCGTTTGCAGTAGGCATGAAGCCCTTGCAGAGAAGAGTGGAAGGGAAGGTAGTTTTTTCAGCAAGTCATTCCAGCCCATTCAAGTGTCTCCTATGAACCTCCCTTCAAGAGGCTAAGGTGAGGGGAGGTTCAGCTGCACGCCTGGAAGAGGTACAGCTCCCTTAGGCACCCAAGAGAGAATAGGTGGCACAAAGAAAGAGATAAGCCCGGAAGGGCCCCACCCACTTGCCTGGGATTCCTGGCTTCTAAGTCTGTATGAAAAGCCTACTAGTGAATGAAGGGGAAAAGGAAGAAGAGTGTTCCCTGAAAGGCAATGCTTTAGCCCATTCTGAAAATTTACTGAGCACAGGAATCACCTGGGGTCCCTGTTAAAAATGCAGGTTCTGATTCAGTAGCCCTGGTCTGAGGCCTGAGATTCTGCATTTCAAGCAAGTTGTTAAATGCTCCTTGTGCTGCTGGGCATTGTCCTGGGACCACACCTTAACTGCAAGACTTCCCTGTCCTCAGCAGCTAGTGTGAAAGCCTAGCATGAACCATGCTTCTTAAGTACTATGTCAAATAAACGAATGAATAAGTTGTGATAGAGTGAATTGAAAAGTAGGACTTTCTGCTACTTAAGTCATCACAGATGCTTGTTAAAATACAAATTTCCAGCCCCTTCCCTGGAGTTTCAAAATCAGTCCGTCAGTATTTGCATTTTAAACACGCCCCCCTCGGTGATTTCTCTATCAGGCCCTTTAAACCCTACTCTAATGATTAGGAGGGGGATTCTGAGGTCTGAGTCCAAGATGCACTAAGATGCTCAAAGGGAAAAAGTCAGTGGCCACGGGGTAGGGGTGGGCAGGTCTTAAGGTCATGCGTTCACTGTTGGGAGGGTGCCAGGCCTTTGAGGCACCTGCTGAGAGACATCAGACCCTTGGGGGTGGGGGACCAGGACGCCGGAGGGCTTCGCTGTCTCACCACTTGAAGACGAGGTTGAGCCACTCGGTGATGAGGCTGATCCAGAGTACCGCGATGCCCACCCGGCGAGAGGCGTAGTAGGCCGCGGGGAAGTAGAACAGAAAGAGGCTCTTGGGGTCGCCCAGAAAGGTGACCCAGAGCCACACGTTCTCCAACCAGGGCAGCTGGTTCTGCAGCGCCTCGGCCATCGCGATGCCCGCGCCCAGCGTGGACTCCATGACCACCCAGTGGCCGGCCCGGCCAGGGCTTGATCTAGGGCGGAAGGGAGGACTCCAGGAGACGAGGAACCTGCTACTCACCGCGCTCCAAAGCCCACCCTACGGAGTCGAGGCCACGCCCCCTGGCAGCGGTCAGCGAAACCCCGCCCCCGCCCCGCCCCCGGCTGCCCCGGCTAGCTCCCGCCCAGCCTCCTGCCGGTACCGTTTCCTTCTGAGCTCTTCCCGGGCCTTCCTTTCTACTGGGCAGCGGAGGGGACAAATCTTTGCGAAGGCGTTTCCGCAGAGCCCCACGTGGCTGCTGTTGCCGGCACGTGGGCATCGGCGTAGAGGCGGCTCCTTCTGCTGTTCCGGGTCAAGGGACGGACTAACCTGAGGGTTGGTGTCGCGCCCAGGGTCCTTCCTTGGCTGCTGTGAAGATGAATATGTAATTTTTAGGGCCAGGATTCCTTTAGACTAGACCTTTCCCCTCCAGTACCTATACCCTCCAAAGATATTTGGAGATATTTTGGAGATCGAGCTAGGCATCTCCGGAGGGCGCTGAAGTGGGACCCTAAGTTGACAAACACCGCTGGCTAACCGGTTCATGCCTTCTTCCCCCAGCCCAAGACTCCACCGCTTGAATTCATATGCTGTTGATTTAGAGGCTGACAGATAAGCCTCTTGATTTGGAGTCTTCCCTAAAGGCTTGAGGATTCTTACCCATAGCACAGTCTAAGTCGCACTTCCTCCCAGTTCTAAGCTTGTCTTGCTCCTCTCCTTTCGTCATTTTGCCTTCCAAAACTCCGCTGGGCAGATAAACCGTGAAATAGTAGCTAGCTTGGTAAGGGAAGAGGAGGGGCACACACCCACGACAAAAATTGGAATGATCCTCTGAAGGAATACACACAGAAAGTAGAAATCAGCTCTTCCAGGTGAGGTCTTGCCTAAAGGCAGAGGTGAGGTGGGAGGAGACCGCTGAAGTGGTTCCTTCCTACCTCAAGCAAGTTTGTTCTTGGAGAATGTTTTCTTTTTTTCTTTTTTTAAGGGTGAAAATGAGAATGCAAATCCGGGTTCTGCTTGGAAAGAGATTAATTTCACTAATTAAAAAGGTGTGGAGAAGGGAAGCTGGATAAAAATCTCATTCCACTCCTTCGCTAAATGTTTTTCAATTGCCCCAAAGGAAAAAATTTAAATTTCCTAAGTCTTTAAAAGTTTGCTTGGACTCTAGCCAGACGAATTTTACCAGCCCAGTCTCACACTGTTTCGTGATATTTCTGAGCTCCCTGAAATCACAAAGCTCTCTTCTCTCAGGGGTCCTGGCATATGCAGTTCCCTCTGCCTGGAACACGGCCACACTCTTTCTCTGCTTGTCCTTCAGGTCTCAGATTTTTTACTTCTTCTAGGAATCTTTTCCTAACAGTGCCTGGTAGTCATTTATGAAAATCAACAATGACAACATTATATAAAAAGTGGAGTGGCAGTTACATATGACTTTAGGGCAGTCATGAAAGTTCTCTGAAAAACCCAAGTATGAGGGATTTGTATATTTATTTTTATTGAAATAATTGTACTAATATCGGCCCAACATTAGGAAGTGGATGTCTCTTGAAAGGCAAGGAAAAACTTTTGAACTCTGTTCAGGTTAAGTAGCGTCAGGACTGGCCCTTTGCCTCCTTCCCTCTGCCTGTTGTTACTTATACATGAGGCTCTAGAATTTCTATAGCGGAGGGGTAGGTCGGTTAGGGATGGTAATTTGCGATAGTAGGGCTTGAAGATGCATCTTCAAGGTACTTACATGTTAGGAAAATTGTTTTTATACCTTAGCCATTAATAGGGAGCCCTAAACTCCTGCTCCATTGCTCCTCACTCTTTGCCTGGTTTTCTGGAGAAGGGGTCAAGATGGGAGATGGGGAAGAATTTTGAGTTCCAAGGGTGATGGGTGATCACAGAGGAACTACCATTTATTAAGGACCTACTATGTGCCATGAGTTTATACTCATTACTTATCTTCCATTCCTCCCAAAGTCTCTATGAGGTATTGTCTAATATAAGGTAACAGTAAATAGCACTCTCTTTGGAAACAGGTAGATGGAATCTTTGCTATTTGTGTGACCTTGGAAAAAGTTTAGCGTAAGACTTAGTTTGTTCATCTGTAAAATGAGGATATTGACTTCTGCATCGAAGGGGTTGTTAGGTGCTCGATAGTGATAGTACATAAGTAAAAAAACAGGATCAAGTTTAGTAATTAGCTCAAGGTCATATAACTCAGTGGAATACCGATTCCGGTTTAGCCAATTCGACAGCCAAAGTCCTTTCCACTACCACTTTGTAATTAGATATAATCGTTTCGAGCAAGTTTTGCTAAGTTTTCTGGGACTTCGATTGCTCATATGTAAAATGCAGAGTTCATTCATTAAACTCTTGTGTCTAGGCGTGCACGTAATGGAGACTGCAGTTCCCTCCTTCTTCCTTTTTTCATTCTACGTACGTCATTTATCTTTACCTTCTAAAATGGACCCTGCAAGCACTTCGCCATGCAGGCGCAGCTGTACAAACATTATTTAGATTCCTCTTTATTTCCTCTTCTATCCTCTTCCACCTAGACTCCCGCCCCACCCAACTCAGGCCACGCCCTGGCGTGTGACGTCAGCACGCCTCGTGCGTCGCAGCGCGGCGCTCACTGGGGGCCCGGCTTTCGCCCGCTGCTGCCGCCGCCGCCGCCGGCCGCGGCTGCTCTCCCAAGATGGCGGCTCCTCCGGGCGAGTACTTCAGCGTTGGGAGCCAGGTGTCGTGCCGGACGTGCCAGGAGCAGCGGCTGCAGGGCGAGGTGGTAGCCTTCGACTACCAGTCCAAAATGCTGGCTTTAAGTATCCTTCCCTGCGCGGAGCCCAAGGCCGGGCCGGCGTGTATGTGCGGTGGTGGGGGGGCGGGGGACGACGGCAGTGGCTGGGGCCTCTCCGGGCCTAGGGGCGACCGGCTACCGCGGCGCCCGGAGCGCATGCGCGCGGCCCTGAGCTCCCCTCCCCCTCTCGCGGGTCCCTCGGGCTGCCTTGGGGACCCTGTCCCCCACCCGTTGTGGGAGCTGGGCCCCGTACGAGGGTGGGTGGGTGGAGGGGGCTTGACACGCGGATGGCTTTTCGGACGAACGCTGGGAAAGAGGACACAGTCATCAGGAGAGGGGTGATCGTGGGAGGGGGCTGGTGACTGGAGCCCGGATGGAAGCGGGGCGGGTAAAATCCTTTGGGGAGGGGGTGTGTAGAGTAAGGAACTGCTAGTGGGACAAGGGTATGGAATTTAGGAGGGGTTGCCTGCTGATGGGATTTGGTCCAGGAAAGGGCGGTGGGGTAGTGACCAAATGGGTCTCTCGTTTTTGGAGGGAGAGTAACTGCAGGACAGGAGTTTATATCAGAACTGGGGATGGGGCTTGTTTTCCTGGTGCTTGTGTGTATGCGTGGTGCCAGTGGGGGCGCGGAGTGCTGAATTTCAGGCTTCTCAGTCATATGGAAATTGCTATTTTGGGGATGTTTGTATTGGAAACCTGGTTCAGAGAGAGGACCACGTTTTTCAGGGGCTTATGTGTGTATGTATGGGTTACAGGTGAAAGAGTAAGTTATATTCTCTTGCTCAGCCCAGCACATGGAATACAGACTTTTACGTAGCAGTAGCCTTCCCTTTGAAAAGCAGCAGTGTTAGAGTGGTAGCCTCTTTGGGGTGGAAATGATTTCTGAATTACTCCAGGAAACTCATTCTACGAAACAGAATACTTCCTGGTGGTAATAAACATGTCACCCTTTCCTCTTTTATTTGAGCCACAGGTGGGTTTATTTGGCTTTTTTTTTTTTTTTTATTGGAGTGAATTTTTATGGCACCTTTCAAAAGGAAGTTTCTGAGTCTGTTGTCTTTGAGTGGCAAGTGTTTTAATTTTAACTGCTAGTTGTAGATTTCTAGCTTAGGGAGATGTCCTTTGAAACTAACTACAGCAAGAATAGTTGCACTTTTGTTTTGCTTTTTTGATTTTTTTAGGACTGCACCCACGGCATATGAAAGTTCCCAGGCTAAGGGTTGAATCGGAGCTACAGCTGCTGGCCTTCTTCACAGCCACAGCAACGTGGGATCCGAGCGGTGTCTTCGACCTATACCACAGTTCATGGCAATGCCGGATCCCTGACCCACTGAGCGAGGCCAGCGATCAAACCCACATCCTCATGGATACTAGTTGGATTGTTTCCGCTGCACCACAATGGAAACTACTGTGTTGTGTTTTTTAAATGTAAGGATTCATACCTGTACTAAAGACCATTTGCATTAGTGGTTTAATTGGAAGGGTTTTCGAATGAGGAATTACTCTATTTTTAATTGACATACAGTATGCTCTTAAGAAATGGTTTGAAGAATGAGTGAGTGAGTGAATGAATGAATGGATTGGTTAACCAGCTGGGTCACCTTGAATGAGCTTCCTTTCCAGTGCTGCAGTTTTTTCCTGCGAAATGGGAAATCTCAGATCTGAAAAAGTGAAAAGAGCACCGTTCAGATATGAGAAGTATACCAAGAACAGAAAGTACTTGCTCTCCTGTGTGGTGCATTAGGTTCAAGACAAACAAACAGTATACCTACAGCATTAAAACTGCATTAAGCCTCTTCATAAAACCAGCAGAGAGATGGTGACAGAAACCCTGTTGAGGCTTCCAATTTTGGATTGTGTTTTGTTTTGAAAAGCTCGAGATCTTTGGTTATGGGGTTGATCGGGGGGAAGGTGACAGGTAGAGATTTCCTGAGGAGAGCTGATTCTTGTGAGGCCACCCTCTTGCTTGTGGCATACGTTTTACACAAGTCATGTGCGAATTGTGTTTCCCATGCCCCTTTGGAATGTGTTAGTGCTCTGCTTGCCCCAATTTTCCTTAACTTTATTTTCTCACCAGAATGTCCCTCTTCCAGTGGAAAGCCCAACCACGCAGACATCTTGCTCATAAACTTACAGTATGTTTCAGAAGTGGAAATAATTAATGACCGAACAGAAACCCCTCCTCCCCTAGCTTCACTCAATGTTAGTAAGGTAAGGACTTGAGGGCAGTTCTGACTCTCCAAAATGATGGGAAATTTGAGGCTCATTGAGTCTTGGTGGTACATACATTGTCCATTGTTTTTTATTTTTTTCGCTAATTTACAGGTGCTTGTATTCTTGAAAAATATACCAGTTCTCTTTATTCCTGGATATCTTCGGATTTTAAGAAATGTCTTAATGCCCAAATGGAGAAATAGAGTTGAGAACTGGCTTTTGTCCTTTGGGAAAGAGGGCTTGTTTTTATTTCTTAACCTGGAGTCCATATGCATGAACTTCATGTTGGTGGGGTATTGCTTCTAAACCTCCTGAAATCGTGTATTTGTGCACACTTGAGTTTATGTGTTTCCTGGGTGAAGATCTGAAGTTTTTTTCAGGTTTTCAGAGGAAATCATGACCTACAGAGATTTGAAAACCACTGCGCTAGAGCTTCATTTTTGTCTTTATGTTGGAATTTTGAGGTCTAACAAAATTAGAGGTTCAGGGAGTTCTCTTGTGTGACAAGGATTAAGGATCCAGCATTGTTACTGCAGTGGCTAGGGTTCACTGCTATGGTGGGTTCCATCCCTGGCCTGGGAACTTCCTCATGCTGCAGGCACTGCCAAAAAAAAAAAAAGACGTTTAGGATATTCTAAAATTGGATATCCAGGTTGGTTTTGGGGAGCCCTCAAATAACTGTTATCCAAGTATGGGGGAGTACTTGGAATACCCTTTCAGAATAACTGGACCTGTATCCATCAAGGACTCAGTTTAATGTCACCTATTCCAAGAAGTCTTCTCTGATTACTCAGGCTAGAGTGATCTGCCTCCATTATTCTCTCTTATAGTGTCTTATCCTTGAGAGATAAGGTGACATATTTATAGTCTAATCTGGGACATTTTTGAGAGTAAAGAGTGGGGATACTTTTGTGGTACACTGAGACAAGCATGTGTTGGTGTGTCCTGGGCAAATTGGGACTTAAGGTTATCCTATTCACAGCCTTTTTGTAATTATAATTGTATATTGTTTGTTTACTTTTCTATCTCACTAGATTTTATTTTGTGGGGAGAGGAATATACATGCTTTGTTCATCACTGAATATACAGAGACTTGCACAGAGTAGGTGCTTCATAAATATTTGCTGGATGACTGAGATACCTTAGATGACATAGTTAGATGCTATTTTTGTAGCAGCTACCTTTTCTTAAGTATTTTGAATTTAGCGTGGTGGAAATTTTTCCCTCTTTGAGTATTGTTGTGATGTATAATCTCTTGCTTCTCTTGGGAATTTGGTGTGTTTGCTACAATTCAGCAAATCGAGGAAACAGGCAGCTGAAACAACAGAGGGTGACTGAGGCTGGCAGTATGTAGTTACCTCAGATCCTGAGCACCTTTTTTTCTAGATTCCAGGGAAACACCAGTGTTTTTCAATGATGTCTGAGGACAGATTCAGTAGGGTCTTGGGGGAGGTCCCGTAGTGGCTCAGTGGAAACAAATCTGACTAGTATCCAAGTGGACAAAAGTTTGATACCTGCCCTTTCTCAGTTGGTTAAGGATCTGTCATTGCCGTGAACTGCGGTGTAGGTCGTAGAAGAGGCTTGGATCCTCTGTTGCTGTGGTGTAGGCCGGCAACTGCAATTTTGATTCGACCCCTAGCTTGGGAACCTCCATATGCCGCCAGTGCAGCCCTAAAAAAAAAGAAAGAAAGAAAAAGAGGAAGGTCTTGGGTTTCATATCAAAGGCTTAAAGTATTGGAGATCTTTTTTTTTTAGGGCTGCACCTGCGACATAGGGGTCGAATTGAAGCTACACCTGCCGACCTACACCACAGCCACAGCAATGCAGGATTCGAGCTGCATCTGTGACCTACATCATAGCTCACGGCAATGCTGGATCCTTAACCCACTGAGTGAGGCCAGAGATTGAACCCGAATCCTCATGAATCCTAGTTGGGTTTGTTAACTGCTGAGCCACGAAATGAACTCCCTAAAGTATAAGAGATTTTTGTTTTGTTTTGTTTTTTTGCCTTGTCTAGGGCCGCACCCGTGGCATATGGAGGTTCGCAGGCTAGGGGTCTAACAGGAGCTGTAGCCACCGGCCTTTGCCACAGCAACACGGGATCCAAGCCGCGTCTGCAACCTACACCACAGCTCACGGCAACGCCGGATCGTTAACCCACTGAGCGAGGCCAGGGATCGAACCCGCAACCCCATTGTTCCTAGTCGGATTCATTTCCACTGAGCCACAACGGGAACTCCCATGTAAGAGATCTTTTAATGATCTTCTGTTAGCAGAAGAAATTTTGAAAGGTTCAAGTAAACTAGTGTATGCCTGGTATGCTGAGGGAAAAAATAGGCTCTAAGTTACCCTTCATGTTTGTGAGGTATGAGAAGTCTGTCACTAAATAAGTGAACCTTTAGTGAGTAGTTGAGGAGTGATTATCTGAGAGAGGGATGATTTTCTCGAATATAAAAAAATCTAGATTTTGCTTTTGTGACTACCAAGTGCCATCTTTTATCTGAGAGAGGGGCTGGAGTGGTGTGGGTGGGACTGTTAAGTGGGAGCTGTTAAGCAATTATCTTCTTACACTTGACCTCAGATATGTATAGGTCTTGGTTATTAGTTTGTGGATTATCTTTGCCTTTAGGGTTTTGCTTTCTGCTGGTCGGTTGTCTGCTAGCATTATTGTAAACTAGTTATTTACTCACTCTTTTAAGAAAGCAGCAGGAAGTATCATGTTGGGGAATACTAGAAATCTTTACTTTTCTTACTTGTGGCCTGCTTGCCAAGTTTTGAAAAAGGTTTGCTGGGAAAAGGAGTCAGAAACTAAAGACTAAAATTAAGTTGGAGGGCTATCTTTGGGTTTCATTTATTCATTCTTCCATTTGTAGAAATGTTTTTGAGTAAGCTATATTGGTTTTCCCTTGAAACCAACCTTTGAGGATGCTTTGTGATTCTTCCTGAGATTCAGTTAGAATTGGAAGAGCCTGTTGGGCTACTACTGAAAACAGCTAATCTGGGCAGCCACCTGTTGGTTGAATGACATAGAAAGTTCATCTCATTTAAAGTATAGACTTATGGAGTTCCCGTTGTGGCTCAGCGGTTAGCAAACCCAACTAGAATCTATGAGGATACGGGTTTGATCCCTGGCTTCGCTCAGTGGGTTAAGGATCTGGCATTGCTGTGAGCTGTGGTGTAGGCCGCAGACGCGGCTTGGATCCCGAGTTGCTGTGGCTCTGGCGTAGGCCAGCAGCTGCAGTTCCGATTGGACCCTATCCTGGGAACCTCCATATGCCATGGGTGTGGCCCTAAAAAAAGATCCCTCCCCCCCAAAAAACCCCTAAAAGTATAGACTTTTGTCTTTTTGCTTTTTAGGGCCATACCTGCGGCATATGGAGGTTTCCAGGCTAGGGGTCTAATTGGAGCTGTAGTCGCTGGCCTACGCCACAGCCACAGCAACGCCAGATCCGAGCCGCGTCTGCGACCTACACCACAGATCATGGCAACGCTGGATCGTTAACCCACTGAGCAAGGCCAGGGATCGAACCCACACCCTCATGGTTCCTAGTTGGATTCATTAACTGCTGTGCCACGACGGGAACTCCCTTTTTTTTTTTTTTTAAACATAGAAGTTCAAGTGTTTTAGAAAGGAACTAAAGCGCTCTGAAGTCCCTGGAAGAAAGCTATTGATGTTTACAAGCTAGGGGAACACTAGCTGTGCATTCCACTTCCAGTGGAAGATACCATTACATGAAGGCTCATCTTGCTGACATAGTTAAGTGTTCTGTTCAGTTAAACCTGTTGCTATAGACTGGATGTATACTCCGACCCAGCAGAAAATGGAAGAGAAGTTTTTTTTTCCTATAAATACTTCATTCCAGCCCAATTAGAGGTGGTATTAACTAGCAATTCTTGGGAGATGGACTTGTTTTTCTTTCTTTCTTCCTTTCTTTTCTTTTTTAAAAATTTTATGGACATGTGGCACATGGAAGTTCCCAGGCTTGGGATTGAATCTGAGACGCAGCTGCGGCATAGGACATAGGTATGACCTGTGTTGTACCTGGGGCAACACTGGGTCCTTTAATGTACTGCGCAGGGCTGGGGATTGAACCCGTACCTCCACTGTGACCCAAGCTGCTGTAGTCAGATTCTTGACCCACTGCACCATGGCAGGAACTCCTTGTTTTGCTTTCGATTGGCACTTTCATGGCAGGCTTAGACATATCGTCCATAGCAGTGGGATGTAAGAGGAAGCTTGGGAGAGGACAGTGGGGTCCAGAAGATAGAAGTGTTACTATTATTATTTGGTTTTGGTCTTTTGAGGGCTATACTTATGGCATATGGAAGTTCCCAGGATAGGGGTTGAATGGGAGCTGTAGCTACTGGGCTATGCCACAGCCACAGCAATGCCACTGAGCCACATATGCGACCTTCACCACAGCTCGTGGCAATGCTGGATCCCTAACCCACTGAGCGAGGCTAGGGATCGAACCTGTGTCCTCATGGATCCTTGTTGGGTTTGTTACTGATGAGCCACAACGAGATTCCTAGAAGTGTTTTTCAGGGATTTTTTTTTGGCTGTGCTTGCAGCATGTGGAACTTCCCAGGCCAGGGACTGAACCCATGCCACAGTGGTGACGTGAGCCATAGGTGTGACAGTGCCAGATCCTTAACCTGCTGTGCTGCAAGGGAACTCCAGAAGGTGGAAGCTTTGAATGTCAGTTTTATCTTCTCTAAGGTAACATTGTACCCGGTAAAAGTGTTTCAAATTTCCTAACTATAAAAGTACAAAACTACACCAAAACAAATCATAGGTGAGGTTCAGGTTATTCACCATGTGGCTTATTAGTTTACACTCTTGTGGAAAGTTTAAATATTGCATGAGGATGAGCGCCTAGGGTCCACATGGTAAGGTGAAGTAAAGTATTTATTAACAAGTTCCTTTGAATTGGCTCCACATCTTGTTCTCTGGAATAAAGATTGCCCATGTAGTGTTCTCAGATGATCTGGAACATGTCAACATTAGCAAAGTTCTTTCTTTTTTTTTTGGTCTTTTTTAGGGCTGCACCTGCAGCATACGGAGGTTCCCAGGCTAGGGGTCAAATCAGAGCTATAGCTGCTGGCCTACACCACAGCCACAGCCACACGGGATCCAACTCTTGTCTGCGACCTAGACCACAGCTCACGGCAGTGCCGGATCCTTAACCAACCGAGCGAGGCCAGGGATCGAACCCACAACCTCATGGTTCCTAGTTGTATTCATTTCCGCTGAGCCACAGGGGGAACTCTGAAAGCTTTTTCAGTATGTGGTCAGGAGCAGTATGGTCTAGTAGAAAGAACATTGGAACCAAGTGGTTAAGTCTTTAAATCACTTCTCTGTCACTTACCCTTGCTCTAAGCATCAGTTTTCTCACTGTAGAAGTGGGATAGTGTTGGTATCTATCTCAGAAGTGTTAGGAGGATAATGTGGACTTCCCGTGTGGCTCGCAGAAGTGTTAGGATAATGTCAAGTGGACCACAGTTGGCAGATGTTAGTCCTATTCTGCCTTAGCTTTGTGTAGCCAGTTTATATTCCTTGAATTTTAGTATAGGAGCGGGATGGGGGAATGGGGGGCAGTATGACAAAGGGAAGCAGCCAAGAATATTGACACTGTTCCTATGTCCGTCTTTCCTGATACTGGATCTGATATTCATAGGGAAGTTCCAGAGCCAGGGATTGATTCCGAGTTGCAGCTGTGACCAATGCCATAGCTGTGGCAATGCTGGATCCTTAACCCACTGTGCCAGGCCGGGGATTGAACCCTCACCACTGCAGAGACAACATGGATCCTTAAGGCTCTGTGCTGCAACAGGAACTCCATATCCGACGTTAATTTATATATCAGAACTTGTCAACCCTAGACGGGAAAATCAAAATTGTATTGGATACCTCTTGTAGCTTTTTTGTTTTTTGGCTTTTTTAGGGCCGCACCCACGGCATATGGAGGTTCCCAGGCTAGGGGTCTAACAGGAGCTGTAGCTGCCGGCCTTCACCACAGCCACAGCAATGCGGGATCCGAGCTGTGTCTGCAACCTACACCACAGCTCACGGCAACGCCGGATCCTTAACCCACTGAGTGAGGCCAGGGATCGAACCCCACAACCTCATGGTTCCTAGTCAGATTCGTTAACCACTGAGTCACGACGGGAACTCCGATACCTCTTGTTCATGACCAGAATTAACTTGAATTCCAGAACAGTGTTGTCAGGTGGCATAAGAAGTCAACACTTGCCTGAGTACTAGAGGTTACAGTTAGCAGTTATAGAACCTAGGAGGTTGTGCTTTCAACTTCGGAGACTCTTAGGGGAAAACTCACCAAGAAAGCCAAGGCAAGTTTATGTAATCATTTGTTTAGTATGTGAATATCTGTAATACTAAGTAATGTTTCTGAGTAGAGAGAAATACTCCTGTGCATGCCTCCTGTGCACTGAATGAGATGTTCATCTTATTATTTTGCTGATTTGGAGAAGACTTCCTGAAGGAGATACTTGTGTGTTTTGGTAGGGGAGCAGGAAAAGGGACAAAGCGTGGAATGTTGCGCTCCACAGATAAGGCGTCCATCTCCCTTACCAAACCACTGACTGATCTGTCAGACTGTTTTGAGTTTTTTTTTCCTTTTTCCTTTTTGGCCACTCCATCGCATATGGGGTTCCTAGCCCAGGGATCAGATCCAAGCCGTGGTTGTGACCTAAGCTGCAGCTACAGCATCGCTGGATCCTTAACCCTGTGCCAGGCTGGGAGTTGAACCTGTGTCCCAGTGCTCCCAAGATGCCTCCAATTCCATTGTGCCATGGTGGGAACTCCTGTTATGAGTATTTATTACTCATTTATACCTTACTAACCGGTAGTGAGTGATCAAATGGAACCGAGAAGAAGAGATTCAAAGATCTTATCATTGGCACCTGATAATGAAGAATTGATTGGCTGCCTTGGGATAAAAATGATACTTGGGAATTGGTCTGGGGGTGGAGGGGCCTGGAAAGGCTGAGAAAATGTGTCACAAAGTTCACTTTTAAAAGGAATTGGCAAGAGTCCCCGTTGTCACTTGTTGGGTTAAGTACCTGACATAGTGTCCCTGAGGATGCCTGTTCGGTTCAATCCCTGTCCTCTCTCAGATCTTGCGTGGCTGCAAGCTGTGGCGTAGGCCTGCAGCTACAGCTCTGATTTGACTCCCAGCCAGGGAACATCCATATGCCGCAGGTGTGGCTGTAAAAATTTTTAAAATAAGGAACTGACATCATTGCTTTACCTTTAGGTATGATGTCACCCAAGGAAAGATTGACTTGGTTTTTGTTTTGAGTTCCAACCAGTTCGAAAGCTAAGATTTAGCATAACCTTTATGGCTTTCAGTTGATAAGAGATATAATCCTCAAGTTTGAGTAAATTCCTGTGGTAGTTGGTAGCTATTGCATTGTGGCTTGTGTTCATGGGCCTATCCTCTTAGCTGGGCATGTGACCATATCTCGACCCTGATGTGTTAAGGTGTGGAGTTATCACCAAATAGAAGCGGATGACCTAGCCGCCCTATGTTGAGGTAGGTGTATATTGGTAGGAGGTAGATAGAATGTGTTCATATTACGTGTAGAAGTGGGAAGGGAAATAACTCCTTGTCTGGGGAAGACAAGACTTTTGTCAGATAAAATTTTTCTGACTTCTAGGAGTTCCCGTCGTGGCGCAGTGGTTAACGAATCCGACTAGGAACCATGAGGTTGCGGGTTCGATCCCTGCCCTTGCTCAGTGGGTTAACGATCCGGCGTTGCCGTGAGCTGTGGTGTAGGTTGCAGACGCGGCTCGGATCCTGCGTTGCTGTGGCTGCGGCGAAGGCCGGTGGCCACAGCTCCGATTAGAC
>PVHT021183690.1:2494391-2649925 GCA_004024745.2 Catagonus wagneri | reverse complement strand
TTTCTGACTTCTAGAAGCTACCTACTGGATCAAATTTTTTTTTTTTTTTTAATTTTTATGGCCATATCTGAGGAAGAAGGAAGTTTTCAGGTCAGGGACTGAATCCGAGTTGCACCTGCAACCTACCCTGTGGCTGTGGCAGTGCTGGATCCTTGAATCCACTGCTCTGGGCCAGGGATTGGCCCAGTGCACCTCTGCAGCAACCTGAGCTGCTACAGTCAGATTCTTTTTCTTTTTCTTTTCTTTTTAGTTCAGGGCTGCACCTGAGACGTGTGGAAATTCCCAGCTAGAGGTCGAATTATAGCTGCAGCTTCTGGTCTACACCACAGCCACAGCAACTCAAGAGCTGAGCCATGTCTGTGACCTACACCACAGCTTACGGCAACGCAGGATCGTTAACCTATTGGGCCAGGGATTGAACCCAAGTCCACATGGATACTAGTTGGGTTTGTTACCACTGAGCCACAATGGGAACTCCTACAGTCGGATTTTTAACTCACTGTGCCACTGCAGGAACTCCCCTACTTGTTCACTTCATTAAAATATGTTGTCAAGGCCACAGTCCCAGGTTAGAGTCCACCAGTAAATTTTAACACCTGGCTGTGAGTAGACAGCTTCTTCCTCACAGAATTGTCAAAAAGTTGCAAGTGTGGGGTGAAGAATAAGAGCTCATCGTTGCTGAGTAACAGGGCCACAATAAGTGGTAAGTGGTATCATGAAATCAGAGAGGTGGAGTGATTGACTGCAGTTTAAAAAGTTTCTAGCCTTTGAAGGAGGTCACATTCAGTGGCATTCAAACTTTAGGGTCAAACTGACAGCCATAGTAGGGGATGCAGTGCTCCAGGCTAGGGCTCATGACTCACTTCAGGCTATAGAGCATGCTAGCTCGCAGACTCAGTGGGGCCCTCCTTAGGTCAGGGATTTGGTTTTGAAGATGATTTTTTTGTTTGTTTGTTTCATTTTTTGTTTTTTTTTGGCTGTACCTGAGGCATGTGGAAGTTCCTGGGCCAGGGATCAGACTTGTACCACAGCAACGACCTGAGCCACAGCAGTGACAATGCCAGATCCTTAACCTGCTGAGTCACTTGGGAACTCCTCAAGGGGGCTTCCTTGACATCACTGGGGGTGTGGGGAGGATCATTGTCCACCCGTAAAGACAAGTTGCTTATCCCAAGTGACTGATGGAGTCGTGCTGTAGGCGTGTTGTCGCAGCCACCTCTGCATTCTGCCTCTGACACAGAGACGATTCAAAATAAGCACTTTACTGATAGGTCAGTGGTAGTATCTCTTACAGTGCTAAGAAAGAGGCATTCTAACTGGTTTGATTTTCCTGGCAGAGATCAGGCTTGAGGGGAAGGGAAAAAAAACAAGTGGTGCAGTCAAGTTCTAGCATTGGAATTTAAGACTAGCTTAGGTAAATACTAGAAACTACCCTGGAGAGTGAAGCAAATTGTACATGAACTAGAAAATTAAAGGATCTATATACCATGCCAAAAGCTAACAGTATGATGTGGGAGAATGTGGGGAGTTTGAGGAACTGGCTTCTTTTATAGCTGGGCTGGTAATGAATTGTTGTGTGACCATGTTAGTTGCCTAACCATTGGGAACTGTTAGTTCTGTGAATCTCTTAATAGTCAAAATAGGCAAGATTTTTTTTTTCCTTTTATGTACCTTCTCTCTCTCCCCCTCCATTCCTGATGCTGGGGGTGTCAGGATGATTAAGACGCTGCTTTTGCCCCCAAGAATCTCATGTTTGGGAGTGATGAGGGACAGCAGCATTTAACTTTGCAGGGGGCAGCAAACTTTTTTTTTTCTTTCCTTTTTTTTTTCCTAGGGCTGCACCTGGGGCATATGGAGGTTCCCAGGCTAGGGGTCGAATTGGAGCTGTAGCTGGTGGCCCATGCCACAGCCACAGCAACTCGGGATCCGAGCTGCATCTGCGACCTGCAACGCTGGCTCCTTAACCCACTGAGTGAGTACAGGGATCGAACATGTGTCCTCATGGGTGTAGATTCATTTCCACTGAGCCAGGACGACGGGAATTCCAGCAGACTTTCTATACAGAACTCATTAGTAAATGTTTTAGGTTTGTGGGCTATATCTTTTCTGGCACTACTATCAGCTTTGTAGCAAAAGTGGTCATGGATGATGTGTAAACAAATGGACATGGTCTTTCCCATAAAACTTAACTAAAACAGGAGGTTGGCTGAATTCGGCCCTCAGGCTGGTTTGCCAGTCCCTGGCATGGAGTAGTGAACATTTCAGGGAAAGCTTCTCAGATATATTAGTGGAGTAGGGTCTTAAAGAATAAACGACAGATAAAGGGAAGGAAATTAAATGCAATCAAGCTGATTTGGATTGATTTCAAGATGTCCATCTCTGAGATTTAAAAACTTTTGCAGTTCTGGGAGTTCTCGTCCATGGCTCAGTGGTTGACGAATCCGACTAGTAACCATGAGGTTGCAGGTTCGAACTCTGGCCTTGCTCAGTGGGTTAAGGACCCAGCGTTGCTGTGAGCTGTGGTGTAGGTTGCAGACGCGGCTCGGATCCTGCGTTGCTGTGGCTGTGGTGGAGGCTGGTGGCTACAGCTCCGATTCGACCCCTAACCTGGGGACCTCCATATGCTGCGAGTGCGGCCCTAGAAAAGACAAAAAAATAAAAAATAAATAAAAACTTTTGCAGTTCTGTCTGAGCTAAACCGGTGTTTTTTTTTGCAGAAGGAAGGGAAGGACTAGTTACGTGCCAGTTAATGGGTTAGATGTGTATCATACCAAATTCCCATAACAAACAGCCCTTTAGGATCAGCTTCCCATGAATGGACTAAAAGGCTCAGGAGAGGTTATGCATCTTGTTCAGATTCATGTAGCTAGTGAGTGGTAGGTAGGGGTTTGAGCTGGAATTTCTTTTGGTGATGGGTATAGGATGGCTTTTCTTTTTTACTTTGCTTTCTTCTGCCCTCAGAGCCCAGGAAATGACAGTACGTGGCTCTTTCACTACCTCTGAATAAAATCAACTGTTCAGGAGTTCCCTTTGTGGCTCAGTGGTAATGAACCTGGCTAGTATCCGTGAAGATGTGGGTTCGATCCTTGGCCTTGTTCAGTGGGTTTAAGGATCTCACGTTGCTGTGAGCTGTGGTGTAGGTCACAGATTCAGCTGGGATCTGGCTTTGCTGTGGCTGTGGCATAGGCCGACAGCTGCAGCTCCAGTTCAGCCTCTAGTCTGGGAACTTCCATATGCCGTAGATGCAGCCCTAAAAAGAAGAAATCAGCTCTGTATTCTCTAGGCAAAGCCCCCATTGGCACATAAAATTAAGGGCGTCTTCCAACTTACTATTCCAGTTATATTCTGAAAGATACTCTATTTAGGATTTATTGCCTCTCTGGCAGCTCTTACAGAAAGCGGAAGAGGGAGAGTCCTGAGCTTGCTGGTTAAAGGAAGTTTGGATTATATGGATTTTTGTGAAATAACCAACAAGCCACCTTCTCTATGTTAATAATTATATTACAATTGTAATAACGTTAAGAGTTCCCACTGTAGCACAGTGGATTAATGATGCAGTGTTGTCTGCATCATTAATCCACTGTAGGTCACAGCTGCAGCTCAGATTTGATCCCTGGCCTGAGAACTTCTGTATGCTGTGGGTGAGGCCAGAAAAGAAAAAAAAAATCAACAGCTAATATTTGTACAGTGCTTTATAGCTCACCCAGTGCTTTTCACGCATGTTATCTCTGTTAATCCTCGTGGCCATGTGTGAGATGGCTTATTTGAGTGTATACTCTCACAGATAGGTCATTGAGGATAAATTTCAGCTTACACCCCAGCCAGTTTTTTCTCTGGCAGAACTCGGTGGAAGTTCCACAGCAGGGCTGTTAGCAGGGACTCGGGACTAGAAAATTACTCTGTTGGTGTCCAGGAGGTTTAGTTGTCTGTTGTAGCTATAAGTAGTGCTTGGTGACATAATTACAGATAACTAAGAAAACAATTGACTTTGCTGGTAACGGTTTTTTTTTTGTTGTTTGTTTATTTGTTTGTTTTGCCACTCCCACAGCATGTGGACATTACCAGGTGGGGGTTGAGCCTGTGCCGCTATAACAATCCAAGTTGCTGCAGTGACAACACCTGATCCTTAACCTGCTGCACCACAAGGGAACTCCAATTAGTTTGCATTTTAAGCCAGGCGAAAGATAAAACTTTGCTTATGGCATGTACTGACTGACTTGAAGCTGGCCTGTATTTTATGACAGCAAAATGATAGAGCTTGGAGACTGAGGTTGTGCTGTGGCACTTGGATTTGCAGGTATCTTTCGTCATAGTGCAAAGCACTCATCGTACCTTAACTTTCAAGGGCAGGAGGCTTACTTGACTTAGCTTCTCTAGTATCAGAAAATGATGGGTCCAGGGGATACCCATCATTTTTGGCTTGAAATGATTTCTCACACAGGATCTATTTTCTTTTCTTTTTTTTTTTTTCTCTTTTTGCCTTATCTAGGGCCCCACCTGGGGCATGTGGAGGTTCCCAGGCTAGGGGTCTAACAGGAGCTGTAGCGCCGGCCTTCGCCAGAGCCACAGCAACGCGGGATCCGAGCCACGTCTGCGACCTACACCAAAGCTCACGGCAACGCCAAGATCCTTAACACACTGAACAAGGCCAGGGATCAAACCCGCAACCTCATGGTTCCTAGTCGGATTCATTAACCACTGAGCCACGACGGGAACTCCAGGATCTATTTTCTTAAAAGCATTCCTGTGAATTACCTTTAGCAGAAGAAGTATAGAATGTCCTTGACTTTTAGGGTGGGACTGGGACTTTTTTCAGAAAATAATCCTTCACTGAAAGGCAGACAGTTGTGTTCTATACAGGGAACATTGATGGAAATGTCAAAATTCACTGATTAAAGAGAATATGGCAGGAGTTCCATCGTGGCTCAGTGGTTAACGAACGAACCCGACTAGTATCCATGAGGACTTGGGTTTAATCCCTTGCCTCGCTCAGTGGGTTCATTAACCGTTGAGCCACGAAGGGAACTCCTATTTTCCCTTTTAACATTTTCTTTTACATTCAGATTTATAACTATATTTTCAATAAGAATTTAGACTTCTCTTTGATGGAACTATTTGAATGTAGTACAGAGCCCTGGAATTTGACTATCTGGGCTCAAATCCAGACTTTCTCAGTGTGACTTGGTAAACTTGGGCAAGTTTCTTGACAGCTGTGCCTTAGCTTCTCCATTTATTGAGTAAGAATAATTTTAGTCTCTACTTTACAGAATTGTTGTGCAGATTAAATGTTTAATACGTGTAAAGTGTCTAGCTTGGTGCTTAGCATGGAGTAAGTTCTCACTCAGCATGTTAGCTCTTAGGACTTTCCTGTTTACTACCAGGCATCTTTGGCTCTACTGTTGTCCTGTTTAATTTAATGTTTTGGTTCATTTTTATGTATTCTGGGACATGACTTCAAGTGGAGTTACGTATTTTTTGAGTTCTCAGCTTTCTGAGGTTGTAAAAAACAGTATTTTGTTAGAAACTTTCAGACAGGAGCTTTCATTGAGGGAGCAGAAGGACTTGGGGGTATTGATAGCTTGTTGCTAGCTAAGAATGAGGGCTTTCCAGTAGTGTGCCTCAGAAATGGAACAGCAGGAGCAAGCATGGGCTCTTAGGGTGACAGTTGTTGTTGGCTGCTTTGGTCTGCCATCTTCAGCCTCCATCAGGCAGGCCTTGCAGGCAGCACTGGCAGTTCCAGGGCAGCAGCTGCAGTGCTTCCTAATCCCTCTGTGAGGGCAGCTGGTTGGAAGGCCTGAACATACGGGGGGAGACAAACCAGGCGGAGTCAGTAGGTCACATACAGCAGGTTCCTCTCTGGACTTTGCTTCCCTTGTTGGATCAGCTGTCACAGCCTGTTAAATACTTGCAGTAGGAATCCCTCTGGATTCTGCACAGCACCTGTGCCTTCCTGGTCTGGGTATGTGGAAATAAGATGGCCCAGCTGGTGACTAAATGACAAGATGAGGTTATAACAAGATGCTTGGATTATGTTGTTGTGGCTGCTTCCTCTTCTCCATGTCACTGAGTGCAGGAAGAGGTGTGTGTTGTTGGTGTTCATTAATTCACTCACTCAAGGGTTACCCAGCAGCAGGCATGACTAAAAGCCTTTTAATATTGATGCACTTTGGTATCAAGTTCATACACTTTTATCTGTTGCTGTAAATGGCTACAGGAGGAAGCACTGGTTAGTAGACAAGATATGAGTGTTTTCACTGGGAATTGTACAGAATCAGAGGAGAGGCAGGTAAATGCAGGTTGTTTTGTGCAGTTATTTCAGTTAGGCTACATGCACATATATTTGTAGCTTTGTGCTTTTCAGTCTACCTGAACCCAGTGTATTTTTAAAGTTGGTGCCTTTGACATTCTTTAATATTCTAGTCAGTTAGTGCTTCGGTTTTGATTAGAAGAGAGACCAGCAGAGCTTGCATGTTTGCATTGGAAATGAATGTAGTATGGTGATAGTTACTGAATATAAAAATTGCAGTCCTGGAGTTCTCTTATGGCACACGGGTTAAGGATCCAGTGTTGTCACTGCAGTGGCTCAGGTTGCTGTTGTGGTGCAATTTTGTCTTGGGCCTGGGCCAAAACAAGCAAACAAATAAATAACTATTGCAATTCTAATGACCTCCCAAGCTTAAGGGGCACACACTACACCTTCACTATTGGGGGCAGCTTTTTGTTGTTGTCTTTTTAGGGCCACACCCGCAGCATTTGGAGGTTCCCAGGCTAGGGGTTGAATTGGAGCTGTAGCTGCTGGCCCACACCACAGCCATAGCAGCGCAGGATCTGAGCCACATCTGTGACCTATGTCACAGGTCACAGCAACGCCAGATCCTTAACCCACTGAGTGAGGCCATGGATCGAACCTGCGTCCTCATGGATGCTAGTCAGATTCGTTTCTGCTGAGCCACGACGGGAACTCTGGGGGCAGCTTTTATTAGTTCTCTCTCGCAGTTTGACAGTATCCATAAACTTAATAACTTGGAGTACCTAGACCATTTATAGATACAAAAATATGATGTAGGGAAATGTAGAGCTACAGCAACTTAGGGTAGGGTTAGTTACTTGCTTTAAAAAGAAGGGTTTTAACCTACAGAGTGAAAAAACATATTTGCAAATCATGTATCTAATAAAGGATTTACATACAGATTACAAAAAAAATAAAAATAAAAAAAAATAAAAAGGGTTTTTTTCCCATGGGTTTTCAGGAACATAGCTAAAAAGAGCAAAGTAATCTCCCTTCCCCTCTTAGCACAATTTTTTTTTTTCTTTTTGGCCACACCCATGGCACGTGGAAGTTCCTGGGCTGGGGATTGAATCTGCGCCACAGCAGTGACAACACCGGGTCCTTAACCCGCTGCGCCTCCAGGGAAGTCCACCTCTTAGCCCCAGGTTTGAGAGGAAACATTTCTAGATTATTTTTGTGAAGGTAATCTTCCTTATGCCTAATTGATGCAGTCCTCTGTGGGAGAAATTTACCCCATTTTTACAACTTCTTAGTGAAAGCAGGTCCCTGTAGCTGAATATTAGATTTAAACATTTTTCAGATTGCCATGAAAAATAATCCATGGCAGTGAATCCAGATCCTCAAAGCACAGTTGTAGGCACAGGTGGAGTAGTTGAGGATACTGGGGCAAATTGAAATGCAGTCAGTTTACACTGATCTCTGCCAACTTTTCCAAGGCTCTTCTTTGCATTCTTTAGCATTTAGGCTCTGTCTGCAATATGGGTCGAAATGGAGAATCATCTAGTCCATTTTCCTTTGCTTTCAGAGTCTTTAGAAGAGATTGTACAACAGGTATTTGGGGGTGGTGGTGCTGGAGGTGTATTTTGAAATTGCTGTATAACCGCTGTGTTGCTGTTACTCAGGCTGTCCAAACGGATCATTTTTGGCTGAGATTTATATCCTTTTTTTTGTCAGATGCCTCTGACAAAAATTCCGAAGAAGTTCTTCCAGCCTCCCCCCCCCCCAGCTTAATTTATTGGTTCCAGTCTGCATAGATGCCTGGTTTTCGTGGGCCATCTCCTGTCTTTCAGAATGGGTGATGTTATGTTTTAACCCTACTGTGTAGGTGACAAGGATATTTGACTCTTGAGTACTCAAACTGTCAATCTAGTCAACACAAGCTTTATAGAAGCAGCTTTGACCCAACATTGTAAGATGTTTTTGGTCTTCAGCAATAAATATTTTTCTAAAAGACCTCAAAGTGAGACCCTCCTGCTTGCTCATGGGGTAAACATCTGCCTGACCACGAGCCATTTCCCAGGAGCTCTGCAGGAGCTTGGTTAACCCAGGAGAGCTGTTTCCCCACAGCTGTCCCTTCTTTCCTTGGAGACTTCAGATTTTCTGAAGGGTTGTTTGGAAAGTGAGACTCAAGAAAACTCCTTGTTACCAGGGTTTTCTTAGTGACTGAGTAAGCTTTGCTTGTTGCTGCTTAAAATATACCACCATCAGTTCTCTTTCCATACCAACTGAGTGCTTTCAAGCCATGAAGCTTTCTTGCTGCTGTTGGGTTTGTTTCGGGAATGCTGTCAGCCCTGTGCATTTCCTTCTCTGTAAGGTTGTAGCCTTGTGGGGCCAAAATGCCAGGACCTGGCATAAAAGATTATTCATTTACTGCTGCTGTAACTGTCTGTCTCCATGTCCTGGGGGCCGAGTAAAAAGGGAGCTCTGGTTTTAATTTAAATCACTGCAGAATTTTGGCCTTTCTTCCTCCTTTTACCTACCTAGGGAGATTAGAATGACAGCATGTATGAACCAGCTCTTCTGAGCGCACAGCCCCTCCTCCCTCAGACAGTCTTTGAAACTCAGAATCATTTGAGACTCCTTGGTTCCCCATAACCTGATGGAATGCCTCCTTTTCTCTTCATAGTCAAACCCACGCTTAGTAAAGTGCTTCGTTTTACCATCACTTAGGCGCTGTGCTTAGTTTTCTCCCTGTAGACCTACATCTGCCATTGGTTTGAAGGGTCACTGTTAGAGAAGAATATCAATGTTTAAGGATTCTAAGTATCTAGGGTGAGTTCCCTTTGTGACTCAGCAGTTAATGAACTCGACTGTGATCCACGAGGATGCGGATTCGATCCCTGGCTTCACTCAGTGAGTTAAGGATCCAGCATTGCTGAGAACTGTGGTATAGGTCGCAGATGTGGTTTGCTCTGGCTGTGATGTAGGCTGGCAGATGCAGCTCTGATTGGACCCCTAGCCTGGGAATTTTCATATGCCACGTGTGCGGCCCTAAAAAGCAAAATAAAATAAAAGCATCTAGGTACTTTGGGAATGTGCCGCAGATATGATTTCTCTGCATTTAAAAGAGCTCGTGTTTGGGGTCACATTGTGTGTTCCAAGTGTATGTTTGTGCACATTTCTTGAGTATGCTGCAACATCAGGATACTAAGTATACGTTCTTGTTCATGGATCTGGAAATTTCCAAATCATGTGTTTGACCTCAGATTCCTTATCTGCCTTTTGTTCTAATCATCAGTGTTATCTGTTTTGTCTTATACTCAAAATTTGTATTTCTGAATCTAGCAACCAATACTATGGAGGTAGGGACCAAAATGTATTAAAGGGTCAGTAGGGATTGATAGGACCCACCCCTACTGAGAGATTACTAGATCTGAGTAGACTGCCAGATTTTACTAGAATTTCCTATCAGTGTATGATTGTTCCACTAGAGGGCAGTAAAGGAACAAACGAGGTAGAAAATTCCTTTTTTTAAAGAGCATGGTAGCTACAGTCCAAGTTGAAGGTGGACCGTATCCATGGTTAGGTTTTCTTGGGTCTTTCTAGCACAGATAACTGTACTAGAACAGTAGAGTCTTTAGAAATTCCAGTTTTGGTCTTTGAAGGTGTGGTAGACATTAATTTCTAAACCCGAGACTCTAGCACAGTAACTGTTAAAAATTCTTACTCCTTTCCTTTCACAGGAATGTATACGTTACCTTTTATCTCTGACCATCACTTTTCCATCAGGTAGCCTCCCGGTCATACTCTAGAACCTTGCTCTGCTCTCTTTTCTTCCTAGTACTTAGCCCTCTCTTAATTTATCTTGTGTGTATTTTTGTTTATTATCTGTCTCTTCTTCCCCCTCAGTGCTGTATCTCTAGCTTAGTTCAGTGAATTTCTGGCACATGATAGCCATTCAGTAAATACTGGAAGGAAGGAATATTTGCCAGGAATAGCAGTAACTGTTCAGGTATATTGTGTGTGTTTTTGTTTGTTTACTTATGGTCTCTGAGAAAACTGAATCTACCCAAACCAGTCTCTACCAGCATCTTTTCCTCACTTTAGGTTCTGATTGTTGGGAAGGCTGAAGGTGTATGCTTTTCTGAGTCTCTTTCCTTTCCCCCAACTAGCTTGCCAGCAAAGCACGGACAGAGAAGGAGGAGAAGCTGAGCCAGGCCTATGCAATCAGCGCTGGTGTCTCCCTAGAGGGCCAGCAGCTCTTCCAGACCATTCACAAGACGTGAGTCGGGGGAGCATGAGGGTCCCTTGCCTGGGGTTCATGCTGCCTGGCTGTGCTGTCTGGTGGCCAATTTTCTGGTAGTTGTGTCCCTGAAAGTCACCAGGGAAGCTGGGTATTATGTTGGGAATACCTCGATTTCAGGGATACGCTCCTTCTTGCCTTTCCCTGTGGAAGAATGGTGTGATCTCCCACACATTTTCTGCTCTGGGCTTTTTCCATCCCTGGAGCTTGGTTTTTGATTAGATTATCCCTAACGGTCCCTTCCAGGCCTGGTATTACATTCTTAGAACTAGTGATTTCTTTCTCTATTATTTTGATTTTGTACCTTTCTTTAAAAGCTGATGCAGTTTTATTAAGGGAAAGCTATATCTATCACTCTTTCCAGTTGTACACTGGGGTGAACGTTGGGAGTTAGGGAGAACAGAAGGCCACCTTATTACTACCTCGTAAAAGACATTTGGTCACAGCAGAAGTCATTTGACTCTCCAGTAGCTTCCTTAGCTGCTGAAAAAGCGAAACATTTGACACTCCTCCTCCCCCCTGCTGCCTTCTGTTACCCTATTTAACCACCTGGGTCTGGTGCACAGATGGCAGCTGGCATCAGAGCTGTTTGAGGCCATGATGTGAGTATCCGAACATTTACAGGTATGTGAAGGGACTCTCAGGAATATCAGCTGCCCTGGGTTCCCCCAAGTGTGAATTACTATGGCTTTTCCCAGGCTGGCAAATACCCAGCTGTCTGATAATTGAGAGGGACCAGTTTGAGGAGCAGCTTCCATTTCGGGTGCTGGGGAGCGGAGTGAAGACTGCAACGAGATGAGAGTTTTTGGGAGTTCCCACTGTGGCACAACCGGATCCGTGGTGTCTTGGGAGTGCTGAGTTGCAGGTTCGATCCCTGGCCGGGGAACGCCATGTGCCACAGAGTGGCCAAAAAAAGAGAGAAAAAAAGATGAGAGTTTGTTCTGTCTTTTTAAAGACATTTGCCCCTAGGCCAAGGGTTGGCAGACTGCAGCCAGCGGGCCAGATCTACTCATTTGTTTGGGTATCATCTGTGGCTGCTTTCATGGTGCAACAACAAAGTTCAGTAGTTGTGACAGAGATTGTGTGGCCTGCAAAGCCTGAAATATTTGCTATCTGACCCTTTATAGGAAAAATTTGCCAACCCCTGCCCTAGGCTACTATTTAAGTTGAATCTAGTGGACTGAGCCTAGCAGTTTCTTTCTTTTTTTTTTTGCTTTTTAGGGCCTCACCTGTGCTTATGGAAGTTCTCAGGCTAGAGGTCGAATTGGAGTTTCAGCCGCCGGCCTATGCCACAGCCACAGCAACGCAGGATCCGAGCTGTATCTTGACCTACACCACAGCTCAAGGCAATGCTGGATCCTTAACCCTGTGAGCAGGGCCAAGGACAGAACCCGAGTCCTCGTGGATACTAGTTGGGTTTGTTACCACTGAGCCACAACGGGAGCTCCCTAGCTCGCTTTCTTCCTTCCTTCCTTCCTTCCTTCCTTCCTTCCTTCCTTCCTTCCTTCCTTCCTTCCTTTTTTTCTTTTTAGGGCCACACCCATGGCATATGAGGTTCCCAGGCTAGGTGTCCAATTGGAGCTACAGGTGCCGGCGTACACCACAGGCGTAGCAATGCAGGATCCGAGCCACGTCTGTGACCTACACCACAACTCACGGCAGCGCCAGATCCTTAACCCACTGAGCTAGGCCAGGGATCAAACCTACAACCTCATGGTTCCTAGTTGGATTCGTTTCCGCTGTGCCACAATGGGAACTCCCCTAGCTGTTTACTTCTAATTCAAATTAGTTTGGACTTCTGAGGCTGCCACCAAATTTTCAGTGGTTTTTCAGGTCCCTAATACTTCAGAGTAATTTTTGTGGGCCCTCCTTGGAATTAGTGTTCATCAGTTTCATTGCTTTTCCTAGCCACTGGCACCCAGGAAATGTTTCTTGGCTTCTTCTCCTCATGGGCTGCTGGCATGTAGTTATTGCCTGAGTGGTGATCTAGGAACTTGAGATTAGCTTTCTGGAGTTATTTATTCATCAGGCAGAAGATGTGCGCTGCCCTGCAGGAGCTAACTTTGACCTGCTCTCTTTTCCTTCCAGCATTAAAGACTGTAAATGGCAAGAAAAAAACATCGTAGTCATGGAAGAAGTTGTTATTACACCCCCATATCAAGTGGAAAACTGTAAAGGCAAAGAGGGGAGTGCACTGAGCCATGTACGCAAAATAGTAAGTAAAGGAGCCGTGAAACCTTAGGGAGAGGATGATTCCTCGGCCTTCAGCCCTCCAGCATCAGGGCAGGACATTGTGCCGCAATCTCTGCCCCTTCTGACACAGCCAGCCCGTGAGCAGCCCTGCCTGATCGCCCTGCCTCTCTGCGCCGTGGTGCTCTGCGGCCATGGCTGGGACACTCTTGGGGGATGGAGCCACTGGGCAGTGTGAAATAAAGCGAGTGGTCAACCCCATGTCCTTTGCAGTGTGGCTTTTTGGAATTAGCCAGACCATTCCATGGTATTGGGCCTCTCATTCCAGGTTGGGTTCTTCTCAGGAAGGGCTGGTTGGAATCCTGCATGTGTCATCTGACTTTCTAGATTGAATTGCAGCATTGTACCAATATCGTGGATGTAAAAAGTTTAATAAGACTGTAATTCCCCACCATCTTTTCATTCTGCACCTGTGTGAAGAGGGGAAAGGAGTTGGGGTCATAATCATCTCCCTTCACATTCTGCTTCAGTTTATAGATTCACCTTTTTTTAGCCAATCTTAGGTGAAGCTGCAAAAAATGTGGCTGAAACAAGAGGACCCCCACCTACCTTGTTGGGAAGGCCACCAGAGAGCAAGGGCAGAGGTGCTGAATAATCCATGAGCTGGACAGCCAGGACGGGCCTGTCGAAGTCTGGAGTGAACTGTTTGGGAGGCCTTGTGTGCCCATCTCTTTTTCTGATCTAGGCTGACTGGTCTCTTTCAGGTTGAAAAACATTTTAGAGACGTGGAAAGCCAAAAGATACTGCAGCGTTCACAAGCCCAGCAACCACAGAAGGAGGCTGCCCTGTCATCCTGAGTCCACACATACGGAGGGCTCTTCCAGCATCCAGCCAAGGAGGCGATGGTGGTGGCTTCAGCGGAGGCAGGCCGGGGGAGGGAAGGGATCCTGTATTTCCTGTTGGCTCTTGTTAACAAAGGGTCGGCATTTCCAAACCTTAGACTTGAACAAACAAAACACCCAACAAAAAAGAACAAGAGAATAATTTAAAAGTTGAATCATTACTTGACTAACAGACTTTGGTCCACCATGTCCTTTTCACAGCCCACTTCTGGAACAGTCACCTTGTTAATTTTATTTTTGAAAATTCCTTCCTGCCCATCCTTTCTCCTCTGACTTTCCTTTCCCAGTCTGTCTCTGCCATTCTGGTTTTATAAGTGGCTACACTTGCCTTCTGAGTGATTGAAAGAAACTTTTACATCTTCTCTTCCAAAATAAAAGTAACAAGCTGACTGTGATACTTAAGTTGAGACTAGAGCAACAGAAGAGGTCTCACTTTAAATTTTTCTTTTTTTTTCCTTTTTTTTTGCACAGGGCATGGCTTGAATTAGTTTTATTTTTCTTAACTTTAAATATATATATGAAAATATATATTAAAATGTTCTCTAAATATTTTCTGCTTCTTGCAGGTCTCTTTTTACTAGATCATGGCCGTTCTTCCCACCTCATCCCTCTGAATATAAAAATGTATTGCCCTCCCCACCACCCATAGCCAGGCAACTAACTTGACTTAGTTCACAGCAAGAATCTCCTGCAGCACTTTGTAGAGCCAGTGTATGCGGTTGGGATCTGGCTTTGAGGGTTCCTGGTGGCTTTTTGGTCTCTAGCTGTGTGTGTACCAGTTCTCACATTGGCAAGAACCTCAGGATTCTCCCTCTGCCTTGTCTTACTTTATGGTACTAGGACTTCCTCACCACTCTCCTGTCTCCTAGATGGGAGCGTCAGCTGCCCTTTCTCCTGTGCCTCTGCAGGAAAAACGGTTTTGCATGGCATTATCTCAGCTCCTCCTCGAGCGATGGTTTTCTTTCCTAAGAAATCTGGGGTGCACCTATCCCAGCCTCTTAAGTGTGTATCCAGAGCCACTAGCCCAGGAGAAAGCTTGGGTGACCTGTTGTTTCTGTTCTGGTGACCTCCTGCTCTTATGCCCTTCCCCACCCCCCATAAATTTTACAAGCTTATGACAAGTTTGTATGTGCTCAGCCGATGGGCAGAAACCCTAGGAAGACTTTCTGGACTTTAGCCTACCAGTTTGTCTGGTTTGACTAACCTGCTGAGAGCTAAAACTGGACCCATCGCCCCTGTGCCTTCAAGGTGGGCCGGTGGGGTAGAGTGTGCTGCCATCTGAATCGCAGGCAGCACGTGGGAAGTGCGTGATGCTCATGTGACTGGCTCGAGCTTCGGGGGTGGGGTGGGGATTAACTACTATTTTTTTGGCCATGATCTCTTTCTCCTTCCTTTTTTTTTTTAATTAAATAAATGGATCAAAATTAAATAATTCAAGCCCTGCCTTCAAAGTGAAATTTTTTTTTTTTTTAGTATTGTTTAGCAAAAACAATAAAACCCAAATTTTTTTAACCATCACTCATGTCTTGGGTTTGTGTGTGCTTTTAGAGGCCCTGGAGGGAGAGGGCATCTGAGGATGTGTGTGTTTGGTTTAACCTTTCCCTTTAAGACTCTCTGTTTCCTACTCTTTACCCTCTCTCCTTCTACCCTGAGAACTCTTTCAGAAATAGCAGTGCGAAGTGTGTAATTTAAGGACGGGATCCCGGGTTGGGGCTCGTGTATAAGTGGAGTAGGGGAATAGGGGGGTGGGTACATATATAAGACCACTTTTCCAGGATGTTTGGAGGAAGAATGAGAGAAGATTGAGAATATCCTTTCATATCCACCTGCCATTGGCCAGAGCTTGGGTTAAAGTACCAGGCTTTTGATTTAGTCTGCATGGAAATGCACACTTCTAGAGACCTTAAAAGAAGGAGAAGAGAAGAGACCTTACAAGATCCAGAAAACCTGAGAGATACAATTAAAGAAGTGAACGTATGGAGTTCCCATTGTGGTTCAGTGGGCTGAGAACCCGACTGGTATCCATGAGAACGTGGGTTTGATCCCTGGCCTTGCTCATTGGGTTAAGGATCCGGCGTGGCCTTGAGCCGTGTAGGTCGACATGGCTGGGATCTGGCCTTGCTGTGGCTGTGGTGTAAGCCAGTATCTACAGCTCCAGTTCTATCCTTAGCCTGGGAACTTCCATATGCCACAGGTGCGGCCCTGAAAAAACAAAAAAAAGACGACGACGACGTCATTAATGGAAAACGGCAAGATCGGAAGGAAGCTCTGTGTCTCATGTCATCATTTCCTTGCCATTTGTGTCTAGGTCTGTGAGTGGGGACAGTGGGTACCAACTGCTGTTTCTGGTAGGAAGCAGTTTAGACTCCTTAGTTTCAGTTTATGAGATGATGTGGGAAACTGTAGCAGTCCACGATGTGGAGTTAGTGTGCGGGAAGGATGTGCAGTGTAGAGGGGAGAATGGGCTTTGGAGACACAGTTGTCTTCAAATCCTCACACTTGGCACCTCCTCACTTTGTAACTGGCTGAGTCCCCTCACCTGCCCAGGCCTTAGTGTAGCCAACTGTAAACATGAAACTAATCCTCAGCTCCTAGAATTGGTGTGAAGGGCTAATTAAGTTATTTAACATGCTTAATGCTTAGAAGATACTTTGCGAATGTTAATGTACATGTTAGCTTGGTCCTGGGGTGGTTAATCTGGAGATGACTTTTACCCAACTGTCAGGGTAAAGTTTTGAAAGGTAAAGTTTTGAAAGTTGTCAGTCTAATAACTGGATGAATCACCTGAGCCAAGATGAAAAGTGGTCCAGGCTGACTGGTTTCGGAGGACAGCGCAAAGTCAAGTTTGGAAAGAGAATGAGGGACCAGTAGGAACGCCAGAGGAGTAGGAGAGGAGGGTGAACCTGGTTCTAGCTTGTAAAGCAGCAGGGACTTCCCCTTACCACTGGTTTCTCCAGCGTGACTTTGGCAGCGAGGACCAAGACAGGTCAGATGGTGGCCTCCCTAATTTCCAGTTTTGTTGAAAAGACTGAGAAAACTAAATTCCTGAACTGGCATGATAAGGTAAGGCCAAGGTCATGCTCCGTAGTGACTTCTCAACCAACCGCTCTTCCCTTTCCCCCAACTAATCCTGATGCTACCCCAGCAGTTAGTCTCTCGTGGAGGGGCTAGCAAGCAGGTGGCTGCTTTACCCGATCCGGCCCCCTTTCTTGTGTGTCTCCCAGCTTAACGTAGTTGCTTGTGTTTACTGTAGGGAAGTATGTGTACTGCTCAAAAGAAAATATTCTAGGATGGCCTCTGAGATGTCCTTTAAGCTGAAATCTGAAGAACAAGGTGGCAGTCCAGAGTGCTGGGATAGAGGGACCAGTAGGAGCTGAAGTTAAGGTTGATTAGAGCTTGGGACGTTTAGGAACTGTTAACAAAGGTGGCTGAAGCCTTGTGAGCAAGGTGGAGAAATAGCAGGGGCCAGATCACGCAGGGCCTTGTAACCATTGTAGGGACTGGAATCTGTTCGTGACACAATGGGGAGCTGTTGGAGGGTTTAAGGTATCAGGGGATTTAGTCTGATGTTAAGTGGCAACAGTGGAGGCACAAAGACTCTTGGCGTTAAGAGGCTGTTGCAGTGATTCAGGCAAGAGATGGTGGTGATTGCAGGACTAGTTGGACTGGCTGATCGATTGGATGTGAGAGGAAGGTGTCAGGGGAAAGAGGAACTAAGAATGACTCCTGGGTGGATGGTGACCAAAGGGAGTATTAGACGTCTGCGGGGAAATGGAGTTCTGATTTGTTACTTGTCTTACCCATGAAACTGGAGAGCAGAGGGCAAATGGGCAGCTGAATAATGAGCTTGGTGTTCAGAGGCGAGGACAGGGCTAGAGCTAGATGCTGAGGCGTTGTGATCTTGTCCTGACCGCCGAGAAGTGAGTGAGATCCATGGCCTCAGTAGGAGTTTTGGCCTCTGATAGGGGACCCTTCCTCCATAATAAAGAGGGAAGAAGGAGAAGGCAGTACAGTTGCAGGTGAGTTCGTGGATTTGGCGGGGAGCTGAGGGTCAGGGGGTATGTGGCCACACCCAGGAACTACTGTAAGATTGCTGAGCGCCCTCTAGAGGTGTTTGCCCATGTGTTAGGGTGTAACCACACTTCCACTTGGTGACTATTTTAGTCATATTGAGTGACTTAGGTGTTAGACATGGGGTGAATAGTCGGGCATAAGCGGGGCGGGAAGTTTATCAGTTCTGTGCCGTGGAGGGAGAAGGGAGTTCAGCTGAGGATGTTTGCAAGGGGGAGTGACTATAGCAGTGGTCCCTTGACCCCCTACAGATGCGTGCTGGCATCACACAGAGCTCAGTTCTTGTTGAGATTAGCCTTTATGAAAGTGTCTCGCTGTCACTGGCATGTGCTGACTGGGGAGGATATGCAGCCATGGAACACCAGACGGCAGTGTGTGAACAGTGTGCAGACAGGATGGCCCAGGTGTGATACCTGAAGCTCAGCACAGATGGTGTAGCACTGAGAAACTCCAATGATCTTGGAGCTTATATGGGATAGTCCTACCTCCCAGGTAAATATCCTCTCTTAAAGCATCCTTGACAGACTGCCTTGGCTCAAACGCTTTTATTGATGGGGTGCTCATTCCTTTGAGAAGCAGCACTTGATAGCCCTTTTGTCCTCTAAGCTGCAGCTCATTCCTGGAACTGAAGCTAGGGCTCAGGCTCCTGCACCCTAGTCCTTGCTCTTTATGCCCTTGAGTGAGGAGCACTGAAGTAGCTAAACAGGCAGATATGACAGGGAGCTGTCTGTCCTCGCCAGTGAAAGGGCTTACTTTTAGCAAACTACCACAACCTCTAAAGGCTTTTTAAAAGACCTTGGTGTGGAGTTCCTGCTGTGGTGCTGCGGGTTGAGGACGCAGTGTTGTCTCTGTGGCAGTGCAGGTTCGATCCTTGGCCCAGGAACTTGGATATACTGAGAGTATGGCAAAAAAAAAAAGTAATAATTTTGGTACTATAATCCAGTATACTAGTTATCCATCCCAATGTTGTGTTCCAGTTTTTATAAACTGTCTTTGTGTTTTTATATTATCCAAAGGGATATCATGAGAGACTTTAATAAGATCCAGATGTTTGTCTATGATAGCCATTTAATAACTCTCAAAAAGGGAAATAAAGTTGTTTGGGCATAACTTCCTTTAGTGAGCTCAGTGGGCACCTAGAGGCCATCATATTTTAGATAGCTGGTGAGAATGCATGTCTGAGGATCCCTTTTTGAATTTTGAAAATTGGAACTTGTGCTGAGTTCAGATCTCTGGAAACCTTCTGCATGTAGTATTTTCTCAGAGATTATTGATACCGATTCCTCCAGTTTTTCCAGTATAATTTACTTGACCCAGATCACTTTGATTAATTCAAAGAGGCTCAAGTCTAATCAACCACAGGATCAGATTAATATTCTAGGTTGGTGGTGGCTCTGCCGCTCTTAGCGTTCTGGACATCATCTATGTTATTCACCTGTAACCTTGACTTCTTAGAGGGATATTTGGCTGGAATAGGGGCCAGTGGCCCAGTCTTTGGGGCATTGTAGCTTAGTGCTAGGAGCTTGACTGGATTCAGACCAGCCTGAAATGTGTCAGATTTCACCTCTGCCACTAATTAGCAGTATGACTTGGCAACTTAGCCAGCCTTGCCAAGCATCAGTTCCCTCATCTGTAAGATGAGTGTCTCAGTTGAGGATTAAAGGAAGCCTTTAATGAGATTCCTGGCCTTTGGTAACCATCTCTTCCAATGGCCATTATTACTCTCTTGAGAGTTTGCTGGGCGGGGCTCGTGAGCACACTCAGTAACCTAAGGAGAAAGTAACTTGTTTGGCCCTCTAGAGCAAGGCAGAAGCACTGGGCACTGCCACCCGGCCCCAGACCCCTCTTTTTCAGAAGGAAATCTGGGACACTCCTGGAAGACCAGGGTGGAGTATTTTGACCTTTGACCTAGTGAGAACAAGAGAGAGCATTCCCTTCCTTTGTGTCCAGATGTCTAAGCAGGAAGTAGGAGTGAAAGAGACTCCTGGCTGCTTCCTAACTTAAGGGGGACTCCAGTGTGCCTGAAACTGCAGGGCTGGGGCTCCAGAAGGGAGAAAGAGGTGGAGGCGGGAACACCTACTCTTAGAAAAGCAGGGCAGGGTCCTGCTCCCCTGGATATAAGGCCGAAAGGCCTTGGATATTTGTCAGCCTGTCCCTCATCCCCACCCTCAGGGCGACGGCTTCCTCAGAGCTGATTGCTGCTGCTTTTGGGGGTGGGATCCTAACAGGGCGGGGAGCCAGCAAGGCGGGTAGAGATTCTTTCCTCGGCCAGCCTGGGCTGGGACTGCACTTGGCAAGTAGTGCCAGGAATGTAGGTGAATGCATAAGGCTCCCCTAAGGCCCTGACCTCAGTGGCCTTAGGCCAGGATCTAGTTGTAGCGCTCCTTGCAGGAGAAGGCCAGGTTTCTCCTGGGACCCTGTGAGAGATAAGTGTGCTGGTGTGGAAGTGAAAAGTCTAGAGGATTAAAAAGGCCATCTTCCCTGATTGCCTTTCATCCTAGTAGACATAATGGAATGAGTGGTGGCTGGGTTTGAAGCCTGAAAAGGCTTCTTTTGCCAAGGTAAAATCTTGGGTGATGGAGGGAAGGTGAACTTGAGACCTGGCAGATGGTGAGACCCCTGAATGATGTTTGCTTTTATTTTTCTTCCCTAGCATCCCCAGGCTTCCCCAGGCTTCTGGGTGGAGGAGCGAGATACAAGGTGTCGGCATCTGTGAGTGCCCGGGTGTCATCCTCACGCCAGCCCATGGGGCAAGGACGGGGCAGGTGTGGCCACTCCTTCCTCGCAGTGACCATGGCCACAATGGTGGCCTTAGCCTTGCTTGGGGATCTGGAGGCAGTGGGCCCAGCACTATGTACCTGCCAAGTCTTGGGCGCTGTGTGGACTGCTTTGGGGTCCTCCACACGCTCAGCCCCCTCCTAGGCTCCCGTAACAGTTTGGCTCTTGGAGCTGAGCCACAGTTGTCTCAGTCATGTGACAGGTGGCTCCTACCAGGGCCTGTGGGGACTGCAGATGCCGCTGCTTTCTCACAGTGTCCCCTGGGATCTGGCCGGTGGAGCCCTGGGAGGCCTGGGTTTCTGGAGCAGCAGGACCTCAGCTACACCAACTTGCCTTCCTATGCCTAGACTTTTCTGTCACCTTTTACTCTGGTCTGCCTGGACCTCTCACAAGCCTGGATCCCCTAGCCTGTGGGGACCTGGGAACCTGAGGCAGCTTGACCTGAGCGACATAACCAGACTGAGCTGGGCACTGCTGGGGTCTGGGCCTCTTTCACCTATGCTGGCAGAGCTGGCTGGGAACCAGCTTCAGTGAGTCAGGGTTGCAGTTCGGGCCACCAGGCCAACCTGGAGGTGCTCTCTGGCTGGGAATGTCACCAGCAAGCTAGAGGCCAAGGCCTTTGCAGCCCTGCAAGGCCAGGGCCTCCTCTCTATTGGAGGCAACTGGCTGTAGCACCTCAAGTTCAAGATGTTGTGGCCATCTGGACAGCAGGCATGCTGCTGTTGCTGGCCAATAACCCCTGGGTATGTGACTGTGACCTGCGACGGGCCTTCAGGAAGTTGGGCCACTTGTGGCACTTCTGTGTGGCCAACCCAGGCAGCTTGACTTGTGCTGGTCCCAGGCGGCTGGCGGGGTGGTGCTGAGCAGTGTGGAGCCCTGGCTCTGCCTGGTCGAGACGGCTCCTACTGTGCTGGGTATCATAGGTATCATGCTGGTCACCATGGCCATGGCCATGGACATGACTGAGTGCAAGTACAGGCAGGGCCCCAGAGGAACTGGAGAGCAGGGGAGCCCTCCAGAGAGGCAGCTGGAGGAGGGATGTCTTAGGTGTCTTTGGGGCTCAGTTGTCTGCCCAGACAGGGTGGGAGGAATGATAGGCGACAGAGAAATGGTTGTGTTCATCTCGGGGCCTAGGACCCCCCGCCCCTCCCTCACCTATTTCCCTCTGACCTAGCAGAAGGCCACCATCTTTCCCAGCCCTAGGAAGAGAGATCTGGCTCCTGGTCCTCAACAGCCCTTTGGGGAAGAGAGCACTAAAAGGGAGAGACAGAAGACTGGAGGGAGCTGGGGTGGGATGGGTACAAGGAAAGCTTCGTTGATCTGAATCTCCTTCCCCCTCCTCTCACATGTCCCTGGTCTTTGCCTTTGGGGACTTGATCAGAAGAATTATGATGGGGGTGGGGTGAGGTAAGGGTATGGTTCCTGTGGGCACAAACCAGGCAGGCTCCTAGAGCTATTTTGCGGACACACGCTATCCCAGGTCTCAGCACCTTAGCTCCTTCCTGAGGGCTGTGTATCTTGTTGCATTTGAATCGGGGATGGATGAGGAGATTGGAAAAAGAAAACCTACTGGAAAGTTGCTTCTGTACTATGTGTCTGTATTTTGGTGAAAAAAACTTGCCTTGTGTGGTTGTCCCTGGTGGCGGGGGTGGAGGGAGGAAGCAGGCAAAACGACTTTTAACCCAGTCTTCTCATTCCCGGTGCCTGGAGATTTCCCACTCCTACCCCGACCCCAGCGATCACCACTAGCTTTCTGCACGGGTATGCCTCTTTCTCAACGTTCTTTCTGATATACCCAAGCTTTATCCCAGTGAGTTTTTGTTTTGGCAGCACCTGTGGCATGTGGAAGTTTCCGAGTCAGGGACTGAACATGTCACTGCAGTGGGACCACACTGGGTCCTTCCTGAGCCACAAGGGAATCCCGTATTCTAGTGACTCTAAGAAAACTAGATGTGAGAAGGTGTTTTGTTGTCCAGCTTTCACTTGCTGATTGGGAACTTTATTTTATTATATTTACATATTATGTAAATATAATTATAACATTATATTATAGTTAGAATATAAGTGAATGTAAACATAATATAGTCATTTTATAATCTATAATATAAATATATTATAAATGTATAATATATAATATACATAATATAAATATAAATATAGTTTATATGTTTATATATATATATTTTTCTTTTTTGACTGCACTGGAAGTTCCTTGGGCCAGGGACAGAATCCAAGCTGGAGCTGTGACCTGCATCACAGCTGTGGCAATGCTTGATCTTTAATGCACTGTGCCACAGCAGGAACTCCCATGATGGGGAATTTTAAATTCACATTATCAGAAATGTTATGTGGACAGCAGCCCTCTTCCCCCTCCCAGGGAAATGGAAACAGTTCTGAATTAAAAGGCCTAATGGAAGTATTTGTAGTCTTAACTTAAATATTAGAAGATGAATTTGTATGTTGCAGGCTAGGGGTACAGGAAGATAGGTAGGGGTAGCTTTGCGGTGGCAATCCCAGAGTGCCCAGAACTTTTGCTTATTTATTCAACAAATAATTACCGAGACAAAACGTAGTGATATAACACCTTTTGTTCATTTATTTATCTATTCAGCAGACATTTCATGAAAGCATCCTACTAGGCCCTAAGGGTATAATAGTAAAAAAACCCCAGATGTCCTTGTCCTCATGGAGCTCACGATCTAGTGTTAATTTAGTCATTAACAAACAAAAAAATCATAAATATCTAATTGCCAATATGTCAAGTGAGTCAAAGGAAGGGTGCCTGGTGGTTATGAGAACATAAAATAGGGGAGCTGAGGAGTTCCCACTGTGGCCCAGTAGGTTAAGGATCTGGTGTTTCTGCAAAAGTGGTGCCTGTCACAGCTGCGGTTTGGGTTCCACCTCTGGCCCAAGAACTTCCATATGCTGCTGGGTGTGGCCCTAGAAAGAGGGAAAAAAAAACTGAGAAGCTGAAAACAAAGAAGTGGGGAAGACCAGTGGGAAGCCTGCTGCAGTTAAACTGACAAAAGGTGGTAGTTTGGGCTAGAATGGGAGCATTGGAGCTAGAGAAAATGGACTGAGATGTCTCGTATGTCCACGTCAGAGCTCTCTCCTATCGGGACAGAAGAAAGGCAGACCAAGGCCAGGCTTCTCTAGGAGTGGCTCTTAGGAGAACCTCCTACTTTGAACTTAAACAGAAACAGAGCGTTTCCTCTGGTATGGGGGTGTGTGTGTGTTGTGTACATTATTTATTGAACCCGCTATGTGCTGGGACCAGCACTGTCCCCCTTTCCCAGATATATCTTGTTAAGTGTAAGGCGATAGGGTTGGAGCCCAGGTTTAGATGCATTCAAAGGTTAGTTCGTTTACTGTTCCTTTCTCTACTCTAATTTTCAATTTTACAGCTACAAGAAGGGGCCCTTAAGCCTCCATGGGCAGAAGGAAAGGCTGAACCCCGCAGCTAGAACACTTCCCTCGGTCCAGAACTAGAGAAAGAGAGCTTTGTTTCCCGACGGAAGAGGGAAAACACCTTCGCGAGTCCCGGAAGTTGCGCGTTGCATTGCTCGCACCCGCCTCCCTGGCCGGCGTGAGGCCGCGGCGGACTGCCCTTCTTCAAGATGGCGTCGAAGATGGGTTCGCGACGGTGGATGCTGCAGCTGATCATGCAGTTGGGTTCGGTGTTGCTCACACGCTGCCCCTTCTGGGGCTGCTTCAGCCAGCTCATGCTGTATGCTGAGAGGGCCGAGGCGCGCCGGTGAGCAGTCCCGCGCGGTCGCCGGACGTGGTGGGGGCTGTCCGGCCCGTCTCAGGAACAGGGGTGCGATGCGGTGGGGAAGCTGGGGTCCAGAAAGTTGGGACCCTCAGACTGGGAGGAATTGGGACCTCGAACTTATTAGAGACTCTGGTCTGGAGCAAGGTGGTATCGAGCGTAGTGTGGGGGTCCTAGCCACCAGGGGGTTCTGGTTTGGGGAAGCAGTGGAGCTTGCGGGAGCTTAGGGGGTCCCAAGGCTCTTCTCGCTTCATTCTGTGCTTCATTCTGTCCTCGTTCCTTCCCACCTCGCGGCTCGCAGGAAGCCCGACATTCCAGTGCCCTACCTGTACTTCGACATGGGGGCGGCCGTGCTGTGCGCTAGCTTCATGTCCTTTGGAGTGAAGCGGCGCTGGTTCGCGCTGGGGGCCGCACTCCAGCTGGCCATTAGCACCTACGCCGCTTACATCGGGGGTTACGTCCACTACGGGGACTGGCTGAAGGTGAGCGCCTCGGCCCTAGATGGGACCTTGCTGGGATGACGGGGAGCCAATGCCCGGCACGGCTGGGTGAAGCCTGGGAAAGCTGAACCAGGCGTGCAGAGATTATCACAGATCGCAGAACAAAAGGACTTTATAGAGACCACACAAGCCTCCCTTTCGAAGTGTGGAAACTGAGGTTCAGAGGTGGGAAACAGCCTTTCCCAAAGTTACACCACAGTTGGCACTACATTTACATTTAAATCCTTAGTTCAGTTATCTCAGACTCAGGGCAAAAAGAACCTTTGAAATATCTGCTCCAACCATCTGATTTTATGAAATTTAATTAATCCTAGCGTAGCATTTAAGCCTGTAAATGCCAGAACCCGTGCCAGGCACCACATACTTGGAGAAAAGCCAGGACCAAGGCATTACTCCCAAGGAATGGACTGTTAGTCCAACAGAGGAGGCAGATGTGTGAATAGCTCAGGACAGTGAGATCAGTGGTTACTTTATGCAACAGACTCTACTGTATACCAGAAAGAACACTGGGATTCGAGTGAGCAGAACTGGGGGAGGGGGGCATTTACTTTCTGTAGGACCTTGAACCATTTTATTAACCCTTCAGGGCCTCAGTTTTCACTTCTGATAAAAAGGATTATCTGCTCTACCTGCCCACCACACTTGGACACGCTAAGAGGGTTCGTCACACGCAGCGGGATGCGTAGAGATGGGCAGTTCTGTGCCGCGGGCAGCCGGGAGAAATGCAGTGGCTTCAGTTCCTGACTAGGGTCCCCTCGTCTCGGCCTAGGTCCGCATGTACTCGCGCACAGTTGCCATCATCGGCGGCTTTCTTGTGCTGGCCAGCGGCGCTGGGGAGCTGTACCGTCGGAAACCCCGCAGCCGTTCCCTTCAGTCCACCGGCCAGGTCTTCCTGGGCATCTACCTCATCTGCGTGGTACGTTGGGGGAACTGCTGGCTGGAGGTGCTTGACTGGGAGTGAGATGTGAGCCCAAGCCTGGCAGAACCCAGGGAGGTGGGAGGAATGAGGCCTTGCATGTAGTTCCTGACGGCCTGGCTCCTGGCAGTTGCCCTAGCCAGCTTCTGAGCCTCAGGGGGCCTTTAGGTGACTGAGGCTTGGCTGAGAGTCCCTTCTGCCAACATTATGGCCACCTGGGAGAGGAGAGGGTGGACTGACCATTCAGTCCTGAGCCTGAGAGCCAGGATAGCAAGAGGGCCTGGTCCTCACGGCTTCAGCCCCCAGTGGATTGGGAGAGGGGACAGAGGAGAGGTTTGGAACTGATGGGGCTGCCTAGCAGAGCTGGTTGTATCCTCCTGGGTGCTAAGGGAGGCCAGAGTGGTTGGGGACATGGAAAAGCCCTGGGTCACTTGGCTTCATCTTAGTTCCTGGCACCGTCTCCCTGTGCAGAGCTCTGTCCAGAGGGGAGAGTCCTGGTCTGGCTGTGGACCCTCTTCCCTTCCGAGCCCCCAGGGTGAGGAGAGACAGAGGCCCTAGCCTCATGGTGTTCCCTAGTCTGAGGGAGAGACACAGAAAGCCCCCGGGCTGAGAGGGGAGTTAGAAGGCCAGCTTGTAGGAGCTGGCTTGCGTCTCGGGGCGGCCTTCCCCAGACAAGCTCCTTGGCCTGTTGGAGAGCCTCAGAGGGCGCTGTGTCTCTAGGCTTATTCGCTGCAGCACAGCAAGGAGGACCGGCTGGCGTATCTGAACCATCTCCCGGGAGGGGAGCTGATGATCCAGCTCTTTTTCGTGCTGTATGGCGTCCTGGCGCTGGCCTTCCTGTCAGGCTACTACGTGACCCTGGCTGCCCAGATCTTGGCTGTACTGCTGCCCCCGGTCATGCTGCTCATTGATGGCAATGTTGCCTACTGGCACAACAGCCGGCGCGTGGAGTTCTGGAACCAGATGAAGCTCCTTGGAGAGAGTGTGGGCATCTTCGGGGCCGCCATCATCCTGGCCACTGACGGCTGAGTTGCACAGCAGAGCAGGAGGCTGAGATGGGCACGGGGAGCCACAGAGGGCCGCCCTGACTTCCTCCTTGCTGGCCCAGTTATGTTTATTTATGCTTTTTGGTCTCTTCGTTTGATCCTTTGTGTTGTGTGTGTGCGCGCGTGTGTGCGCGCGCGCACGTGTGTGTTGGTTGGGGGCAGGTCCCTTCCCCAGTTCCTGGGCTTGGGCCTTGGTTGGGGGGGGGAGCCCTGATAACTATATGCCTTACAGGTTTCTTTTTCCTGTTTGTTATGCGGAGAGCTGAGGCCAGTTGTGCGCCTGTGTCTCCTGTCCCAGGGAAGGGAGTAAGCTGGACTAGGGTGGGGGTACCCAGAGTGGGAGCCAGAGGAGGGAAGACCGAGAACCAGCAGTGAGCCAATGTGAAAAAACTTTTTGAACCTGGCAGATGCAGTAGGCTTTGCAGTGCTTTTCGGAAACTGAGAGTGAGTGCGTGTTGACACGTGGACCAGGCCCGGGGGAGCAGAGGGGCCGGGCACCGCGGAAGCCGTGGGCTCTCAGGGTGTGCCAAGGGCAGAAACAGCACTCGCTGTCACCCCCCTTGAGGGCAGAACGGGCCCCCCGTCCACTCTGGGCTGTGCAAGGGTGCTGCCAACTTCCTGCCTCTGGCCGTCTGTTTCCAGCCCGGTGGGGGTGGGCACTCTCCCAAACACCAGACCACACAGTCCTCCAAAAATAAACATTTTATATAGACATTAGGCTTTGCCTCTCTGTTCTCCCCACGGGACACTTTGCCATTGGCTGGGATCGATCTTGGGTTTCTTGAAAGACCATATCTGGTTCAGCCCCACCTTGGCCTGCCCATGATCTTTCCCTGTTCTGAAAGTTCCCACAGTTCTCTGACTCTCAAAAGTCTCCAGATACTCCTTGTAGTACGTGCTTTGACTCTCACTTCAGTCCCTCTTGTTGTGGCTTGTCTTTTCCTCCCCATTTGGTGCCAGATCTTTTCAAAGAAATCTTTGGTGAGGGCCACGAGAGGGAGAGAACTGACTTTAAGCTTCCCGCTGTGAAGCCCACAACTTTTCGTTTCACAGATGAGGAAACGGAGGGTCGGAGAAGGTGCCACAGAGCCGGATCCCAGGTCAGGTCTAACGCCCACGTCCAGATATGCTCTTGCCCCTCACCTAAGGCTGCTCTTGGGGTTGGTTCTGTCACAGTCCCTGCTGTGCCTTAGTGACCCTGTCCCTACTCGTCCACACCCGCTGGACAGAAAGTAATCCCGAAGCCAGTCTGGTGCTTGGCACTGTGGGAGTCAGAAAGGTCGAGTGAAACCTGGGGCTTGGGACTGCTGCCCATCTGCCACCTGAGATGTTTGCTCCTGCAGAGGCGAGACACAACCTCTAGGGGGGGCCCAGGGGAAAGCAGCCAAGTCTGGGCTTGGCTCTGAGCCCTGACTGGAAGGGATCCAGGGCTGCTGCCAGTCTGGCCTGTGAAATGGAAGATGTTTCCTAACTAGGGGTTAGAGGAGCCCCTCCGGGGGCAGCTGCCCGCTGACTGGGGGAGATGGTGGCAGCATTCATTCTGGGGCCTTGGTCTCCTTTAGCTCCTCTCTTCCATCTAGGAGTCCCCTGGCTCCCCAGCCCTCATGATCTGCTCCCAGAGGGTCACTGCTAATTTCAAGTGCAAGCTGACTCTCAGACAAGTATTTGCATTTTAATTAAGGCCTCCTGAAAAGTTGCAAGACCTGAAGGAATTCAAATGAGTGGTGGAGTCTCAGGCAGATGTGGGTGATAATTTGGGCAAAGGAGCCTCCAAACAGCACAGAGGCCACAGACCGGCCCACCCTTAAGCCCCGAGTAGAGCCCTGCCCTGCTCCCCCCAAATCCCTAGGCTGAAACTTGGAGGCCTTGTGGTTGTGGCTTTGAAGCAAGTCAGGGGTCTTGGGCAGGCCCTTCTTCCTGTGCTTGTCCTCACTCGGGTGCCCCCCTCTGGGCAGGGCAGAGTAGGGGCCGCCTCCTCTGCAGATCACTCAGCCAGCGAGCCGTTCTGGCCTGTGGCTGCCTGGGGGCACCTCCAGCAGGCATGGCTTTTGGTCCACCCTGGCTGTCCCAGGGCCTACAGGGCTGATGGAGAAGGTCAGCTGCCTGGGTCAGAAGCTGGCTTGCAGAAGGAGTCTGGCAGCCCCTTGGCATGGTTGACCAGCTCATAAGAGTCCCGGATGTCGGCCAGGCCAAACCAGAAGAAGATCCACTGCTTGTTGGAGAAGCTGCCATCACTGTGTTTGAAGTACCTGGTGGAGGTGGGGGAGAAGGTTTTAGATAAGGCTGGTGTTCACCGCTCACTGGTTTGCTTATTGAGGACCTACTATAGGCATACATCATTTTATTGTGTTTTGCTGATACTGCATTTAAATTTTTTTTTTACAAGTTGAAGGTTTGTGGCAACGCTGTGTGGATCCTAGCCTATCAGTGCCATTTTGCCAAGAGCATTTGCTCACTTTGTGTTTCTGTGTCACACTGCGGTAATTCTTGCAATATTTCAGATGCTCCACCAGCAAAAAGATGACTACTCACTGAAGGCTAAAAGGATCGTTAGCATTTTTTAGCATATAGGGCCACATCGGCAGTATATAGAAGTTCCCAGGCTAGGGGTCGAATCAGAGCTGCACCTGCTAGCCACAGCCACAATGACAGCAATGTCAGATCCGAGCCACATCTGTGACCTACACCAGAGCTAGTGGCCACACTGGATCCTTAACCCACTGAGCGAGACCATGGATTGAACCCACATCTTCATGGATACTAGTTAGGTTCTTAACCTGCTGGGCCACAACAGGAACTCCCAATAAAAATTTTTTTTGGGGGGGTATTATTTTTTTTCCATTATAGCTGGCTTACAGTTTTCTATTAGTTTTCCAAAAATATTTTAAAATTAAGATATGTACACTGTTTTTTGACTTAATTACACACTTAATAGACCACAGTATACTGTAAACATGACTTTTACATGAGGTGGAAAACCAAAAAAATTCATGTGATTTGCTTTATTGTGATATTCACTGTATCATGGAGGTCTGGAGCCAAACGCACAATACTTGCGGGTATGCCTGTACACACTGCACACCCTGCTAGGACCTGTGCTCTGTAATCTGATTTTATTCTCATAGTATCAACCAAGAGCCTAGGGTTGTTATGCTGTTTTCACAGAGAAGCACCTAAGGCACAGAGAAGTTAGGTAACTTGCCGGAGTCACACAGCTAGGAGGGCGAGAGTGAAGACCTCTTTTGCTCTCTCCCACGCTGCCTTGGCTGACAGCCCTGGGAGAGGGGAGGTTCTTGTTCATGTCTTGGTGCCGGCAGAGCAGGGTAGTGGGGGATGAGGGGATAGTTGCAGAAGGAAAGAGAGGAGGGAGTGGTCCACTGGACATGCAATGGGCCTGGGCCAGAGCTTGGCAACTGGGCCCGGAATAGAGCCCAAAGTTTCAGGGTTTCTCCAGACCCTGGGAGTGGCAGGCAGCATGCAGGTGGGAAGCGTCTTCAAGGAATCGACCGTGGCAAGGCAGAGCGAGGATAAGTGTGCTCTGCTTCTTGGGAAATCTCAGGCTCTGTGTGTGGTCTGATGTCTGGGGAACGTCTGGCCACACGGAGTGGGCCATTTCCCGTGGGGAAGCATGGCTAGTGAAAGAAGAAGCCCAGCCTCCCTGGCTGGTGCACCCCGGGCGTGGCTGCCCTGGGCTGGAGAGCAGGATGGGGGCGGAGCCCAGCCCTGAGCCGGAGGGGCGGGACCTACCAGGGATTGATGGGGTTGGTGACCCGGGAGCGCCAGAAAAGCGTCTGCAGGTCCCGCCGCAGGCGCTCCCACAGCATCTGGCCGGAGCCTTGGCCCTGGCGGCTGGAGCTCACCACAAACTTGTCTAGATACGGGGTGCCCCCCAGTACGGGCTCCGTGGTCAGAATGGCGGCCGCGTTGTACCTGGCGCAGCGGGGGAGAGGCAGGCTGGGACCTCTCCTTGGCCCGAAGCTCCCCGGCTCTGTCCCCCAGGCTCTGCCCTCAGGGGCCCTCAGGCTCACCCCTCAGAGACGTAGATAGAGTGCAGTCGTGGGCGTAGCGAGGCCAGATAGTCGTCCCGGAGTTTCTTGCCAAAGCTGGCGTTGACCAGGTTCACTAAGCGGCGCTGGTCCAGGCTGTCCAGGCTGCGCACTCGCAGCATCCGTTCGGCGTTCTTGAACAGGGTCCCGGACCCTGGGGGTGGGATGGAAAAGGAGAGGTTAATTCAGCCCAAGCTCCAAGTCCCCTCCACTCCTCCGTTTGCTCAGCCTGGTGGGGGTTCCAGGTAGGACAAAGGCTGGTGGGACAATTACCCACTTTGGGAGCTCTCCACAACGAGACGCTTCAGGCGGTCTGCATAGTACGCGATTTTCACTCAGGGAGATGCTTTTCCCAGGCAGAGTTTGTCCTTCAAGTTCCGCGCACCGCCTGTAGTCCCACCTACTTCCCGTAGTCCCGCCTACCTCCCGAAACCCTGCTCTCCCCCTCCCCTGGTCCCGCCCACTCATCCAAATCCCGCCCATCTCTCCTAGTCCTGTCCATTCCACTTGGTTCCGCCGGGCCTGTGGTTCCTCCCACCTGCCCAAGACCCGCCCATCTGTCTAGTTTCATCCAAATCCAGGTCAGGCCGGTCCACCTCCTTGCTCACTTCCCCAAGGTTCGGAAAGAGGAGGAAACCTTTGCTGTGGCGGCCCCTACGGCTTCCTTACTGGGGGCGGAACCTCCTTTCCTGCTCCCCCACCACCCTGCGCGCCCCCTGTTCCGGCCCTCACCCTTGTTGCTGAAGAGCTCCGTGAGCAGCGTGCTGGCAGCGGTGATGACCGCCGAGGAGTGGTGGGGCAGGCGACTGAGCACGTCCACGATGAGCCGTATCTGCTGCCGTTCTTTGGTGCTCACCCACTCCGCATTGGTCACCAGGTCCAGGTCGGCGGGCAAGTTCACGTTACTTAGGACCTGTGTTGCGGGACGAGAGGGTTAGCCTCCAACCTGCCCCCGGCCAAGGACTGCGCCCCCGGCCCACGGACCTCTCCTCACTGACCCTCCTTGCCCTTACTTCCTCTCGGAGTCCTCAGACCCGAGCCCCAGGGACCGAGCGCCTCCCTGACACTCCATTCCGCACCCATGCGGCTTGAGAGAAAAGTGACTCTGGGGTCGGTCAGGGAGACGTGCAGCGGACGCAAGATAGAGGTTTACCCAGGCCTGGAGTCGCGGGCAATATAGGGCCCAAAAGGAGGAGACACACCTTGTGACTGTTGTTGCGTAGGCCGCCCCTGTTATTGAGGAAGATGATTTTGGTGGGCCTCAGCGCCTTGGCCAGGGATGCGGTCACCTCCAGCGAGTCGAGGAGCACGGAGCGGCGCGCAGCCGTCTCCCCGATGGGGCACAGGATGGGAATGCTATTCGACTCCAGACACCACTGTAGCAGGTCGGTCTCCACCGAGACGATGCCGCCGTAGCTGCGGGCCAGACGCCAGTGCTCAAGGAGGTTGCCTCCAGGCCCCGTGGGGCTGGGGCAGGGCGACGGCTGAGGGAGCAGGGGCAGGCAGAGCTGGCACTAACCTGGCATGAGGGGCTGGCTCAGCAGCTCTCAGTACAGACCCACCACCAAAAAAAGGCACAGCGGTGGCGGCATTGTGCCGCAGCGAATCCACCAGCACCTTGCATCTCTGGGCAAGCTGTGCCTTGGCCTCCCAGAAGGAAAGACAGCCTGAGGGCGCCGTGGGAGTGGGCAGCCCCAGAACCACCAGAGGCTTCATGTCCATGCGTTGCAGGAAGGCCAGGGCAAAAGCCAGGCTGGATACGGCTTGCTGGCACTTGAGCACCTCGTCGTCCACCTGCGGAGGAGCAGGTGTTCAAATGGCTGAGACACTGGCCATGACTGCAGTTGTTCTTGCCTGCTTCTACATCCTGGCCCTCTCAGTCCCCAGCCCTGCCCAGGAGCTGTCAGGCCCCATATCTGGCCACCTGCGCCCACCTGCTCTGCCCTTTGCCCCGTTGGGTCTTGCCATCCTCTTATCTCACATTCCTGTTCCTCCCTCTGCTCCTCCCTGCGACCTTGGACCCTAGAACGAACACCTAAGGGGGAGGGGTGACGCAGGCAGCTCCTGTTTAAGCTCCCCAATTGCCAGTTGAACCCATAACTGCGCCCAGGGTAAGAGCATTTCTCCCGTGCACCACACCTTTTTTTTTTAGGGCCGCACCCGTGGCATATAGCGGTGGTTCCCAGGCTAGGGGTTGAATCGGAGCTACAGCTACAGTTGCCGGCCTACACCACAACCACCACAACCACAGCAACGGGTGATCCGAGCCGCATCTGCGACCTACACCAGCAATGCTGGATCCTTAACCCACTGAGCAAGGCCAGGGATCGAACCAGCAACCTCATGATTCCCAGTCGGATTCATTTCCGCTGTGCCACGATGGGAACTCCTCCCGTGCACCCTACTTGACAAGCCCAGGCTCCTCACTTGGGCTCCGGTGAGAGACTCTGGGAGGAGCGCCTAGCCTCAGCCAGTCTCCCCCGCTAGTCCAGGTTCCGTCGAGCGGCTTCCTGGTTCTGCTGCGTAGAGTCTGCAGACTGTCCTGCCACATCTGGTGACATGTCGCCACCCAACTCCCATTACCTCTCTGTGACCTGGCCGACGCCAGGCTCTGCTCACCTCGATGACAGAGAAGGGCCTGTCTGTGGAGTGGTGGCAGGTCTGGAACTGCGAGAGCCAGTGGCGCGCCTCTCCTGGGCTGGCCCCACACTGGTTCAGGAAAGCCTGGATGTCCCGCTGCACCAGCGAGCGGCCGGCCGGGGGCCCCGGCAGGTCGGGGGGCACGGGGGACGTGGGGGGTGGCGTCCACGACGGCTCCTCCACTTCAGGCGAAGGGGCGCCATCCTCAGCGCCCTCGGCCTCCTCTCGGGCAGGCGCCCAGGCTGTGCTGAGCCGGCGCCCCGGGCTGGTGCCCCTGGCCGCCCGCCGCCGCGCGCTGCCACTCAGCCTCCGCGCGCCCGCAGCGCCTCGAGGGCCGCGCAGCCTTCTGCCCACAGGGGCCGCCCGCAGGGCCCAGGCCAACCGCGCCGTCGCCATGACAACCAAAGCCGCTCGCCCCCCCAACGAGAGACCGTCTGTCCGGAGATCCTGGCTCTGGGGGCTTCTTAACCTTCAGCGAGGCGGGGCTGGGCCAGCCGGGGCGGGGCGCGGAAGGGGACGCCGAGTAGCTTCTGGGTGCCTTTGAAGAGGGTCAGGCCACGGGTCAGTGGGCGGCGCCTACAGGATCCCCCGCCCCTGGTGGGGACGTAACTCATTAGTCACGAGGCCTAGTTAAAGGGTGGCTAGGTGTCTTTAATCTGCTGCCAAAGTGGTTCCACGGAGGGCTCAGGGGACCTAAAGGTGGCTTTGGCGCTCTGCAGGGTCTTGAATGATTAAGGGGGAGTCTGACTAGGGCAAGAGGGGAGAGAAGGAGGCAGGCGTGACCTGACTGAGGGAGGAGACTGGAAGGAAAGGTTGGGAAAGAGTGGAAGCCTGGAGGAATGCCGGCTTTGTTGGAGGGCGGCCAGCCTCTGTCCTCTTTGAGCTCAAAGAAGATGGACTCATGGGGTTACCAGGGTTTGCCAAACTCTAGCCACTGGGTACCACCCTGAAGAATTTTGTCATATCCTCAAACTACCCCTTCTTAGTATTAACATTTTCATTAAACTTTTTCTTTTTTTTTTGGCCTTTTTAGGGCTGTACCTGTGGCATGTGGAAGTTCCCAGGCTAGGGGTCTAATGGGAGCTGCAGTTGCTGGCCTACACCACAGCCACAGCAACGCTGGGTCCTTAACCCACTGAGCGGGGCCAGGGATCAAGCATGCATCCCTATGGATACTAGTCTGGTGCTTAGACTGCTGAGCCACAATGTGCATTCCTTTTATTTAAATTACTTAAATGTAAAATTTATCCATATTGAGTTCCCATCGTGGCTCAGTGGTTAACGAATCTGACTAGCATCCATGAGGACGCAGGTTCAATCCCTGGCCCTGCTCAGTGGGTTAAAGATCCGGCATTGCCGTGAGCTGTGGTGTAGGTCGCAGACGAGCTTGAATCTGGTGTTACTGTGGTATAGGCCAGTGGCTGCAGCTTCAATTCAACCCCTAGCCTGGGAACCGCCATATGCTGCCGCGGGTGCAGCCCTAGAAAGACAAAAGACAAAAAAAAAAAAACCAAAAACATTTCCTCCCTCTGGGTCTCCCTTGCCTTTATTGCTCTGGGCTCTGCCCCTGCCCTGCCCCCACTTCACTTCTTCCAACCCACCTGTACGCCCCCTCCAGGTCCATTCCCCTCAGCTGCGGCTGAGTCCTGCTTCCTAAAGGATGGCCTCTCCCTTCACACTGGGGCTCCCCGAGGGCAGGGCTCGTGTCGCCCTTCTCAGACTGAGGGCTGCCTGAGGGCCCACTGGGTCCAGGAGTCAAGAGCATCCATCCCATTTCCCCTGAGCCAGTGGGGCAGACGCTGAGTGGGGAGCTCCTTCCCTCTCCTTTGGGCTTCAGCCCAGAGGGCCGTGGCCCCAGATAGCCAATGGGGCCCAGGGATACCCCGAGTAGATGATTAACTCCAGGCCAGGTGACCCTGGGGCCACTCTCCCGGGGAAGGCCAGCCTGTGGTTGGGACCTGGCCCTGCTTGCAGGGGAGACGCCTGTATGGGGTCAACACCCCCGCTGACCTGCCCCTCTGAATTGAAGGCCTGTGGGATCATTGCTGGCCTGTAGTTCCAGCTGGAATTTTATATTTTCTCCTCGGAAACTGGCCGATGTTTCATTTTTCAGAGCAAAGTCTGTAGTCAACGGGCCAGAATCGGGCTCCCATCTTCTCCTCAGGCCTTGGGTCTTGGAGACACTGGCAGCAGACACAGCGTTCCAGCTCCTCCGGGCCCCTCCCTCAGCAGGGGCCTCAGCACCGGGCTCAGCCCTCCCGAGCACCGGGCGGCTTTGAAGGGCCAAGGCTTTCCCTCCCTTTAGTGTTCTCCTTGAATGCCAGTCCGTGCAGGTGGGCCTGGAGGTGACAGGAATCTGGGCAGGTGAGGGCCCAGGGTTGGTGGCTGACCTTCTCAATTACAGCACCAGAGGGGACACACATAGACACAGAGGGCACAAAAGTAGAGACCCACACCCTCCGTTGAGATGCACACAGATACACAGGTCTGCAGACACGCGGTGTGCAGAGCCACGCAGAATATACACGGAGACCCGCAGCATCCATAGTCACCCAGACACACATGTACACATAGAGAGATACATGTGTGAAGACACACAGGTGTACAGAGAGACGTGGTTCGTTCAGACATGTGTATACAGAATTTTTTCTTTATCTTTTTAGGGTCGCACTCGTGGCATATGGAGGTTCCCAGGCTAGGGACCGAATTGGAGCTGTAGCCACTGGCCTACACCACAGCCACAGCAATGCTAGATCCGAACCGCGTCTGTCACCTACACCACAGCTCACGGCAATACCGGATCCTTAACCCACTGAGCAATTCCAGGGATCGAACCCACAACCCCACGGTTCCTAGTTGATTCGATTCCTCTGCGCCATGAAGGGAACTCTCAAAAGATGTATTTTTAAATCTCTTTTAATCCTTATTTGGATTCTGATTCAACAAACCACAAAAGTCAGACAATTGAGGAAATTTGAGCACAAAGGATATTTGATATATTATTTTCTTAAGTGTGTTATGATTGCGTGTTCATGTGAAACCCACAGATTTAGGATCTGAGATTTTCGGCTCCTGGAGTTCCTGTCGTGACTAGCATCCATGAGGACGCAGGTTCGATCCCTGGCCTCGTTCAGTGGGTTAAGGATCTGGCGTTGTCGTGAGCTGTGGTGTAGGTCGCAGACGTGGTTCGGATCCTGTGTTGCTGTGGCTGTGGTGCAGGCCGGCAGCTGTAGCTCCCATTCAACCCCTAGACTGGGAACCTCCACATGCCACAGGTTTGGCCCTAAACAGACTGAAAAAAATAAAAGGGAAAGGGGAGAGTTTGGCTCAGAGCAGAATGCCCATCAGGAGTCACCCAGAATCCACAGATAGAGATGTTTCAAGAAGGAAGGGAGATCCCACAGTGTAGATGCCCCAAAGCCTGAGAAAAGGCCGCTGCCTTCACTCATCAGTGACTTTCCAGTTTCAGCGGGTGGTGAAGGGGTAGGGGCGGGGAAGCCGGGCGGCAGAGGGCTGTGGAGAGCTGTGGGAAGTGACCATAGCATGGACCTCCTGGGGAGGTTGAGGCTGGAGAAAAAAGCAGGGTCATGTTTCTCAAAGTGTGGTCCCTGGCATCACAGGGAGATGGTTGGAAATACTGAATCTGGGGCTCACCCTAGGACTGCTGAGTGAAGATCCGCATTTTAACAAGATTCCCAAGGGGTTCTATGGGCATTAAAGTCTGAAAATTAGTGGAGCGGAGATGTGGGCTAGAGATATGACCTAGAGGTCAGGAGAGGGGGCTTTCAATAAGGGGATATCCACTAGTGAGTTTGAAAAGGCAGAGTGGGGCAGATGCTGGGGCCAGGGCGGTGAGACTGAGGGCTGCTGTGTGTGAGCTTATGGCTGGGCTGGGATAGGGTGTTGTGTGGGACCCAGCGTAGAGGTAGCGCGGTCACTAGATGGTACTTCTGCATCCCGGGGCTGAAAGCTCTGTTCTTCAAGGAGAGAGGAGTGTGTGTGTGTGTGTGTGTGTGTTGGGATGCATGAGAGTGAGGTGTGGGGTAGAGTTCACATATGTCTTTTGTAAGTTTGTGTGTGTCTATTACGTTACTGAAGTCAACTAATGGAAATTTCATACGGTTCATCCTCATACGTGAGTGTCCAAAGGCGAGGTTAATGCGTAGGTAGCGGATTGCAGGGTATCGGGGGCTCAGGAAACTGTCATAAGGATGAACAGTCAGCCTCCCGGGACTCAGGGAGTAGGTCCACAGCCCAAACTAAGCTTGGTGTCTTCAGGGAGTGGATGACGAGGATTTCACTGTGCGCCCCCAGACTGTAATTACACACTATTGCCACGAGAGGGCGACGCGGTATGAGATTCTGGAGAGTCCCTGGCGGTGTCCTGCCCGCAGGTAGGGCCGACGTCTTCCAACCAAGGAAAGTGATCCGCGTGAGCGGCCGGTGGGAGCCCACCCTGGGTGGTGGGCCTGAGGTTGGTCCCCTGGTCCCCTCGTGCCCCGGCTTACACCCCTTGGCTCTGGCCATCCCCACCTCAGCCAGTGCACTCCCTGTAGCCACCCCACCCTTCACGCGCCCCTCTTCGGGATCTCATCTCATTATTCCAAATCTCTTTCAGGAAAACCCAGCGCTAGGGGCGGGGGGTGAGAGTGCGGCCAAAGTGGGGAGTCAGAGGCCAAGGCACTGGGAGGAGTGGGAGTTTTATCGGGGGCAAAGATGGGGCGGGGAGAGCAGCCTCAGGTGTCCTCAGTCCGGACTCATGGCTGGAGCTCCCATCATGTGCCCGGCAGGGTGCTGGGCAGCGGGGTGGGATGGGCACCGACCTTCCCTTGATCTGGCTTAAAACAGATTTTATTTTTGTCTTTTTAGGGCCGCACCTGTGGCATATGGAGGTACCCAGGCTAGGGGTCTAATCTGAGCTACAGCTGCCAGCCTATTCCACAGCCACAGCATCGCCAGATCCAAGCCACATCTGCGACCTACACCACAGCTCTTGGAAATGCAGGATCCTTAACCCACTGAGCGAGGCCAGGGATCGATCCCACAACCTCATGGTTCCTAGTCGGATTTGTTAACAGCCGCGCCACGACGGGAACTCCTAAAACAGCAGAAATTTATTGTCTCACAGTTCTGGAGGCCAGAAGTCCCAGATCAAGGTGTCAGCAGGGCCACACTGTCTCTGAAACTTCTAAAAAGCGTTCCGGGCCTCTTCTAGCTTCCGGTGTTTGCTGGCTGTCCTTGCTTTTCTTTGGCTTGTAGGCGCCCCATTCTGATCTCTGCTTCCACGGTCGTGTGGCTATTTTCCCTCTGTGTGTGTCTCCTTTTCTTATAGATACACCAGTCAGATTGGACTAAGTGCCATCCTGCTGCTGTAGGATCTGATCTTAACTAATTACATCGACAACAACCCTGCTTTTCTGACTGCACTCTGCACTCACAGCATATGGAAGTTCCTGGGCCAGAGATCGAATCTGAGCCGAAGCTGCGGATCCTTTAACACACTGCAGGGGGCCAGGGACAGAACCTGTGCCTCCACAGTGACCAGGGCTGCTGTAGTCGGATTCTTAACCCACTGCACCCCAGTGGGAACTCCGCAAGGTAGCTTTTTTTTTGTTTTTGTTTTTTGTCTTTTTAGGGCCATGCCTGGGGCATATGGGGGTTCCCAGGCTAGGGGTCGAATCAGAGCTGTAGCCGCTGGCCTACACCACAGCTACAGCAACGCCAGAGCTCACGGCAACGCGGGATTGTTAACCCACTGAGTAAGGCCAGGGATCGAACCTGCATCTCATGGATGCTAGTCAGTTTTGTTTCCACTGAGCCATAAGGGGAACACCCTCTCTCTCTCTCTCTCTCTTTTTTTCTTTTCTTTTTAGGGCTGCACCTGTGGCATATGGAAGCTCCCAGGCTGGGGGTCGAATCAGAGTTACAGCTGCCGGCCTACAGCACAGCCACAGCAACGTGGGATTAGAGCTGTCTGCGACCTACACGACAGTTCACAGCAACGCCAGATACCCGATCCACTGAGTGAGGCCGGGGATTGAACCCGCATCCTCATGGATACTAGTCGGATTCATTTCCACTGCACCACAGTGGGAACTCTCAACATATCTTTTTGAAGGACAAATTCAACCTATACCATATGTTGCTAACTGTGCTTTGTAGGGACCGCCCAAGATTTCAACAAGAGTAAAATGCCCTCATTTACTTAATTTTCTATTATTAAACCTTTGATTCACATCCAATTTACATATGATTATTAACAAGGTCATAATTAAAAACTTTATGCATAAAACTTTTCCTAATATTATTGAATTTTTTTTAAGGATCAGTATTCAGAAGAGGGACTAGCTGATCAAAGTTTAAAAAGGTTTTAATTCTTCAGCCAAAGCAGTTTCCACCAGCCTGCTGTATGTATATATTTTTTCTTTTCATTTTATTTAAAAATTTTTTATTATAGTTGATTTACAGTGTCCTGTCAATTTCTGCTGTACCTTCTTTTTCTCGTATTATCTTCCATCATGTTTCATCACAAGTGATGGAATATAGTTCCCTGTGCTATACAGCAGGAACTCAATATGTTTATATTTGTCCTCTTAGGGCCGCACCCACGGCACATGGAGGTCCCCAGGCTCGGGGTTGTATCGGAGCCGTAGTCAGATTCGTTTCTGCTCAGCCACAGTGTGAACTCCATCGCTGTGTGTGTGTGTATATATATATATATATTTTTTTTTTTTTTTTTTTGCCTTTTGTCATTTTAGGGCCACACCTGCAGCATGTGGAGGTTCCCAGGCTAGGGGTCTAATCAGAGCTGTAGCCACTGGCCTTCGCCACAGCCACAGCAACGCAGGATCCGAGTCGCGCCTGTGACCTACACCACAGCTCATGGAAACGCTGGATCGTCAACCCACTGAGCAAGGCCAGGGATCGAACCCACAACCTCATGGTTCCTAGTCGGATTCGCCAACCACTGCGCCACGACGGGAACTCCTGTGTATATTTTTATATACACTTAACTACCCTTAATGTTTTCCCTAGTTGAGATGTTATTGCAGGTAACATTTTGCGTCTTGCTTTTCCCACTTAACATTAAAGCCTAAATAGTTTCTCATCTCAAAAACTTTATAATCATCTCGTGGGTGGCTGCTTAATGTTACATAATGGAATTTATTTATTTATTTCTTTTTGGGCTGCACCCGCAGCATGTGGAATTTCTGCCCTGCACCACGGGATAGCAACGTCAGATTGAACCTGCATCCTCGTGGATACTAGTCGGGGTCTTAACCCACTAAGCCACAGAGAGAACTCCTGGATTATTTTTTTTTATTCTGTTGACGCTTTCATTTAAAAAATAGTTACTGGGAAATGCAAAGCAGAACAACAGTGAGATGCTGCCTCACACTTAATCAGGTTGACGACTATCGAAACCCCAAGAGAGGAGTTCCCGTCATAGCTCAGCGGAAACAAATCCGACTAGGAACCATGAGGTTGCGGGTTCGATCCCTGGCCTTGCTTAGTGGGTTAAGGATCCGGCGTTGACGTGAGCTGTGGTGTAGGTCGCAGACACGGCTTGGATCTTGAGTTGCTGTGGCTGTGGTGTAGGCCGGTAGCTGTAGCTCCAATTAGACCCTTAGCCTGGGAACCTCCACATGCCGTGGGTGAGGCCCTAAAATATGACAAAAAAGGCAAAAAATGCAACAAAACAAAACAAACAAAAAACCCCAAGAGAGTAACAAGTCTGAGTGAGGATGTGGAGAAACTGAAATCCTTGGTGCTACCGATGGGAATGCAGATGCGTACAGCTGTTGTGGAAGCAGCATGGCGGTTTCTAAAAGAAATATGAAGATAAGAAATTTTATGTGTATTTTCCCACAATTTTTAAAACCTTAGAGAAGCAGAAAATGTAACACTAGAAAAAGTTATTGTGTTTTGTTCCGTGTAGAATATTTCTGGGTGCTGGGCATGGAATTTATAAAAACAAGAAGATGTCAAAGTCCCGCGGACCATGAGGATTGGAGTAGGAACCACCCGCCCCCAGCACAAGTTCATTGCTGCTTCGATAGCTATAGCGGGTTGAGCAGCCAGGGTGCAGGGAGAAGCAGGGGTGACCGCCGACCTGGAGAGGGACAGGGTGAGGGGCAGGGTGGAGCTGACGGAGAGCTGCACACGGAACTGAATCTAGAACAAAATAGGAGGTAGCCTGGCGGAGGGAGGTGGTCTGAGTCATAATCTCAGCTCTGCTTTTATGACGCTCGCACACGCTTTACGCTTCTGTGGGCAAGGCCGGTGTTGACCTTTCTCTGTGATTTCTTCCAGTGTTTTTACGCTCATAAAGCGCTCTTTCCTCAAGAGGTCAGATGGTTCTCTTTCTTCCTGGTGTTCTATGCTGCAGTCTATTTTTACATTTAACTCTTTGATCTGCCTGGGAATGATTCTGGCGACAGGTGGGGGGAGAGAACACTAGGCGAAGGGCGGAGAGGCAGACAGGGAAGCTGGGCGGCTGCAGGGACCTCTGTCTCCACTCTGCCGTTGTCCTTCCTGACATGGTGTCCCCAGAGCTCAGCCCCTCTCCTCCCTGTGGCTATTTTCGGGTGTGGCTGGGGTGGGCGTGTGATTGAAGCCCTGGGTCATTGTCGGTGGTGATGCAGCAAGGCCACGTTGGCCTTGAAGTCTGAGGGTTGGAGAGCAGACTGTGGAAGGACTTCCAGCACAGGGATCCGACAGGACGGGATGGCTGGACGTGTCGTCTCTCTCTCTGCTCCCACCCTCCCCCTCCTTATAAATAACTTTATTTGTGTAGCAGAAACAAATCCGACTAGGAACCACTAGGTTGCGGGTTCGATCCCTGGCCTCGCTCATTGCGTTAAGGATCCGGCGTTGCCGTGAGCTGTGGTGTAGGTCGCAGACGCGGCTCAGATCTGGTGTTGCTGTGGCTGGGAACCTCCACATGCCTTGGGTGCAGCCCTAAAAAGATAAAATTTTTTTTTTTTTATTTATCTGTTTGTTTGCTTATTTGGGGCTGTGTTCCTGAGGGAGCCTAAGCTCCTAGTGGCTGCATGCCTGGCCTGCCTCCCTCCCTGTTGCAGACTCACTGCTGAGAACAGGGCCTGGCACAGAGTAGGTGTCCAGGGAACACTGGGTGGATGAAGGAGAGGAAAGAATGGCCTCTTCTTGTTGCACCTGCAGAGGGAAGCCAGGAGGAACTGCCATTCTGAGCTTCTGCTCCAAAGCCTGCGGGCAGCTTTCCAGATGGATGGGGGACCGAGGATCCGGAGCCCCCACTGTGGGGCTGACCTGTTGCATCTGGTTTTGGGGTCTGCATTCCATCCGGGGCAGGGAGGCGGAGGGGCTGGGGTCTTCCTCCCACAGAGGCTCTCGTAGCTGAAGGGGGGCGGGCAGGGGTCAGAGACAAGGGCAGAGGCTGGGCCTGTGTTTGGGCCCAAAGGTTTGGGGCTGGTGGAGGCAGGGCTGAGTCACGGCGGCGGCTGCTCCTGGTGAAGTTTCCTGTCTCAAGGGCTCCGAGACACTCATTACAGCCAAGAGGAGAAGTAATTAAGTCAGAGAGCAGCCGAGGTGGCGGGGAGAAAGGCCTGGTTTTCTCAGGAGGCTCCTGATGTAATTAATCAGAGTAGAGACAGCTCTGCCCAGTCTGGGACTATGTGTAATACAGACGTGGCTTCCTGGCCTTGGTCACCCACATCTGTGCTGACCACCAGAGGAGCAGAGGACACGGGGACCCAAAAAATGTGCTGGCATCTGGCTCCATGAGGCAGCCTGAGACAGGAAAGAGCTCAGGCCTGAGCTTCAGCCCCGGTAGTGCCATTTACCTGCTGTGGGTCCTGGGGCAAGTTTCTTAACCTCTCGGAGCCTCGATTTTCTTAGCTGGGATGGAGCTGATAACACGGACCTCACGGGACTGCCCGGGGGATTAAATGCAAAATGCTTAGCAGTGTGCCTCGCACGCAGCAAACACATGGAGAGCTGGGATTTAAAAAGGAGTGTGTGGGAGTTCCCCTTGTGGCTCAGTGGAAACAAATCTGACTAGCATCCATGAGGATGCAGTTTCCATCCCTGGCCTCGCTCAGTTCGTTAAAGGATCCAGCATTGCTGTGAGCTGTGGTGTAGGTCGCAGATGCGGCTTGGATCCTGAGTTGCTGTGGCTCTGGTGTAGGCTGGTGGCTACAGCTCTGATTAGACCCCTAGCCTGGGAACCTCCATATGCCGCGGGTGTGGTCCTAAAAAGACAGGAAAAAAAATTACTAAAAAGATGAAAAATAAAAAGGAGTGTGTGGGAGTTCCCGTTGTGGCTCAGTGGGTTAAGAACCTGACTAGTAGGGGGCTGTGGGTTTGATCCTTGGCCTTGCTTTTTGGGTTAAGGATTCGGTGTTGCTGTGTAGGCTGGCAGCTGAGGCTCTGATTCCACCCTTAACCTGGGAAATTCCATATGTCGCATGTATAGACCTAAAATGAAAAAAAAAAAAATTAGAGATTACAGAGAAGTACAAAGGAAAAAATCTGCTGTAATCCCATCCCAAGAGATAACTGCTCAGCACTTTAGTGTATAGAGTATCCCTACAGGATTTCTTCCTGGAAATGCCTCCTTTAAATTTGTGTGTGTGTGTGTGGACTTGGAGTCATTCTATATGTATTATTCTTATATTCTGCTTTGCCCCTGTTTAAGCCTATGTCATAACCATTTCCTTATCATTTATCATTTTTCTAAAACGTGATTTTTAATGGCTCCATTAAAATATCTTTCCCACATACTATGATTTACTTGTTGTTGGACAGTTTGGGGATGCGTGTCGTTTCCCTCACAGCGCACGTGCTATTGGTAACCGCGGCCGTGACGAGCCTCCCCGGGGCTTATCTCTGGATGTGTCCACATCCACAGAAGTGGAAACTCTGAATGAAAGGTTATACACACGTTCCTGTAAACCAGCCTTCTGACGGTTCTCTTAAAGTCTTATCTCTAGTGTTTGCCAAGGCGCTCTCCGGGGCCCGGACAGCACTGGGCATCATCATTAAAAAAACAAAGTCTTCACCAAAAAATTTTCTATAAATGATCACTTTATTTTAATTTACATTGCTTTGATTCACAGTGGGATCGAATAAATATTTTTCATATTTTAAGTCATCTGTGCATTGTCCTTCCTCACTTTTTAAGACAGGGGTCTCCGTGTTCCCTGGAAAACTAGTAGTTAAGGATCTGGTGTTGTCACCGCTGTGGCTGGGGTTGCTGCTGCGGTGCAGGTTTGATCCCTGGTCCCCCGGAGCTTCTGCATGCTACAGGCAAGGCAATAAGCAAAGGGGGTCTCTGTGATTTTCTTACCAACTGATAAGTGCTTTTTTGCAGGGGGCGGGGGGCTGCCCCAAGGAGGGGCCAGGGATCAGATCCGAGCTGCAGTTACCACCTACACCCCAACCGTGGCAATAAGGATCCTTAACCTGCTGTGCCAGGCGGGGGATGTAGCCTGCCTCCCAGCACTCTTCTTGTGTTCCAGATCGTAATGCTTCTTCAATTGTATATGTTGTAAATATGTTTTCTTAACTTTTTTTTTCCTGCTTTTTAGGGCCGCCCCTGCGACATATGGAAGTTCCCAGGCTAGGGGTTAAATTGGAGCTACAGTTACCAGCCTACACCACCGCCACAGCAACGCCAAAGCTGAGCCGAGTCTGCAACCTACACCACAACTCAGGGCGACTTGAGATCCTTAACCCACTGAGTGGGTCCAGGGATTGAACCCACGTCCTCATGGGTACTAGTCAGGTTTGTTACTGTTGAGCCACAGTAGGAACTCCTGTTTTCTTAATTTTAAGGTGTGCCTTTTAATTTAGTTTTTTACTATATAGGGAAGCACAAAATGTTAACATAGTCTGATTTCAAAATTTTTTCTTTATATTCCTTACATTGGTTTTTGTATTTAAAAGAGCCTTTTCTTTTTCATTACAAAAGTCAGATAGCCACTTTTCTACAAGTTTGAAGGAGAAGGCCACGCCCTGTACCACTGACTCATGTAACCAGGCTGGATTTAATTAAGAGCAAAATTGAGATTTAATGATCTCACCAGGTCCTGGTCTAGACTTAGTCAGTGTCGCAAACTTCAGAGCCAACTGGGTGCCTGACCCCTGGAAGCAGTGGGCAGGGCACAGATGTGGCAGCACCAGGCCTATCTGGGAACTGCCTTCCCAGCTATGCCTCAGTTTCTCCACTGGTAAACCGAGGAGGCTGGACTTACAGGCTGGTCTTCAAGGAGAAGTCCACCGTCGAGTCTGGGTTCTGCCAGCAGCAAGTTCAAATCCATGTGATAAGGTTTTCAACTTCTCTAAGTCAGCACTTTCCCCCTGTAAATGGGGCTGATAGCAGTGCCTCCCTCGCTCAATTGTTGGGAAAATGAAACCAGATGACGGCGGTGCTTCTCAGGCGGCCCTGTGCCCCAGTGAAGGCTCGGTCAAGTTAGATATTATTTTGTTTACGAGTAGTAGTAGCTATAGCAGCTGGTGGTGATGGTGGTAATATTTAGGAATTCCCTAGGAGCCCCCTGGTCACATCCATAGGGAATCGAGGTCAAGATGTGGGTCCTTGGCCATGTGCATGGCCACAAAGGGAAGGAGGCTGGCACAGCCAGGCGTACCTGGAACACGAGGCTGGGGGCCACAGTTGCAGTGGTGGGGAGAGAAAGCGAGAAAGGCTGACCTAGCACGAGTGAGCAGCAGGCAGGGAGGGGACTGTGGGGGCTCCAGCCTCCCCTGGGTTGGGGCCCCACTGGCAGCGACCCAGACAGCAACCCCATCACTTTTCAAGGCTCCACTGAGCGATCAGAAGTGGGTCGGGTGCCAGGGAGTGGCGGTCCCCTCCACTCCTTATCAGCGATGGCCGGATGAGCGCGCAGGGGAGGGGTTCCGGGCCGGGGCTAATGCAGGCGTGCGGCTGGTGCCCTGTTTGCGGGAGATAAGCGTGCGGCTCGGTACACAGACTCCACTTAGCTGGGCAAACAAGCTCCGGACGCTCATGACCCCTGGGCGGTTGGATCGTGTGAGACAGTGTTCAGAGTGGCGCAGTGCAGGCTGAGGGGTGGGCAGCGGATGCGTGGGTGGCCATAAATAAATAAATAAGCTAAAATAATAAAATAAAGACCATGAACTTAACTCCCCCCACCTCAGATTTCTGGGCCCCACACCCCTAGGCAGGAACTTTCATATCGTGTATGTGTGTGTGTGTGTCTGGGGTGGGGGTGGCCAAAAAAGAAAAAAGCCCAGAGGTTGGTAGCCCAGGGCTGGTGTGAATTATCAGGGACCCAGGGTCCTTCCAGCTTTTCATTCTGGCTGCCTCATGTGTCACTTGCCTCAGGCTCCAAAATGGCTGCTTGAGCTCCAGCCATTAGATCTTCCTCTGGCAAACAAGAAGGTGGAAGATGCAGGAAAAAAACCTTTATACCGTTATAGTGCCTTTAAGGACACTTCCTGGAAATTATAAACATCACTTTCATTTGCAGTTGATTGGCCAGAACTCAGTCACATAGACAAAACTAATTGCAAGGGAAACCGAGTCTGTGCTTTTTTATTCTGGATGGCCAGGTGCCAGCTAAGTCAGGAGTTCTCTGACTAATGAAGAAGGGGGCAGCCAGGAAGAACCAGAGAGCACAAACTACCCCTCTGCCCAGAGCCTGGGAATCAAGCCTGTGCCAGGGGCCCAGGCCTAGCAGGTTAAGATCAGGAGGCTAAGGCAGGGCGCTCCACCCCCGTGTGGCTCACATCTTTGTCTATGAAGGGGGCTCATTCATGTCTTCATCTGACGCATTTATTGAGGCACTTCCCTGGCCTGGCCTGGCGCTGGGCTAGGGGCCAGGATGGAGAGGAACAAGTCAAGGGCACTGCGTGCGAGGTGCCCACGGTCAAGGGGGCAGATGAACAAATACTTGGGGAGCACAGGGAGGGGTTCTGACCGAGCCAGGGCCTGGGACTGGAAGGGGGGGTGGTCTGCAAATAGCGTTTCCTCTGACATTAAGTGTTGTAGGATCAAATAAAAATAATGGGTGCGAGCGTGACTTACAAAGAACAAAGTACCATGGAGATATTTGCTGCTTTTCTCTCTGAGGCACAGACCCAAACTGGGTGTATGGGGGGTGACTCCCAGTGCTTCCAAGCCTTGCCAGCAGGAGACGTGATCTGGGGAGCCGGTGGTGGAAGTATTGATGGAAACCACGCATGCCCTTCCCTAGGAAGATGTCCTTAAAAACACATCACACACCAAGATGACCACAGACCCCTGGAGCTCACTGAAGGACCCCGTTTAAGAACTCCAGGCGTAGAGGAAAATCTCTCCATCTTGGCTAGTGGTGGGGTTTTAGGAGCCCCAGGCTCTGAGACGGCAGTTTCAAGAGGTTTTCCTGAATAGCGCCAACTGTGGAGCCGGGACTTTAAGCAGGAATACCTCTGTGGCAGTGGCAGGGTGGCCCGGAGACTCGACTGCATTTTCAAGGGATTCCGGAGCTGGGCGGAGGGGAGCGGGAGAAAGCGGCCAGAGGGTGGAGGAGACAGAAGCGGAGGAGCATGGGCGCGCGCTGCAGGGGAGCGGGCAGCCGAGTAGGCTTCGGGGGCATCAGAACTCCCCCCTGGCTGGGGGCCGTACCCCCTGCATCCTCTAAAAGAAGTGAAAAGTCCTGGAGGAGCGGGTGTCAAGGAGCGATCCCCGGAATCCTAGTTCCCCAGGTCTCTGTCTTCCTAGGAAGCACCGGGAGGGCAGGTGGTGATTTGTTTTCTTGTTTTCTCCTCTCTGCCGTCACCCACCACCCCCAGCCCTGTCTGATGGGTGGCCCAGACTGAGTCACAACTAATGCCTTTCCATGGAGCCCTCAGAACTAACGAAGCTGCCAGCAAGTGATTGGGTAAATGAGTAGCTGTTGCTTTATCACTCCCTTGACCCTGCAGCCCTTCCCACCGGGGGCCGTGGAGCGGGCCACAGGCTGTACAGTATATGGGGACATGGGATGGGGTGGGAGATGGAGCTTGTCACTTGGGCCAGACAAGAAGGTGGTGCTGGTGTAGGAAGGGGAGAGAAGGGGAGGCGCTGGGTGAAGGAGGAGAGGAGAATACGCAGAAGGGGAGTTGGTGAGAATTGTGCGGTGAGATGGGGAGACGCAGGGGGCAGAGATGCAGAGAGGGCTGGGGAAGGGATACGCAGGGCAGCTGGAGTGAGGTTCCCCTTCCCACCGGGCACTAGGGGGCAAAGATGGGAAGCCCGGGCCTTGGCCTGGAAGAGACCACACTTGGGATGGGAAGGGAGACAAATATATTCATTATTTTAGTTGCCAAAGAAGCCGGTGACACTGGCTTTATTATTATTCCCGTTGTACAGTGAGGCTCAGAGAGGTCAGGCAACTTTCCCAAAGTCACACAGTTGAGAATTGCAAGTGAGATTTAAATCCAGAGCAGTCTGACCCCAAAGTCCAGGCCCTTTCCACTCCCCATCATGGCCAAGGGCGTGGAAGGGGAAGACACGATCAGAAACCACTAGGAACAGGTTACTCCGGCTTGATCTGATTTGTCCCATTGACGGAATTACTTGGGGGTGTGGGTGCTGTAGGCCCTTGGTGTCTGGACTTCAGCAAGGCGTCTGACAGCATCTCTCTTCACATCCTGTGGACATAAGGGTGACGTGTGGGCGAGATGGCTCAACGGCTGGAAAAATTTGTAATTAGACGTGGGCTGATTAGAAAGACAGTTGCCAGCAGAGCTGAGTTATCAGTGGGAGACGGTAGCTTTGGACTGTGGGACTCTCTCCTTGGTCCTGTCCTTTCCCTCTTTCCTGTATGCATTTATGTATGCATGCACTTACGTATGCATGTTTGTATGCATGTATGTGTGTATGTAAGTAATCTGTCTGCTATAGAAAAATAGAACCTATAGGTAAGCCAAAAGAAAGGAAAACAGCCTAACTCTCACTAAAACCACCCAGTGAACCATCATTTCAACCTGCTGTAACTGAAAATTTTCATAATAGAATGTTGGGCATAAAAAACCCACAACAGAGGGTTTTGCGCCCGTCACATTTAGGGTGCATCCTGCCCGTCTCTATTGCCAGTGATAGCCATAAAATGTAGCGTTTTATTGGGCACTCACAAAGGGTTGACAGCCATATGGAGGATCTTACAAGCCTCCTATCTATCATTAAGTCCTCGTAACCCCTTTCAGGCACTTTTATGAGCTGCTTTCCACAGATGACAAAGCCGAGGCTCAGAGATGAAATGACTTACTGTGGCCACAGAGGCTGGTGAACGACTGCAGCAGAGCTGGAACCGGGATTTGTCAGACGCCGGAGCTGAACTCCGCGCTTCTATGGGACGCCACGGTCCACTCGCTCCATACGTGCACCAGACCCCCGCCCTGGTCTGCGCCTTCCCACCTCCCCCCGCAGGGGGCTCTTCCTGTTGTCCCCTTTGGCTTACACCTGTGCTGCCCTCAGAGGACACCACCTAGGATGTGACCCCGCAGAAGACACAGACTCCAGTAAAGCTGGGGATTCTTCTGGTCTTGAATCAGCCCCCAGCGAGCAGTTCTCACATGTTCCTTATACAGGCGGGTACCTCAGCTTGGAAAAGCCATCAATTTTTTCTTTCTTAAAATATTTTTTTTGTTGTTAAAGTATAGTTGATTTACAATGTTGTGTCAATTTCTGCTGTACAGCAAATTGACCCAGTTATGCATGTATATATATGTATTCTTTTTCTTATATTATCTTCCACCATGTTCTATCACAAGAGATTGGATAGATGGTAGGAAGGAACTTTGTTTTCTTTTGAAGCAACAAACACTCTACTTCTTTCTGATCTCATGGTTTCTGGTGAGAAATCTAAGCTCTCCAGAGCAGTTTTTTTTTTCCCCTCCAACAAGCAATGCATTATCTTTCCTTGGCTGCATCCTAGATTTTTTGGTCATTGGTTTTCAGCAGTATGATCATGATCATCATCTGTCCTGTGTGGGTTTGCTGAAATTTTAGAATCTGTAAATTGATGTCTTCTTCCCAAATTTGGGAAATGGTCAGCTGTTATTTCCTCAAATATGTTTTTTTCTGTACTGCACCCCCTTTGTCCTTTCCATCCAGAATTCTGACATCACGGCTGTTAAACCATTTGGTATCTTTTCATATCCCCGAGGCCCATGTTCATTTTTTTTTTTCAGTATTTCTTTCTCCGTGACTTTATACTGGGTAATCCCTACGATCTGGCTTCAAGTTCACTGACTGTTTCCCCTGTCATCTCCATTCTGCTGTGTGAGCCCAGCCAGTGAATTTTCACTTTGGTTATTTTATCATTTCAGTTCTAAACTTTCCATTTGTCTTTTTTCTTTTTTTCTTTTTTTTTTCATTTTTGGCCATCCTGAGGCATATGGAATTCCTGAGCCAGGGATCAGATCCAAGCTGTAGTTTTGACCTGAGCAACAGCTGTGGCAACGCTGGATCCTTAACCCACTGTGCTGGGCCAGATATTGAACCTGCGACCAGTGCTCCCAAGATGCTGCCAATCCTGTTGTACCTCAGCAGGAACTCCCCATTTTTTTCTTTTTTTAAATAATTAATGAATTTTATTACATTTATAGGTGTACAAAAATCATCACAACCAAATTTTATAGCATTTCCATCCCAGACCCTCAGTGTATACTCCCACCCCCTCATTTCTTTCTTTTTTTTTCTTTCCTTTTTTTTTTTGGTCTTTTTGCCTTTTCTAGAAAGGGCCGCACCCGCGGCATATGGAGGTTCCCAGGCTAGGGGTCTAACAGGAGCTGTAGCCACCAGCCTACATCACAGCCACAGCAACACGGGATCTGAGCCGTGTCGGCAACCCACACCACAGCTCACGGCAACGCCGGATCCTTAACCCACTGAGCAAGGCCAGGGATCGAACCCACAACCTCATGGTTCCTAGTTGGATTCATTAACCACTGAGCACAAGCGGAACTCCTCACAGTTTGCTTCTTCACCTTCCTTCAGATGCCATCCATAGGTGGGGACTTTCCTAATTGGCCAACATAAAATAAGAGCCACCCCCCAGCACTTTCCATCCTTCGTACCCTGATTTTGTTGCTATAGCACTTATCATCATCAGACATACAGCGTGCCTTCTTGTTGATTCGTTTATTTTCTGCTTCCTGCTAAGACAATGTAAATTCCATGAGGGCAAGGATTCTGCCTCTTGGTTCACTCCTCTGTCCCCGGTACTTCAAACAGTGCCTGGCACATAGGAGCCTAATAAGTGCAGGTTGAGTGAGGATCGAATCACTCTTGCTGTGTGGCCACCTGCTGTGTATAGACCCTTGGGCACACAGCCTTGCCCGATGGTGGAGGGCAGTGAACTGGCGAGCCCAGTGGACCGTCTCTCAGAGGGGCCTTGTGCAGGGGAGGCGGGGAGGGCGGGCAGGTGTGGGGCACAGAATTAAGCTTCTGGGGATGAGTGGGCTGGGCTATCCTCTCCAGATGAGTAGCCCTCGATGCCACTGGGCAAGGGCTTTGGCCAGCTGGGGTCCAAGTCCATGGCCTCGTTGCCCCTGCGGTGGACTTGTTTAGGTGCTCTGAGAATGGGGATCAAGGGAACCGCAGTGATTTGGTGCCCCCTACCCTTTGGGGACAAGTTGGAGGCAGGTACTGGTCCCTCACCTGCAATAACAAGGCTTTTGAAGCTTCTCCCCTCACAGATGTCAGCCCCCACCCCCCAGACATGTCTCACAACGACTGAGTCATGGTTCAGGGGTGGCGGGGGCTGGGTGGGTGGGGCTGACTGAGCCCATCCACTGATCGACAGTGGAGACATCCTCCCCGCTAATCAACAAATTAATAAACTCTTCAGTGAGGAGGTGGTGATTAATGAACCAATTAGTGGCCCAGTAACTGGGGAGTGGAATTGGAGGGCGGGGCGTGATGGAGAGGGAGCATTTGTGAGGATGGGGGAGGCTGGTTCCTGGCCCGCCCGGAGGGACCTCCTCTGGTCGCCTTTACTTGCTAAAGGTAAAGGGAGAAGGGACTTCCTGAGAAGGCCTGAATCTGGACCTCCACGCACGCCTTGTACCTCCTCTCCTCCCATCGCTCCTCGAAGCCCCCCTCCTCAAGGCGCGCGGGGGTTCCAAGGATGCCAAGTTCCCTGTGGGCGTCTCACCACTGCTGTCATCTCTCTCTCTGCCCGGGACCAGCACGCTAGAAACCCCCTGTCACCACCCCAGCTGGTGCTGCAGTGTGAGCTGTCAGCCCTACTTGGAGTTCCCGTTGTGGCTCAGTGGGTTAAGAACCAAAATAGTATCCATGAGGATCTGGGTTCAGTTCCTGGCCTTGCTCAGTGGGTTAAGAATCCAGTGTTGCCGTGGGCTGTGGTGTAGGTCGCAGATGCGGCTGGAATCTGGCGTTGCTGTGGCTGTGGCCGGTAGCTGTAGCTCTGATTCGACCCTTAGTCTGGGAACCTCCACATGCTGCAGGTGCGGCCCTTAAAAAAAAAAATCAGCCCCAGTCTCAGATGTCCTTGCCCCCTTTAGCCCGAAGGCTCCTTGTCCAGGCCTTGACCCCTAGGAGCAGAGCTGCCCTCTCCAGCCCCGCAGCTGCCCTCTCCATCCCTAGGGTGAGTACCTTGATTTTGTTTTCCTATGGCCTCTGGAGGAGTGGAGTTCCTTTTTTTTTTAGGGCCACACAAACAGCATATGGAGGTTCCCAGGCTAGGGGTCTAATCGGAGCTGTAGCCGCCAGCCTACGCCACAGCCACAGCAAGGCCAGATCCGAGCCGCGTCTGTGACCTACACCACAGCTCACGGCAACGCCGGATCCTTAACCCACTGAGCGAGGCCAGGGATCGAACCCGCATTCTCATGGATACTAGTTGGGTTTGTTACCTCTGAGCCACAAAGGGAACTCCAGGAGTGGAGTGCTTTTATTTCTGTTGTTTCCTCTCCAAACTGGACCCAGGCCTGTCCCCCGAGTTCCCTGCCCCTGTGTCCCAGGCGCTCCTCAGACCGGGCTCTACAAGGACAGCGGAGGGCCTTCTCCCTCGGGCTGGGGCTCCCCACGGACATGGCCTGGGCTTCCTGGGGGAGCAGGGTTGTGCCTCACCCCTCAGACGAGAGCCCCCTGAGGAGAGCGTTTTTTCTCCGCCCTCCCAGGCTGGGGTCCTGTGTCTGTCGCCCGCCTCCATGCTCAGCGCGCCCGACCTGGCCCTTCTTGGGACGCGTGGGGCCCACAAGGCCCACCTGGCTGATAAGCAGCCATTTCCGGAGAGTTCAGGTGACTGAACCCATAAAAAGGTGATTGAGGGAGCCCTGGACTCTCCACCTCCAGAGACGGCTCTAAAAATAATGCCCACGGCCATCTGTCCTGGAGGCTGGAGGGGCTGGCCCAGAGCAAGGGGCCAGGACGAGTGGCCCCTCCTGCTCTCATGGGCTGATGGGACGGCCGGAAGCACTGGAGGATCTGGCCAGGCCAGGGAGAGGCAGCTGGGAAGGACTTTATGAGGAGACTCCCCAAGAGCCCTCTCTTTTTGCTGGGGCAGGAGGGTCCCCAGACTTAGCCTCCCTGCCCCCGCTCCCGGGCCCGACCCCTCAGCCCCTTCGTTATACCCCTGGGAAAGCTCTGTGCCCCTCGTAATTGAGCGGGCCTCTTCCCGGGATCGGCTTCAGCCCTTCTGTCTCTTATTTGAATCCTGGGTGGCCTTGGCTATTCCCTTACCTCTTTTTTTTTTTGCATTTATCGTTTTAGGGCCACACCCGTGGCATATGGAGGTTCCCAGACTAGGGGTCTATTCAGAGCTATTGCTGCTGGCCTTCGCCACAGCCACAGCAACGCGGGATCCGAGCCGCATCTGCAACCTACACCACAGCTCACGGCAATGCCGGATCGTTAACCCACTGAGCAAGGCCAGAGATTGAACCCGCAAACTCCTGGCTCCCAGTCGGATTCGTTAACCACTGCGCCACGACCGGAATTCCTATTCCTTTACTTCTTAGAGCTTCAGTTGCCTCATCTGTAAAATGGGGAGAAACTCAGCTCATCATGTGGCTGTGCCTGCAATCACGTCCTGCCCAGGACACAGTAGGTGCTCAAGAAACAGCAGTCCTTTCCAGTTTCCTTCCAAGGCCCTGGGTGACAGTCGTCACCCCAGGATCCAGCAGATGGGCTGGGGGTAGTGGCAGGTGTTTGGGCGGCCCTGACATCTTTCAATTCCAGAAGACAGCAGTGCCTCTGAAGGACACCCGGGTGGGGACGGGGGCACACTGCCTTGCAATGGGTGTCTGTGAGTCTGTACGTGTCGGGCTGGGTGCGCAGGTGGCCAACTCGGCGGCTTCTCAGGACGGGACGGGCTCTTGCCTCCTCCGGCCTCTCCAACTCTTTAACAGAGCGGGGACATAGTGCGGGTGTCCAGAGAGGCCTGTCCTCCTCAGAAACAGCTCCCATCCCTGCTTCCAGTAAAAAGAGTTTTCCCCGACAGGTCCTGTCACTCCTCAGCCCTTCTCCAAAGTATTAGCGAGCAGAGGCTGCAAAGGTTGGCTTTCAGAAAGAGGGGTCGCAGGTCCCACAGGCTGGGACAGGTGTGTCTGGCCACCCATCCTCCCCCACTCCTACCCAAGGACAGGCTGGGAAAGGTGGAATTTCAATCCTGGTCCTACGGGTCATCCCAGAAATCTGCATTCATATGCTTTACTTCCTCAGGAGGTTAGACCTGTTGTGGGGGGGAGCTGTGGGGGTAAAGATGGGGTTCAGGCTAGGCACCCTATCCAGGAGTCACCTGAGTCTGAGCCTGCCGGTTCCCGCCCTAAGCTCCTTAGAGGTGGAGACTTTACGCACTGTCTGGGTGTAAACTCAGAGGTCGGGTGTGGGGTGGAGGGAGGAAGGAGGAAGGGCCCTCCCCCCTCCAGCTCACCCTCCCTTTCCAGGCGGGATATAAGCCCTGCAGGGAAAGTGCGGAGCTGAGGAGGAGGCGGCAGCAGTCCAGCCCTTAGGACTCCTCTGGCCTTTCATCTCCTGATCTTCTCTCTGCCTCTGGAGCTGTTGCTGTGAGTAGCCTGGGAACCAGGAATGCTCTGGTGCCAGCATTCCAGGCTATTCTGTGGGGGAAACTGAGGTCGGGGTGGTGGAAACTAGGGCAGGAAGATGGACTGGAAGGGGGCCAGCAGAAGTGGGAGGGAGAGAGGTCCAGGAGCCCCCTGGGAGCCCGCAGGGTCAGCACAGCTATCTATCCTGGGCAACACGAATGGAGGGAGCGGAGGCAGGCAGGGCTTATACCCCTCTAACAGATGAAGTAACTGAGGCCAGAGACTGCGTAAGTGCGAGAACACACAGCGAGCGGGTGGCTGAGTCTTGATCGGGTACCAGCCCCAGGTCGGGTACCAGGCCCTCTGGAGCTTGGGCCTGACAGCAGCCTCAGGCTCCTGCCTCGGGGGATCGAGGCTTCGAATGACTCCGGTGCCGCTTCTCCAGATGGTGACAGTGCGCAGGCCGTGGCCCGCCATGGCCGCAGTGCTGCTGGGCCTGCTCGTCTGCCTGGGGACACTGGTCGACGCCTACCCCGCCAAACCCGAGGCTCCCGGCGAAGACGCCTCGCCGGAGGAGCTGAGCCGGTACTACGCGTCGCTTCGCCACTACCTCAACCTGGTCACTCGGCAGCGGTGAGCATGTGCGCGGGCGGGGCGGAGCTGGGGCGCCCTGAGGGGGCGCGGCCAGGCCTGACCACGCCCCTGTCTGGCCCCGCCCCCAGGTATGGGAAACGTGACAGCCCCGAAGCTCTTCTCTCCAAACTGCTCTTCCCTGAACGCGATGACCGCCCGGTCAAGCCGTGGTAAAAGCGCCCCGCCACGCGCTCTGTCCGCTGGAGTGTGGCCTGGTCCTACTGCCACCCTGGCGCCGCCGCTTAGTACTTTTCCCCCGTCTCGACTCCCCAGATCGGACGCCGGGATCCGTGCAATTCCTTTCCTTTCCCTCCTACAGGCCAGAAGGCGCCTACCTATGGTGACGACCCCCAGACTCCTGGGACATATGCTAATACGCCAACCTCATTTGCATGTCTGCTCCGGATCCCAGAACCGGGATTCCTCTCCCCGCTGCTGCTTCCGAGGAGGGTTTGGGGTGGGGTCCTCATTCCATTTCTCGGTGCCCCCGCCCCCTGGGCTGGAGGGCGTTGCGTGGTCCTTCCTCGGTCCCTAAATAAAAAGCAAATTTCACTGAACTGACAAGTGTGCGTTTCTACTTTCTTTCCTTTCTCCTTCTCCTATACGGTGGCATCCACATGAGAGGAGGCGGGAGAGCTGGGAGACTAGAAGCTGGCACCTGAGACAAAAGGGACCCCAAGACAGGGTTGGGGTGAAGTGGGGGCTCCTTCTGTTCTAAGTTAAGAGAGGGGCATGGGCTCGGCACCAACACCCTAGGTAACCCTGCGCGGATATATTACCAAGCCCCAGGGCTGGAATGGCTGGGGGTGGAATGGGGCCCAAGATGGGGCTGTGGAGAGTCATTTAGGGGCGTGGGGGCTGTGTAGGCCTTTATTGTTTATCCATTCTAAATGTCATAGTTTGCATCTATTAACCCCACACTCCCAGTCCATCCCACTCCCTCCACCCTCCCCCTTGGCAACAAAAGTCTGTTGGCTATGTCTTATGAGTGTGTTTCTGTTTTGTAGATAGGTTCATTTATGCCATATTTATTTTTATTTTATTTCATATTTTTGTCTTTTTAGGGCAGCACCCACGGCATGTGGAAGTTCTCAGGCTAGGGGTCGAATCTGAGTTGCCAGATCCCAGCCACATCTGCAGCCTACACCAGAGCTCATGGCAATGCTGGATCCTTTAACCCACTGAGTGAGGCCAGGGGTCAAACCTGCATCCTCGTGGTACTAGTCAGGTTCGTTACCGCCGAGGCACAGCAGGAACGCCTGTAAATATATTTTAATGAATATGTTTATGTTTATTTGAAAGATTAACCTTGTTTTTTTTGTTTGTTTTTTGGCTGCACCCCGTGGCATGGGGCAGTTCCTGGGCCAAGGATCAAATCTGTACCATAGCACTGCAGCTGCAGATCCTTAATCCACTGTGCCACAGCAAGACACCCATTTGTGCCATATTTTATATTGTTATTATTATTATTTTTAAGGGCCACATCCGAGGCATATGGAAGTTTCCAGGCTACAGGCTGAATCTGAGCTGCTGGCCTACACCACAGCCACAGCAACTTGGGATCTGAATTATGGCTGCAAAGTATACCACGGTTCTTGGCAATGCCAGATCCCTGATCCACTGAGTGGGGCCAGGGGTTGAACCCTTGTCCTCATGAATACTAGCTGGGTTCATCACTGAGCTACAACGAGAACTCCTATTTTATTATTTATTTTTAATTATTAAAATATATTTGATTTACAATGTTGTGCCAGTTGCTGCTGTACAGCAAACTGACCCAGGTACACATCTACATACATTCCCTTTCTTATAATCTTCCATCATGGTTTCTCCCTATCTATAGCATAGGATGTAGTTCCCTATGCTATAGAGTAGGACCTCATTGCTTATCCATTCTAAATATAATAGTTTGCATCGACTAACCCCAAAATCCCAGTCCACTCCACTCTCTCCCCCTACCTCCTTGGCAACCATAATTCTCTTCTCTATGTCTGTGAGTCTGTTTCTTTTTGTAGATAGGTTCATTTGTGTCATATTTTAGATTTCACATATACGTGATGTCATATGGTATTTTTCTTTCTCTGACTTACTTCACTTATTATGAGAATCTCTAATTGCATCCATCTTACTGCAAATGGCATTATTTTGTTCTTTTCATGGCTGAGTAGTACGCCATTGCGTACACGTACCGCGTCGTCTTTATCCGGTCCTCCGCTGATGGACATTTACGTTGTTTCCGTGTCTTGGCTATTGTGAACAGTGCTGCTTTGAACATTGGGGTACCTGTTATCTTTTTGAATTATAGTCTTGTCCAGACATATACCCAGGAGTGGGATTGCTGGAGCGTACAGTAGTTCTATTTTTAATTTTCTGAGGAATCTCCATACTGTTTTCCATAGTGGTTTACCAATTTATATTCCCACCAACAGTGTAGGAGGCTTCCCTTTTTCCACACCCTCTCTAGTGGGTAGGAGGTATTTTCATGGTCGTCTTTAGTACCGTTTGCCACAGGAGGGTACATCCCCTCCTAAAAACAGATTAGCGCGGAGTTCCAGTTGTGGCTTAGCAGTAACAACTCAGCTAGTATCCATGAGGATGCAGGTTCGATCACTAGCCTCTCTCAGTGTGTTAAGGATTTGGTAGTACAGCAAGCTGTGGCATAGGTCACAGATGCATCTGGGATCCAGTATTGCTGTGGCTGTGGTGTTGGCCTCAGCTGAAGCGCCAATTTGCCTCCTGGTCCAGGAACTTCCATATGCTGTGAGTGCAGCCGTTAAAAAAAAAAAAGGAGAGAGAGAGGAAAAGAAAAAAAAATGGAGAGAGAAAGAAGCCTTCCTCGTTAGGAAGAAGTTTAGGCTGACAATTGTAGGGTTTGCTTTTGCATGCATTGTGGGCAGGGAGGAATACTGAGCACAGGGAGTCCCCAGAGCCGAGGGAAGCAGGAACAGAGCCCAGGTTCTAAATTAGAGATCTGAATCTGGAGTCAGGTCTGAGTTGATCCTGAGGGGTGAAACAAGGGCCCAAGGTGTGTGTGTGTGTGAGAATCCTCAGTCCTAGGGTTTCTCCCAGGAATAGGGGGCCCCCGGGGTTCCTGGCACCCGGAGGTGGCCACAGATTAGCTTTCCCCACCTCTGCTGCTGCCACCCAGTGTGGGAATAAGGCATTGCCCTAAGAATTGGCCCAGGCTGCTTTGGAGGAACACTTGTGGCTAGGGTTGGAGGTGGGTAGGTGGGTTGGGGGGGTGGCAGTCCCATATGTGGGGACCCCCATACCCCCATGCCCCTTGCTACTGTCCACTCAGCTGTTTCTGGGGTGTTCCCTTCCTAGTCTCATTGCAGCCTTCACTCCATCCCCAATACTGCCCACGGCCATCATGCCTGTCCCGGAGGGCATGGGATTGGGCAGGGAGAGGCGGACCACTTTCACTTTCACTTAGTCTGTCTGTAGGTACATCCTTCGTGCCTTCTCCCAGCAGGGCTCCAAGGCAAGCCCTGGGAACACGTGGAGGTGAGAAGCATCGCCCAGTCTGGACGTGGCCGCACAGTTTAGAAAGCATATCCACTGCCCGCTCCTCCTTGGTTGTCGCAACATCCCTGAAAAGACCCAGAAGAGGGATCTCGTTTGCAAAGGAAAGAGATAAAAGCTGTAGGTTCAGCTAACATTACAGTGTCTCCAGTGTAACTGTCACATGTCAGGCACAGACAAAGCTATTTATCTCTGTGACGGGACAAAACTTTAAGTGGCCCCAGAACTTGAGTCAATCCCCAGATCTCTCATCCTTCTGCACTGGCTGGGATCTGACCTAGGTAATGGCCAGAACTGGTCCCCCGCCGCTGCAGTCCTGTGGGAGCCCAGACCCATTGAACTAGGCTTGGAGCCTGGCGCCCCCTGGTGGCACGATGCAGCCTCCGCGGCCAGAAGCCGGCGGGAGACCGGCCACTAATTCACCACCCTTGTTGTACTAAGTGGAAACCAGAGGCCCAGAGGAGGGTCCGGGCTTTTGAAGACGGAACGCCCTCCCTGTTTGGTTTGCAGAATGTAAGTTGTTTTGGGGCAAAGCATTATTGTTCTTCCTGTTGCCAGAAAGCAGAATCAAGAGGAACAAGGCCGAACACTGGCGTTTTCTGAGGCTCCTTTATCCTCATTATTTTGAGGAAAATCAAAGCTTGGATTCCCGGGCATCACCTCCAGTTCTCACCTCCCCCACCAATTCCTCTCTCAACACACTTTTGGCGTCCCGATCTGGGACAACAGAACCTCAGCGGTGAGAAGGCCTTTCCCCCTCAGCCTTCACTGAGTCATTCAGACACGGTCAGATCCGTTCCTTGGCCTGAGCTGAGGGGGTTGGGGGCTGGGAAAGGGATGCTGAGCAGGGGAGGCGCCTCGGGGTGGGGAGTGGGGGGTGGGGCTGGGTTGGGTGGGACTGGGAATCTCACCCAGAACTTGAGTCCTAATCAACTGTGTGACCTTGGGCAAGTGTCTTCAACCTAGTAAGCCTCACAGCTCTCAGCCAAGATGTGGGAAATAATAACTTGACAGCCTCACTCAGAAGAAAAGCGTCCAGATTTTTTTGGAGTTAAGGCTTTCAAACCCTGGCTCTCCCGCTGACTAGTTACGTGGCCTGAGGCTAGTTACTCAATGTCTCTGAGCCTTAGTTTCCGATTCTGTAAAATGGGTTATTGTGGGAGCTCCATGAGGGGACTGAACTGGGAACACTGGAAAATTCAAGACTGTAAAAGGATGCTGGGTTTTATCACTCCCTGGAGCAGAGGAGCTGGGTAATGGCTACAGACACTGGCGTCCCCCCTCCCGCCCCCCCCAAACTCGGGCACATTAGTTCTCATTCTCCTTCTTATGCCCAGCCAGGGAGAGGGCTCCTCCCTGCCCGGGTCCCCACTCCTTTCCACATTCTCTGGTCAGCTGAAGCATCACCCTCATTTCCATCTTGTTCCTTCTTCTTTTTTTTCCTTTTCTAGGGCCGCACAGGAGCATATGGAGGTTCCCAGGCTAGGGGTCTAATCAGAGCTGTAGCCACCGGCCTACGCCACAGCCACAGCAGCACGGGATCCAAGCTGCATCTGCAATCTACACCACAGCTCACGGCAACGCCGGACCCTTAACCCACTGAGCAAGGCCAGGGATCGAACCCACAACCTCATGGTTCCTAGTCGGATTCGTTAACCGCTGAGCCACGGCGGGAACTCCTCCATCTTGTTCTAATCACAAAGCAGAAAGCAAATCCTGAGTCTCTATCCTTTATCCCTGGAGTCTCAGAGTCACAGCCCCACTCTTCTGCCCCGAGGGAATCTGCTGATATGGATTAATCCTTGGGAGGCAGGAGGGGCTGTTCTGCTGCCTGCAATCTGAACCTCTGAGTTATCCTGAAGTCCCAGAACCCCATCCTGCTTGAACGAAGACTGCTCTGGCACCCAAAGGCAGACGGGGGCTGAAAGGAGAGGGATCGTGGTCCACCTTTACCCATTATGCCGCTGGTGTGGCACCCACAGCACTGCCCTGTCGCCCTCCGGTCCCTGGTGCTAGCGCTGGCATTGGTCAGGCACCTGGGAGATGGTGGGAGGAGGGGTGAGGGATGGAGAGTGAGGGAGGCTGCCAGGAGGCGGGGACTCTGGGGGGCTGAGGACTATAAAAGGGGCATGGCCAAGGGCAGGGGGATCCATCTGGCCTGAGGCAGCCACCTGCTAGGTTCAGCGCCCGCCCGCTCAGAACTCAGGGTAAGCGGGCTCTGCCTGCCCCAGGCTCCGGGGGCCGGGGGGTTCCAAGCGGCTGGGGCTGGGATGTGGGGAAGGAGTCGATGCTTGGCAGGGATGGGGTCCTCAAGAGGCCTGAGGCCCTGCTTGGGTCCAGCTTTACGTCTGGACAAATCTGCCAGTCTGCTGCCTAGAAGACCGCAAGTGTGTGGGGCAGGGGCTGGTGGCTGTGGACACAAATAGGTGAGTGACTGCGACCTTGAGAGTGACTGGGGTCCGTGTGTGTGACCACACCTCCTGTTCAGGGTGACACGGGCTGGAGTGTCTTCTCCCGGACCTGCGTCTGCCCGCCTGTCCCTGGCAGGGGGGCTGGGGGAGGGGAGCGTGGCAGACCCACAGGCCGTGGATTTCTGCCAAGTTCATTCTCTGTGCGCCCACTTCCCAGCAGCCCCTCCCCTTCAACCCCCACCCTGAATCTGCCCCTCTGAGCCCTCAGGCCCTGGATGTCATGAGTCCTGGGTCTCCTGCCCCAGGTCCCCACCTCCTCTGCTTCGCCCAGGCCTTGGAGGAGCTCCAGCTGCTGTGAAGCTCCTGAGCGGGGCTGCCGTGTTCTCCAGGGCAGGGTCCAGGAGGTGGGGCGGTCCAGTCGGGTAGCCCTTTGCTCTGCCCCTCTGTCCGCAGGCTCGGAAAGATGAGCGATGGGCTAAGGGGCTGGGCGGGTGGACTCCGTGCCACCTCTATCTCCCTGCTCCTTGCTCCTCAGATGGCCGCACACCGCTGCCTCTTCCTGCTGCTCCTGTCCACGTGTGTGGCACTGTTGCTGCAGTCACCCCTGGGTGCACGGGGGGCCCCGCTGGAGCCGGTGTACCCGGGGGATGACGCCACGCCAGAGCAGATGGCCCAGTACGCGGCTGAGCTCCGCAGATACATCAACATGCTCACCAGGCCCAGGTGTGTCTGAGAGGGGCCCCGACCCCAGCCCCAGCGCCCTCCATACTCTTGGGAAAGCAGCTCATCTCTATGGGTCTGGCCTCGGGCCCATGTGCCCCGGGGCAGGGTGGTGCCCGGGGCAGGAGGCTTGAGGCGGGTGAGCTGGCCCCTCCGGCTCAGCACTGGCCCCAGCTGCCTCTCCCCTCCCAGGTACGGGAAAAGGGACAAAGAAGGCACACTGGACTTCTTGCAGTGCGGTTCCTCCCACGCAGCTGCCCCCAGGTAGGTTTGGCTCCCTGCTCCCCGCGCCCAGATGCTTGGGGCCGAACCGGGGATGGGAACCGGGGCCCAGGGCTGGCCTGAGGTCCCCCGAGGCCACGAGGATTACCCCCTCACACCGCCCTGCTCTGCCCTCTTCTTACAGGGAGCTCAGCCCCATCGGCGCGTAATGCCACCTCCTGCTTCTTTGACTCCAAGTGCCATGCTGGCCCGGCTCTGGCCAAGCTTGCTCCCTGCTCCCAAACAGGCTAAATAAAGCAAGTCAAAATCACAGGCTCACTGTCTCTGTGTGTCTCTGGGGACCCCTGGTTGGGGGCAGGAGCAGGCCAGACGCACAGGAAGAAAAGGGGAGGGCAGGGAGGAAGGGGAGGGAGAGGAGGGGCCACTAATGCTCCAGGACGTCTGGAGGCCCCTCAGAGCCATTCAGCTCATCCTCTCTACGCCACAGAAGGCAAGTTGCGGCCCTGGCGTGGCGGGTGCGGGGAATACCCCAAAGTCATGCAGCAAGTCAGCGAAACTTGAATCGTCCCATTCCAGCCCCTTGAGACGCTCCTGATCATTGGCCTGATGGCAGCCCTGCCCCAACCTACCCCCCAAGGCTTTCCTATAGCTTAGGCGGTAGGCGAAGTGCTACTTCACTTATATCCTTGGCACGGGGGCAGGGGTGACAGCCCAGCCCAGAGGAATGACTGGTGTTAAGACAGTCACTGGCTGCACTGGTGGCATTTGAACTGCTCTCCCCTGGGCATCAGAGGTGTGTCACTCTGCGTTCGGCTGGTGCCCAGCAGAACCCCGGCCAGTGGAGGGTGAACAGTGATACGGGGGGTGCTGGAGGCGGTGTCATGAGAGACTGTTGGCGAAAGGAGCCTACTGCGTGGCAGGGGCTTTTAACCCCCTCGGCAACCCTGTGAGCGGGAGATACGGTAATTCTCACTTTCCAGAGGAGGAAATCAAGGCTCAGAGAGGTACAGCAGCTTGTCTGAGGTCTGGCAGCAGAGGACAATCTAATACGCAGATATGGCATTGGTTTTAGAGTCAGATGAAGCCGGGTTTGAATCTGGGATCTGCTGTGTTCTGTCTGTGTGCTTTTAGGCAAAAACATACCTCTCCGAGCTTTGGGTTTTTCATCTGTAAAATGGGAAGAACGGCAGGGTCGTAGTGAGCAGGACATGAAATAATAACGCATGCAGAACGTTTAGCCCTGGACCCAGGAAAACGCTCAGTGAACGGGAGTTCTGAGGGGGAGATTTGTGGCCAAGAACCTGTTTCCATGAAGAATGGCAGAAAGATGAGCAGAGGGGTAACTGCTCCTCCAAAATATGTAGGAGTTTCCCTTGTGGCTCAGCAGTAAGGAATCTGACTAGTATCCATGAGGATGCGGGTTCGACCCCTGGCTTCACTCCATGGGTTAAGGATCCCGAGTTGCCGCAAGCTGGGGTATAGGTCACAGATCCGGCATTGCTGTGGCTGTGGCGTAGGCTGGCAGCTGCGGTTCTGATTCAACACCTAGCCCGGTAACTTCTATATGCCACGGGTGTGGCCCTAAAAAGAAAAAAAAAAGGTGCAGCCCCATCTACGGAAGAGGTTGATGGTTAACTGACTCCATGGGGGCTCCAGGACGGGCCTCCGGAAGGCAGCTTTCCTCGACTATAAGCAAGCACTTGAAATAACCAGAAAACTGGAAAGCACTTGCTCTGACAGGCAGTGAACGGTTGGGCATAGGAACTATTCAAGCTGTGGCAGGAGAGGAGGCCGCACGGGGAACTGAGCCTGGGAGCAGCTGGATTAACAGAGAGGCCACCTCCGGGAGTCCGGTCTATGAACCGCACCCTCCAGCTCTGGGAGGCGAGGAGCCGGATCCGGCCCGGGGAGGCCTGCACGGAGGAGGGCGTCCCAGTGGGTCCCAGTGGCCTTGGCCACGCTTTGCCCTTCTCAGGCGTCCTCAGTAGATGGGGACGGGGTGGTGTGTGTGACTGGGAGGGAGTGACCTTGTCTCTCTCCTCTTTCACTGGGGGCTGGGAGCACCTGTGAACAAGAGACAGCCACAGTTGGGGGAGCGGGGTAGACGTGAGCGAACTGGAATCTTTCTAGTTCCTGGAATGGCTTCTGCTGTCTTCCCCACGTGTTCTGCCCACAGGGACGGGGCTTGCGGGTTTGGTGGACGGGGAGGGGGTCCCACTTTCCTGGGCTCAGCACCTCCCACCGACGCCACGGCACCCACGGCGCGATCATGGTTCCCCTCAAGTCCTGGCTGTGCCCGTTGTGTGCAAACCACCTGAAAGCGGAGCTAGGCCCTAAAAGGCAAAGGCCGGAGCAGGTGCTGCCACGAGACACGTGCATGACTCAGGCTGATTCTATTTTTTAAGGGCTGCACCCTCGGCATATGAAGTTCCAGGCTAGGGCTCGAATCGGAGTTACAGCTCCAGGGTCCCCTCTCCCATCAGGAATGACAGGTCCCTTCCTGCCCAGGGCCCACAGAAGCCAAGGAAGCAACAGAGATTCTCTTTATTGTTCTCACTGGGGGTGGAACAGGCAGGAGTTAGGGCCCTTCTCAGAATACAAGGGGGGGGTGGGTTTATATTCTGGGGGACACTTGCATTGGGCTTCTGGAAGTCAAGCCCAGCCTGGAGAAGGAAGCCCCGGGGACCCTGGATTCCACCTACCCTCCAGGGCTTCCTTTTGCTCCTGCCCAACCTGTCCCCAGTTCCGAGGCTCCTGAGTGGTGCCTGCTGAGCCCAGGCTCTCCTACCTGGGGCCCTGGGAGGAGGCTGGCGGTCAGGGTTTCGTGGCGTTCCGTGGTGCAGGATTCGTGGTGTTCCGCTGGGGTTGTTCCATGGCATTCTCTGACAGAGGTTTCACAGCGTTTGCTTGTAGGTGTGTTGTAGCGTTCGCTGGTGGTGTATCGGGCTTTTTCGCATCCTTAGATTTGCTGGCATTCTTAGACTTCATGCTGGGGAACATGCCTTTGCAGAAGTCATGGGGCCGCTCTGCGGCCCGGCTCCTGGCTGTGATGGGTGGGGAGCGGGTTGGGGTGGGGAGGGGGAGGGGAGCAGGTGGTCGTTTCCTCTCCGGTTCCCCCCCTGCTTCGCTCCCTCTCCATCCGCTTACCTGCCATTGAAGAGCTTCTCAAAGTACTTATTTAAATGGCTGAAGCTGGGCAGCCAACTGGCCGCCCTGGGCCAGACGTGAGGCTGCACTTGCAGCTCCTGCCCGGCTGCCCCATCTGGTTGCAGCAGCAGCAGCAGCACCAAGGATGCCAGGGCCGCTGTGCACGCGCAGCGCAGAGCTGAAGCCTGGAGGGCGCGGGGCAGACAGAGGCACGGGTGGTCACCCGAAGCCCAGACCTTTGTGCGTGGGTGAGCTGGGGCACGCGCATGCTCGGACTCAGAAACTTTCAGACTCTGGGATAGACCCAGGTACACGGGCGCCATAACGGACTTCCAGGTGTCCAGGCTGAAGAGTACATGTTAAATGAAAGACTGACAAAGTTGCACACAGGACTGCTGGCCCCCAAATGGCTTCCCCCCAACACACACATGCAACCCTGCACAGAGAAATTTGTGCCAGCAACACACAGGCACAGTGATTCACATACTGTGACACCCAAACATGGTACATGCCACTGGGACCCCTGAGACCACAGCATATGGAAGTTCCCAGGCTAGGGGTTGAATCCGAGCTGTAGCTGCCTGCCTACACCACAGCCACAGCAACACAGGATCCTTAACCCACTCGGTGAGGTCAGGGATCTAACCTGCAACCTCATAGTTACCAGTAGGATTCATTTCTGCTACACCACAATGGGAACTCCACCCCACCCCGCTTTTTTAGGGCTGCACCTACAGCATTTGGAAGGTCCCAGGTTAAGTGTCGAATCCGAGTTGCAGCTGCCAGCTTACGGCCACAGCAACCCGGGATCCAAGCCGCGTCTGTGACCTGCACTACAGCTCACGGCAACACTGGATCCTTTAACCCACTGAGCGAGGCCAGGGATGGAACCTGCATCCTCAGGGATACTAGCTGGGTTCATTACTGCTGAGCCACAGCAGGAACTCCCAACCTCAGCCCTCTCTTGACCAGGAACTCCCCTCATCCCCACCACCCAAAGCACGGACTGGAAACCCTGGCAGCTGTCGCGGCCATCAGACTGGAAGAGGAGGCTGCTCAGGCCTCACTCCTTCAAGCCCTCGTGGCGTGAGGAGGGGCCCCTGGTGCCAGCTTCCAATCCAAGCTCCTGGAGAACACAGCTGGGCCTTCCGGACGTTACCATGGTGCTGGGCAGGTGCAGAGCAGCGCGGCAGCGGGTCTCTGGCCAGGACCTCCCAGGCCCTTTATATTCCTCGGGGTCCATGTCCCCGGCCCCCTCTAAGGCTCCACCCCCATCCTGGCCTCCTGAGTCATAACCTGGGCGTTGGGAACAGGGAGAAGGTGGGGGTGGAAGCACACGGGCTGCCCGCTGTCCTGACCAGGGCACAGTCCCTGCCGAAGGCCCAGAGGCGTGGGTGGCAGAGGCGGGGGAGCAGGGTAACTTTTTGCTCCAAGCCTACAGGTCCTGGGGAGGAACTGGGTCTGGGGCTGAGAGCAGGGCTGTGCTTTTCCCCGGAGGCTATTTGCAGGGTCGGGAGGGGAGCTGGGCTGAGAGCTGAGGCGCTCCTTCCCATCCAGCAGGATCGAGGGCCCCTCCGTTCCCCAAAAGGCTGCTGTGGGGCCTCGGCACCCCTACTCCTGGCCTCTAGGCCTCTGGCATAGGGGTGGGTTGGTGAAGTTCAAGTTTCGGCACTGCAGGCCTGACTGCCCCTCCTGGAGATTTTCCCGGCCTGCCCACCCACTTTGGAACCCCTGATGGATGCTCCTCCGCAGAGCCTTCTGTAGGCTGATGGGTCTCGCCCGTCTGCCTGAATGATGAACTCAGGCCTTGGGCTGCCTCAGGTCACAGAGTTTTGGCTGTGTGGCCTGTCAGGGCCCCTCTAATGGCTCAACAGTGGTACTTTTCTGGGGTGAGATTGTGAAATGTGGGCTGATGCTTTTTTTTAGTTTAATTTAATTTAATTTTTTTTTGTCTTTTTGCCTTATCTAAGGCCGCACCTGCAGCATATGGAGGTTCCCAGGCTAGGGGTCTAACAGGAGCTGTAGCCGCCGGCCTTCGCCACAGCCACAGCAACGCGGGATCCGAGCCACGTCTGCAACCTACACCACAGCTCACGGCAACGCCGGATCCCTAACCCACTGAGCAAGGCCAGAGATCGAACCCGCAACCTCGTGGTTCCTAGTCGGATTCGTTAACCGCTGAGCCACGACGGGAACTCCAGGGGCTGAAGCTTTTTTACGCCCATCCCACTCGCAGAAGGGGCACGGTAGGAAGACCAGGGGCTTCTGGGTAGGAATCCTGACTTCCCTACCTCCTGGCTGTGCAACCTTGATTAATGGCAGTTATGTCCTCTGAGCCTCCACATCCTCGTCTGTGAAATGGAGCTGGTCACACCTGTAGCGCAGAGCTGCTGTGAGGATGGTGAGTAGGATGACATAGCTGAAGCCTTTGGACAGCTCCTGGCTCAAAGGAGTGCTCAACTTGTGTGAGCCCCTCCACTCCCAGATACCCTCTTTCCTCCGCCTACATTTCTCCCTCCGGGGAGGGAGTGATAAACTCATTATCAATGTCACAGAAGTTGACTTGACGCCCCAGTGGCCAAGTGAGACCAGGACTACATTTCCATGAGCCCAAAATCTCCAGAAACGGAAATGAGATTCTTATGATAAAATTTCACAGTACGGAGTTCCCACTGTGGGGCAATGGGATCAGTGGTGTCTCGGCAGTCCTGGGACCCAGGTTCGATCCCTGGCGGGTATTGCCGCAGCTGCAGTGTAGGTCTCAACTGCAGCTCAGATCTGATCCCTGGCCCTCGGAACTCCATATGCTGTGGGGTGGCCAAAAAAGAAAAAATAAAATCCATAGTAAAAGGCAAAAGGAGGAATCTAGGGACCAGTGTGCCTCGAATCCCAACAAACAGGCTATTATTTGTTCTACCTAGGCACAAACCTGGTACTGATGCCCATGGCCCCGAAAGGGCTGGAATATGTGTCCCTGGCAGCTCTGACTGTGAGAACACAGGCTGCCCTTACAGGACCCACCCAAGACTGTGCTATAGGCTGGCAGCCGCAGCTCTGATTTGACCCTTAGCCTGGGCACTTCCACATGCTACAGGTGCAGCCCTAAAAACATAAATAAATAAATAAATAAATAAATAGAAAATAAGCCTCCCATTACTTCCTGGCTAAAGTCCAATCTTCTTAGCATGACATCTGAAGTCCTTCACAATTTGACCTCAGCCTACATCAAAATTAAAAAAAAAAAAAAAAAACTTCTGAAGTTCCCATCATGGCGCAGCGGAAACTAATCCGACTAGGAACCACAAGGCTGTGGGTTTGATCCCTGGCCTCGCTCAGTGGGTTAAGGATCCGGCGTTGCCGTGAGCCGTGGTGTAGGTTGCAGACGCGGCTCGGATCCCACGTTGCTGTGGCTGTGGCGAAGGCCGGCAGCTGCAGCTCCTGTTAGACCCCTAGCCTGGGAACCTCCACATGCCGCGGGTGTGGCCCTAAAAACGACATGACAAAAAACAAAAAAACCCCAACTTCATAGAAAAATTTAAACACAAAAATCTGCCCATTTTAAGTTTACAGTGTTGATTGAGTTTTGACAAATATGTAACCACCCCCAGAGCTGAGATACGGAGTGTTTTCCTCGCCTCAGCAAGTTCCCTCTGGCCCCACGGGACCACTGATCTGTGTCCATCGATTAGTTTGGCCTATTTTAGAACTTCATATAAATGCCGTCAAACAGCTTGTTCTTTTTGTGTTTGGCTTCTTTCACTCAGCGTTGCATTTTTGACATTTCTCCCTGCATATCAGCCATTTGTACTCTTTACTTTCTTCCCCCTCTTTTTTTTTCCCAGCCACGTCCACCAGGTGCAGAAGTTCCTGAGACTGAACCCGAGCCATAGCAGTGACCCATGCCGCTGTGGTGACAGCACGGGATCCGTAACCCGCCGTGCCACGCGAGAGCTGCCTTTCTGTTTTCTGGCTGAGCACTACTCTTCCTCGCTGAGATGGGTCACAGTCTGTTTGTCTTTCCCCTGTTCTGGCTCAGCCACATCTCCTGCTGTTCGTGTGGGATCTGTTAACCGCTACGCCACGACGGGAACTCTGCAAATCTCTTTATTAATGAAACCTACGGCACCTCGGTTGGGCACTGGAAAGAGAGGATAAGGAGGTGGTTGGCACAAAGAGGGCTGGCGAGATGCCGCTAACAGGTGTGTGGGCAGCGGGCAGGACACGCTCTCTGTACCAGACACCTGGGGTTCCAGAAGCCCTGGGGTGGACCCCTGCCTTCCCCAGGTGTAGACAGTTATGGGCACATCAGACAGCCAGAGACAGAGACTAACCACCCACTGCCCACGGGCACTTCACGAGAGCCTGCTCGGACCTACCCCCAGGAAGGAGCTACATGTAGGGGACACTTTCCGTGTGCCTGGCACTGTGACGGCCACTCTATATTGCTCCTCTCCTAAGGTGGAGGCCGTTAACCCGACTGTACCGATGAGGAAATTGAGGCTCAAAGAGGTTGTATCACTAGCCTAGGACACACACACCCTGTGGCCGAGCCACGATTTCAGCACAGAGTTGTCTAGCTCCAGAATATCTCACCCCCTGGGGTTGTGACAGAGTAAAGCCAGGAGGCAGGGCAAAGTGCCAGTGTTAGGCCAGGAGTGAGGTGGGGAGAGGAGGGCAAGGAGCCTGTTTCCAGGAGAAGTTTGAGACCTTCAGACAGGCAGTCTGATGTGGGCGTAGGGCAGGCTGGTGTGTGGCTGGCTGGTGGTGGTGGCAGTGGCAGAGGGGGTTTCAGGCTGTCCTGAGGTTGTGACAGGAGCAAGGGGCCACCTCATCCTCTAGGGAGGGTTTGGTTTGATCCTGGAGGGGAGGCAAAGCTACCTGCCTGGATGTCCTGTTGAGGCTGGGATTGGACAGGGTGGGGGCACAGCTTTTTCTTTACGGACGTGATTTCCCAAGTGGGGAATGCACCCAGGGGTACATCAGAGGATCCTTTAGGGTGTGGCAAGAAAATATTGGAACTTCTATTTATATTAGGTGTGTGAATAATTTTTTAAAATATACATTAGTTCAAGAGCATAAATATAATAACATATAAACATAAGTATGGGGAGTTTCCGTTGTGGCTCAGCGATTAACAAACCCGAGTAGTATACATGAGCACACGGGTTCAATCCCTGGCCTTGCTCAAGGGGTTAAGGATCTGGAGTTGCCATGGTGCAGACATGGCTCGGATCCCACATTGCTGTGGCTGTGGCTGTGGCTGTGGCATAGGCCAGCAGCTGTAGCTCTGATTGAACCCCTAGCCTAAGAACCTCCATATGCAGTGGGTGTGGCCCTAAAAAGCAAAAAAAGAAAAAAAAAACCACACACACACACACAAACACACACAGTGATGGTTTAGACTTATTTTTGTTTTAACTGAGAGGTATAGCCAATAGAAGATGGTTTCTTAATCAGACTGGTGAATTTGTCCCGGGTAGGGTGGCGAGGGTTTGGGTGGGTGGGGGCTCCAGGAATCCGAGGTGTAGAAGTAGACTCAGAGTAGCTGTTGGCGGCCCCTGCTGGTCACCACCAGAAGTTCAACATCACTCTATACAGTGCCGCTTCTGCTGAAAATTTACCACACCAGTTTTATTTCTTTTTGTGCCCTGAAACCCAAAGTCTTGGAAACCTTTTTTTTTTTTTGCTTTTTAGGGCCTCACGCGTGTCATATGGAACTTTCCATGTTAGGGAGCTACAGCTGCTGGCCTACACCACAGCCACAGCAACGCCAGATCCAAGCGGCGTCTGCGACCTACACCGCAGCTCATGGCAACGCTGGATCCTTAACCCACTGAGCAAGGCCAGGGATCGAACCTGCAACCTCATGGTTCCCAGTCGGATTCGTTTCTGCTGTGCCATGATGGGAACTCCTGGAAAATCTTGATTTTTTTAGAGGAAGTAGCTACACTGCCTGCACCATTGTGACCTCTGGGGCAGAGGCAGGGAGGAAGATGGAGTTAATTACAGACCCCAGAGGGAGATAACTCTCCCCCTCACTCTCTCCCACTCCCCCTTTCGCCCACCACTGCCCCATCCTACCTCCAGAAAGGGGCAGTCCCTAACTTCCACGGGCTGCATTGTGGATCCCTCAGATCTGCTTCCTGCCCAGCTACTCCGTTTCCCAACTGTAGCACCCTCATTCCTTTGGGGTCCTGCTTAGCACATTTACTGCACTTCTGTTCTGACACTCAATTACACTACCAGAAAGTACTTTTTGTGTCTGACACAAAAAGACAAAAATAAATAAATAAATAAACAAATGAAATTTCCGAGCAGGTTTCCAGGATGCTGTCCTTTCCTGATTTTAGGAGCCCTGCATATTCTAGGGCGCAACTGGAGGGGCTGGGGTGGGGCACCGCAGCCAGAAGTAATATCACGGCTAGCTCCGAACGCTCCACGCGCTTAGCGAAGGGTGGTCTCCCGGCTGAGTCTTCAGAACAGTATCTCTTCTACGCTCAGGTCTTCCGCTGCGTGTGCAACCGGGTTTAAAAAAAATTTTTTTTCCCACTTCTTAAAATGGTACTCTGAGGGATAGCGAGTTCCTTCGTTCTGTATTCCGTAGACAGGTGTATAGACAAGCTCTCCCGTCCAGATTAAAACAGAGCCTGGAACCTCTTTGCGAAGATATTCCGCCGCCTCCTCTTTTTTTTTTTTTTTTTTTTTCAAATTTGCCTAGAGAGTTTGGGATCCCGGTATTTACTGAGTCCTTAAAAGCTGCCCGTGCGCCCGAGGCCCTATGGGAGTGGGTCTTTTGCTACTTGGGGGTCTCCCTAAACTCCTCCTTTTCCCTTTTCTCGTTGGGAAGCTGGATAACGAGGAAAGCCGAGGCACACGGGGGACTGGTCCTTGGGTCTAAGCTGAGCGAAGGGGCGGGTATTCTTTCAGCATCGCCCCTTTAAGCGATTGCTGTGAGTCGAGGGACGCTAGTGGGTACAGGTCCCAGTCTTTGCTTCCCTGAGTGGGAGGCGAGCGTGTGTGTGTGTGTGTGTGTGTGTGTGCGCGCGCGCGCGTTGGGAGGGGTGGTCGTGAGCTGTGCAGTGTCTCCCAAACCACCACCTCCCCGCCCACCCACTAACTGCTCGAAAAGACTTCTTTCCTCCAGGTCGTCCCACGGCGTCTACACCCGCCTCCCCTTCTCTCCAGTCTCGGTCTCCGCCCCCTCGCTCACTGGAGGCCTCGCCGCTTTAAGAGCCGGGATAGCGACTGACAAGCAATAAACGCGGAGCGCCGGACTGCGCTGGAGCCACCCCGAGCTAGGGGCCTCCCCGGGCTCAGGTAGGCGTCCCTTCAGCCCCCGGCCCAGCACCCACCCCAGGGCCCTGTCTCCTCTTCGTCCTGGCGCAGCACCTGGGGCCCTTTTTTCTCTGCATCTCAGCTCCCGGGGCCTCCACGCTCAGGCGCATCCCCTCCCTCTCCACCTCCCGCCCCCACCCCCTTTTCTCGGTGCGTCTAGAGAGAGACCAAACCCCGCTGCCCACTGACGCTGCCCACCCCCGCCCCCGCGGTGAGGGCTCCAAAGTGACGTCAGGCACAGAGCGGGTGAGCTGTTCGGGCGCTGCTATCCCTGCGGCCTCTCCAGGGGCTGTGCGGGTTCTGGGGACTTCGGAGCCAGGCATTACGTAAGGACCGCGCTGTTAGCTCTTCCAGGGATGGGGGCATAAAACAGAGGTTGTGTGGGTCCCCGTGGCTTCCCGGCCACCTTAGGAGACCAGCGCCTCAATCTTTCCTGGGAGGGGGTCCTGGGAACGGGGTGTGCTGCTTCTTCCGCCTCCCAGGTTGTAGAGGGGGCGGGTCTGGGGCGGGGGCCAAGGCTACGATCTGGAGACCTGGGAAGGGATCGGTGCCAGGACCGAGGAGCCAGGGCCAGGAAAGTTAGGTCAACTAAGAGGGGGGAGAGAGAGGACGGGGGCGGGGTGGGGGCAGCCATACAGTGACCTCATCCCTGGTCTCCAGCGGGCGCTCAAGCAAAGAGCCTTCTTTGATGGCTCGCAACACACCCCCCTCCCTCTAGGTCCTAGCGCCCAACGTGTTAGTGCTGGACTCTGGGCCAGGGCGCTCTGATTTTCAGTGTATGATGGCCCCCGCGACCACCAGGCCCCCATCCTTCAGCCTGTCTACCCCTCCCCACGACTTGTCGGTCTTCAGAGCGCCTTTGTCATGCCTTTCTCCTCTACATCTCTTTGTATGTGTATTGATGGAGCTTGGGGGAAACCTCTCCCTTTCACGGTGGGCCGGCATCATCTAGCAACCCCTAGGGAAGTGGAGAGCCTGGAGGCAGGGCTGAGAGGGCACCGGGGCTCAGGCTTTGGGAAACCTAGTTGCAGGTTCCCAGAAGCCTGGATTCCTGACCGTGGCTCGGAGCCAGGCTGGCTTGCCTGGCACTGCTGTTCTCCTGTGGGCACAGCCGGACCCCGCCTTCTTCAAGGCTTGGGTGGGGGTGGTGCAGAGCTAGCTGATGCCGTGGGAACAGACTCCCCAGGGAGAGAACCCAGGCAGGATTCTCCCTGCCTCTTCCCATTCTCCTGCCTCCAAGGAAGGAAGACATCTGCAATTCTCTTTGCCAGTAACTGTCAGGGAGAGTAGCGCCAGCCAAGCTCTAGAGGCAGAGGCTTTAGGTTCCAGGTCCTCAGGACCTGAAAGGGGGGAGGAAGGGATCCCTCTGCGATGCTCTCTAGGAATAGGGACAAGCAGGGGTTGGCATCCCGGGCACTGCCTGGTACAGTGGATCCTGGGCATTGCTCCCAGCCTGGGTGCCAGCCTGACAGGGGGTGCCCTTCCTCTCCGAAGCACCTTTCTTCCTTAGCCTGAGGGGGCAGATCCAGCAGGAAGGGGAGCCATCCTTCCACCTTTGTAATTTCTACTTTTTAAGCTCCGATGACCAGCTCAGGCCCGGGATGGGGATGAGAGTAGAGAGGATTTTATTAAAATCAGGTATTGGTCCCTCCAGGGACCTTTTGGTGAGGGGGAGGTGAAGTTGGGGCTCCCCCACCCCCAGGGCCCAGGAGCATTCAGTCCTAAAGTGGGCACTGCCAGCTGCTTCCCACCACTCCCCCACCCCTGCTGTGAGCCACTGCCTCCCGTTGTCATGGCAACCGGGAATTAGGGTTTTCTCCAGCAGCCCAGGCCCAGGAAGGATGGTGGGTCACTCCCCTGCACCTTCCCCTGGAGAATGAGGGCGCCACCCCCAGCCAGGGGAGGCCCTGGGATGGGAACCGAGGCTGTAAACTCCTTGGCCGTTTCTGCCCAGAGCCCCCTGCTCTGAGCTGAGAAGGGGCAGGCGGAGAAAGAGGAAACAAGAGAGGCCTTGGGGAGTATGACGTCATTTCTGTCCTCAGATGGACGAAGATTTGTGGGAGCATCTGCGCATGCCAGGTCTAGGATCCAGAGGCAACACAAGACAGATGTTGACCTCATGCCCCATGGAGTTTAAAGTCTGGGAACGCCTATCTTTCCTGCTTTTGACTCAAATTCTGGACTTTTTTCCACCTTCTCTCTTTCTTTTTCAAAAAAAAAGAAAAAAGAAAAAAAAGACAGAGATAATTTTTTTTTAAATCATAAGACCAGAGTTTTCATCATAGCTCTCTTTATTAGCCTTGTGATCTTGGGTAAATAAATCAACCTCTCTGATCCTCTCTCTGTCTCCTCCTCTTTGGAGAAATGGTCGTAATAGCTGCGCTTTCTGCCTCCTAGGACCGTAGGATCATTCATTGCCAAGGCAATGCGTTCGCCTCCACCTTGTTGGCTGATCCTGAGGCAGAGTCCCTTCCTAGTTCCTTCCCCGGTGCTTTGCCCTTGTGCCTTCTCAACCTCCTCTCTCCCCTCCTCCAGGAGTGGCATTTGCCGAGCCCTTGCTGATTTCACCATGCCGGTCGCCGCCACCAACTCTGAGACTGGTAAGAGGGGGATGTTGGTTTGTATCAGGGGTTCAGGGGATGCCAGGCAGGGACTTGAAAGTGGGGAGCAGCAGTCAGATACTCCCACAGCTCCCTGTAAGAACGAACCACACCCCCTAGCTGCTCCGCCCAGAGCCTTCCTTCAGGCAGCTTCTATTGCCCAGCTGCACCTGCCCCAGGGTGGGGCTAGAGACACTGCACAAATCACCTCCAAGGAGGCAGGGGCAATGCACGCGCTAGAAGTGGCCTGCTATTGATGGAGGGCAAATGGCATGGGGCTAGGCTGGTTAGAGAAGTGGCTTCTAGGAGCTGTGTCATGGAGGATGGTTTGGGAGCAGAGGGACTGTGGCAGCACAGCCTGGGGCTGAGAAGTCCACAGGGCAGTACCCATCAGACGGGTCAAGTGGACCAACACGTGATAAGATGGGACATGTGTGCTCTGTGGAGAATGCCAGGGCAGCAAGCCTCTGCTTGGTTCTGTAGGAGGTTTTAGGGCAAGAGAGGGGGTCACCCAGACAAGTTAGGAAGCCTCCTGAACAAGCTGCTAAAATTCTTGGGAGACCGTAAATCCTGTGAAGAGGTTGATGTGAAATGTAAAAGCCAAGACAGGAAAAGCATGTTACTTTTAGGAATATCCACAATCGGGAGTTCCCCTTGTGGCTCGGTGGGTTATGAACCTGACTAGTATCCATGAAGTTGCGGGTTCGATCCCCGGCCTCGCTCAGTGGGTTAAGGAACTAGCGTTGCTGCAGCTGTAGTGTAGGGTGGCTACGCTGTGGTGTAGCCTGGGAACTTCCACATGCCCTAAAAAGACACACACACACAAGGAATACTCACAATCATTATCTGTGCTGCTGAGTTGTTACCTCAATTAGCCTGTGACCTTGAGTCCATCACCTCCCTTTTAGGACCCAGGTTTCCCCATCTCTTAGATGAGATGATGGGACAAGATCAGTGTTTTGAACTTGTATGGGTCCTGGATCCCTTGGAGAATCTGATAAAAGCCAAGGACCCTCATCATAGACAAAGACAGAATCTGCATTCCGCTCCAGGGGTTCAGAGACCACCTTACATGCATTGGAGTGAAATGCCCTGTGCTCGCGGCTCTCTAAGAGCCCTAACAACTGTAAATTGCTCTGGGGTTGCCCTGATTTCTCTGCTGTCTCCCCGCCTGGCTAGCTGCTGTCCGTGCAGTCCCTTCCCTCTCTAGGCCCTGCTACTGCCTCTGCAAGATGTTTCCAGACCCCCCAATTTGATTAAATTGACTCCTCTGTTCTTCCCCTCTGAGAAACTAAACTAGGAAAGTGAAGGCTGCTATGAGCGGGTCAGAGCCTAAATTGTGACACCCCTGTCCCCCAGGAAAGGCCTCCTCTCCATGCAGTGATGGGATGGTATCAATTCCCCCAGTTTCTGTGGCCTTGGAGGGCTCAGAGGTCCCCCACCCCCAGCTCCATCCTGCCTGGGCCCCTCAGTAAGCTGCTTAGGGGTTAATTAAGCCCATCCCTGATGCAGTGATTAAAGGTCTTTCGATCCGGGGCTGTCTGGTAAACCCATTAATAGTGTCTGGCGGGGGCGGGGGGGATGGAGGGAGAAGCCCCAGAAATTTGGCTTCCCTGCTGCAGACCACTTGACGGGCCCTGGTGGGGGTGGCATGGAGGACAGCCCAGCGGTATGGGTGTGGGGGCCTGGTTCCTCTGAGGACTCCTGGGGCATCTGCTCCCTGGGTGCTGAGCCCTGGGCTGCTCTTCTTTCCTGTATCCAAAGGAAGGACAGGAGCAAGCCGCTTAACCTCCTAGAGTCTGCGATTCCTCCTCTGTGAAGAGGAAATGGGAGACTCAAGGCTAGGAGTCTCCATCTTTCTCCTAGGTGGCTGTCCGTGCCCACCCCAGGCTGGATGGGCTCCTGGCCTCAAAAATCTGATGATGGTTCTGCCCCTTCTCACGTGGTGGTCATTACACTTCCCACGGGCCTAACAGAGAGACAGCTGGGCCCCTGCCTCTGAGGTGGGGTTCACCTCCCCCCACCCCCAGAGACCTCTGCCTTGGGCTCTGTAGAGAGTGAAGCTGGCAGGGTCTTTGCACGCTTACCCATGAGTCAGTACGGCCACCCCACTGTCATTGTTGGGGGAGGGAGAGGGTGGGGGCGCATTCTGCTTCCACGGAGACCCCCAACTCTATTTCCAGTAAGGTGGAGGGACCCTTTTCCTGAGGGTTGGAGATACATGGGTGATGGCATTGGCTGAGTGTTTAGACAAGCTGTCCCCGGACTCCAGCCCTGCAGCCCTGCCCTCTCTTCCCCCTTCATCTAGTTCCCTTCTTTCTTTGAATCAAGGCTGGCATGTGGGGTTTTCAGGTGGAGCTGCCCTTTTAAATCTCCGGGTTAATGTCCTAGTGTGTAATCCAGCCAGCTGCCATGGCAACCAGGGGTGTGCTGTGCCCTGTGCCACTCCTCAGGGAATGGTTGTCTGGTGAAGGCAGCAGTGCCTAGTGGTGGCCTCATGGGTACAGGGTCTCAGAGGAATGAATGGTGACTCTGGGCTGGAGTAACTGTCAAGTCCCCCCTAGTGCCTACCCTAGTCCCTTCTCCCCCAATGGTCCCTCACTCCACCTTTTTCCTTCCCTAATTCCCAGGTGCCTGCCTGCCCACAGGCATCACCCCCTTATCCAAGGGGGAGCGCTAACTGGAGATGGGGGAGGGTGAAACTGCTGCTGAGATGTGGGGTTAGAAGGTTTGGGGTGCCCTTCTCTGCCCATAGTGATGCCACCCCCTTCCCTCCTTCTGTCCCCTGCTCCCTCATGAATGGCAGCTGGGAGAGGCATTTGGGCTTTGAGATACTGGCCCCATGCCAAAGTGGTGCCACTGCCTCCTGGCGCAGGACCAAGAATCATTCTTGGGGTCTTCCTTTAATCCCGAGAGAGTCATAGTAAAGGAAGCTGGGCCTGAGGAGGGGACAGAGAAGAGAGATCGCAGGGCACGAAGAGGCGGCGGCGGCAAGGGGTGTAATAATACCGGAGGGATTTCCAGAAGTGGGGGACAGGAACAAGATGGAGCCAAGTCCCCACCCACCTTGGGTTTCCTGCAGCTGGGCTGGGTGGGGAGGGTCCCTGAGCACCACCCTAGTCTTGAAGGGGTTGCACCTTCTCCCCTCTCGAACCTTCCCTCAGTCTCCCCCGCGCCGCCCCCACTAGAAGGTACTAAAACAGGGGGATCTGGCCCCTAGTGGGCTGAGGACTCTCCCGCCGTCCCCTCCCTGAGCTTTTTACTGCCCCCTCGCGGGTCTGCTTCACTTGGGGCTTTGGCCAATCAGCAAGGCGGTCAGGGCGGCTGAGCCTTGCTATTGGCTAGTCCTGCAGAGGGCGCTTCCCGAGTCCCGCCTCCACCAGCGCTGCCCTCGGACTGGGAAGGCAGCGGCGGCGTGCAGGCCACTCTGGGAGCCTCGGACCGGGCGAGGGGCAGCCATGGCGGGCAGTCCGGGCAGCGGGGCCTCCCTGGAGGGTATATCCCTGGGCTCCTCCGAGGAAGCTGAGCTCCGGAGGGAAGGTAGGGTGGAAAGGCCGGACGGTGAGGCCGGGGGCTGGCCCTGAGAGGTCGGGGGGGGGGCATCTAGGGTGCCCTAGGAGCGGGCTCCCAGGATCCTAAGGGTTTGGGGGGCGCTGCCCCCCAGGCGTGCTGGCCTGGTTTGAGGGCACCAGCTCCCCGGGCTCAGTCCTCCCTGTGGCTGGCAGGCTAGGAGATCTGGTGATGAGGCTGACTGGGGACGGTCCCAGGATATCCCGGCAGAGAGGGAAGGGTCCCCGCCCTGGCCTTTTTCTGAGTCTGTTGTGGGCCTTGCAGGTCCAGTCCTGAGCAGCAGGGGTCTGGAGGGCAGGCGTGGATGCTGTTTCTGGAGAAGGTGGGGAGGATGAGGGGGAAGAGGGTGGGAGACCAGGAGTCCCTGAACCCTGGCTGCCAGCTCTAGTTTCAGGGCCTCCTCTCTGTCCACGGTTCCCTCCTGGAGGAGGGGGCACTGCCGAGAGCAGTGAGAGGCGCCAGGGACCGTACCCACCCCTCCTCCTCCCAGGCTTGGGTGCTGTTATGCAGATGTAGGCGTGGGTGGCAGAGTGGCAGAGTAATGATACCCCCTGCCCATCTCTGCCCCCAGCTGGGCACACTTCCCCCAGAACCTGCCACAGCCAGGTGGGGGAGGGGGGACACCCCCCACCTCAGATCTCAGCAGTGGTCCGTGCCCTTGTCTGTTCCCAGGCTGAGGGTTTGCTGATCCGTGGGATGACTCAGTTTTCAGCTTCTGCCCCTGGGTGCCCTCAGCCATCCCAGGCCCCAGGGTGCCCATTTCCCCAGCTTCTACCAGTGTTCTGGGCCTCAGCTTTGGCTCCCTACGATCTAGACTAATTTCTTTCTTTTTTTCTTTTTCATTTTTGGCTGCCCAGAGGCATATGGAGTTCCTGGGCCAGGGATCACATCTGAGCGGCAGTCATGACCTAAGCTGCAGCTGAGGCAACACCCGATTCTTAACCCACTGTGCTGGGCTGGGGATCAAACCCGCATACCAACATCTCCCAAAACACCCCCAATCCCGTTGCACCACAGCGGCAGCTCCTGTACTAATTTCTTGATCATTGTCTGTCAGAGCTGAAGGGCCTGTAGATACCGTCTAGCCCAATACACCCATTTTACAGGAAGGGAAGACTGAGACCTGTGAGGGACAGTGACTTATGCAAAATTGCACTGAATTAGTGGCGCAGCTGGTACTGGATGCTGTGTAGGCGGCCCTGACCTCCTGCATGGCTGCCTGCTTGACTCCAGGCAGGCACTCAGAGATATGCTCCAAGCCATCATCTCGCTCATCCCTGAGCCTACCACGTGTGGGTGGCTGAGTCCTGGGGTTTCAGCCCCTCCAGAGGTTGAGTTCTGGTTCTCTGGTTTAGGGCAAAACTTGGAACCTGACCCTGCTTCCCCGTCTCCCCTCCCCCCAGCATCCACTCCCTGCTGCCTAGAGCCTCCCTCCTGCGCAGGCTGGCATGACCTAGGGCCTAGAGAACCGGCCAAGAAAATTGCCCCTCCCATCTTAGGGCCCCTGCCCCAGGCATCCAAGGGCCTGACATGCTGGGCCGGGAAGGGCTGGCTCCCGGGAGGGTCTGTCTTCTGTGGGATGTGCGGTAGGATGTGGGCTTGCTCTCTGGTGTGTTTCGGCGCTCAGCTGGCACCTGTGTGTCTCACCGCCTGCTCCTCCCCCGCCAGCCATGCAGCAAGTCCTGGACAACCTGGGATCCCTCCCCAACGCCACGGGGGCCGCTGAGCTGGACCTGATCTTCCTTCGAGGCATTATGGAAAGTCCCATAGTGAGATCCTTGGCCAAGGTACAGTGGCTGCGAGGGGGTCGGGCACAAGGGCACGGTGCCTGGGGAGACATGGGGGGCAGGGGGCCCTGGAGCTGGGACACGTGACACCAGAGACCCCTGGATGGGCATCCATGCCCAGGTGATGAATCTGAGCCACTGTAGGAAGGGGGGCTGCCCCCGTGCCTGCCTGGTGAGTGTGCGGACGGGCCCACGTGGATGGGTGTGGTGACTGCCAGCTTGTAGAGGGTATGATTGGTTAGGGGTGGGCATGCCTGTGCTTTGGAATCTCCAGATTTTGTCCTGCTCATCTTTCTGCCTTCGGGCATTTTGTGCGGACATCTTTCTAAGGTTACCTGCACATATCAGGTGGGAGGGAGAGACTCACGAAAGGAGAAAATTATAAAACAATCTGGCAATGGCAGTAATAGGGGCAGATGCACTAGGCGTTTGGGGAGTGGAAAGGGCAGGTGCCAGCCCCAGCCCAGGGGAAGCAGGGAAGACTTCCTGGAGGAAAGACCACTTAAGTTGAGTCTTGAAGAATGCGGAGGAGGGGGAGGCCATTCTAGGCCACGGGAAGAGCTTAAGCAGAAACAGAGGTGAGAAAGAGCCAGAAGTGTACAGGAGCTGTAAGTGTCCGTGTGAGGTTGGAGCTTCAGGTGTGAGAGAGGGAGTGTGAGCTGCTGAGAAGCTGGCAGCGGGTGTAGGGCCCTTGGGGCTGTGCCTGAGGTTTGGGCATCACCCAGTAGACAACCTGGAGCCTTCTGTGGGCTTTAAGCAGGGGTGTGATGACGCACACAGGTGTTTTAGGCTCCCTCTGGCAGCCACATGGAGGGTGGCTGGAGGGTCACGGCTGGTGTTGGAGAGACTGGAGTCGGGAAGGGCCTGGAACCAGACCTGTGGTGACCGATATGAGGGAGGGGAGACCGACAGAAACGGTTGGGAAGTAAGCGGGCAATCCTTGGTGTTTGGAAGGTGAGGGGTGGGGGTAGCACGGCACCTGAGATTCTGCACAGGGGACTCTGGCGCTGCCTTCAGCTGAGATGAGAAGCAAGGATGGGTGGGGTGGGGGGCGACCCCTCCGTTGCGGAGGAGGAGAGGAGGTGAGGATGGTGCCAGTAGCTGTGTCGGAGGCAAGACTGGGAGTCACAGGGCATCATGCTAATGGCTCAGATTTCTCAGGGGAGATGGACAGTCTTCTGCTGGGAATTCGGGATCAGGGGTTGAGTGGAGCGGGGGTGGGGTGGGATTTGGAAGTGAAGGTTCAACTAATGGCTAAGGAGAGAGAGGAAACCCGCCAAAGCCAGGGGACAGGGTCGACAGGGCCCCACACCTTCCATGGCAGGGGCTTTATTTCCCGTGGGTGGGGGCGACTCTTTCCAGAGACGCAGAGGGTGGCTTTTGTCCGGGGCTTGTGCTGGATGGAGACCGTGGGAGGCCGAGGTGCAGGTGAGAGTGGCTCAGAGCATCACCTCTGGGGTCTAGACTGGGAGGCGAGGGGAGAGTGGCCAGGAGGAGACAGGGGCAGGGAGAAAATGGAAGTGAAGGCCTGGGGGATCTCTGGGGACACTGTGGTTGGGGAGAGAGTGTACAGTCGAAGAGAAGGCCAAGGTCGGATAGGGAGTCAGGAGGTGAAAGATTTCCCAGGAGGACAGTTCTGGGGGTGACATGACAATCTAGGCTGTGGCCGTCATGGATGGGAAGGTTATCCGTGTTAAAGAAGTCCAGCTAGGGTGTGGGAGGGGGTGTGTACATGGATGTCGGGGGAGGGAGAAGACTAGAGGCAGTCCCCGGGTCTTCAGTGAATGGTGCTTGGGGTGACCAGGCCCCCCACCGGGTCAGCAGTGACAGCAGTGGGGGGAGGGAGAGGGCAGTGGGTCCTCTACAGGGGGAGAGTGGGGACTTGGTCATGGGACAGCCGTGATCGGCCCTGGCACGGGGTATGGAAGGGGACCAGGCCCCACTGTTGCAGGATGTTCTGTGTCCTGGGGACGCAGCCTGCTCATGTGATCACCTGTGGAATGGCCGAAGACCTGGGGAGGTTCTGGAGAAGAGAAAACTGAGCAGATTGGAGGAAACTGGAGAAAGGCAGATTGCTTCTCATCCCTAGCCCGGAACTTCCATATGCCACAGATGTGGGAAAAAACACACACACACACACACAAAGAAAGAAGGAAGGAAGGAAATCAAATAATTAATTTAGGTAAACTCTTGCCTGTGGGGACATTTGCCAGTTGGGAGGCCTGTGAACTAATCCACACGAGATGAAGGAGAAACAACACAAGGTTTGAAGTTGGAAGATTCGCTGGCCGGCTGTGTGACTTTTGCATTTCTGTCAGCCTCTCTGAGCATCAGTCATTTCTTCTGAGAAGTGGGGATAATGATGCTTCCCTCTCAGAGTCATGGTTGGGATGTGGAAGTGCTTTTTAACCCGTAAAGAGCTATTATAATGTAGTCCTGGCCATCAGTTCATAGGGAAGACTCGGGTCCTGGGGGGAGAGGGGAGGATGAGAGAGCTGGCAAAGCAAGACAGGGCCTTATAAGAATGAGGGGCCAGGCAGGTCCCTAAGATAGAGACTCTGACCAGGGGCCACGATAAGCTGAGGCTGCAGTGGTGGGGAGCCCCAGTGCATCAGTTAGCTTGTGCCGCATAACAAACCACCCCGCAACATGGTGCTTAAGACAATTGTGATTTATGTCTCATGATTTCGTGGATTGATTGGGTGGCTTTTTGGGTCTGAGCTTGCTCAGTTGGGGCTGGGTGGTCTAGGATGGCCTGAGTCACGCGCCTGGTGTCTCGGCTGGGAAGGCTGCAATGTCTAGGACGGGGTGGTCTCTCATCCTCTAGGAGGGCAGCTCAGGTTGCTTCACACGGTGATCTCAGCAGCAGACAAGCCCCCGATCCCAGAAATTTTCCAAGCCTCTGCTTGTATCATATTTGCTGTTGTTCTGTGGGCCAAGGCAAACCGCAGGGCCAGATCCAGACTGAAGAGTCCCTTAAGCTTCAGGCTCACCACAATCTGGACTTCTTTCAGATTCTGAGCTATTTAATTAGGAGTCTGGGCTTCAAGCGAGACTCTCTTCTCTCCCGCCAAGATCAGAGAGTTTGGAGTAGGAAGGCGGAGGGAAAAGCTATTCGAGGAAAGGGCTGTGCGGTGTTTCTGCATTTGCAGTGGACGTTGGGCTCTGGATCGGAGCTGGCAGACCTCGGTTTGTGTGCTGGCTCACCCATTAGCCAGCTGGGAACCTGGCGGAAGTTTCTGGTCTGTGAGGAGCTTGTGCTCCTGCTGTGCTGGGGGTGATTTTTCAGAGCAGAATTAAACAACTAGTTACCATAGAAATTCAAAACCGCTCTCCTGGTTGTGGGGGCTCCTGCCTCTAATACTGCGGTGTGTGCTGCACAAGAGCAGGTGCTTTCTAAAGGTGGGCGCCCAGAGAGTGACACTGTTGCAGGATTCTCCTACGGAGAGATGGGACACCGAGGCTTATTTCCAGGAAGCAGTATTTATTCGTGCCGGCACCGGCTCAGCGGCTTCATAGCCGAAGGTGGAGCCCGGAATGCAGCGGGGCGCTGTCTTATATACCTTCCGTTATTTTTTCTTTTACACTTTGGTCCCTTTGTCCGCTTTGTAAGATAGCATACATTCCGTAATTCTGGTTGAATGGTCTATTTTACAAAGTTGCACGCAGACACCGATTATGTCTTTTGCTGCTGCAAAGTTACTCATGCGCACACACGTGCTGGTTGTGCCATGATGCCTTCCCTTTGTTCTGGGAGGCCCTTACTACAACGCCACCACACCACAGCTGTGGGGGCACCCAGGAAACTTTGACAAGGAGCCCTGCTGTACACCCAAGAGCTGTGTGCTGTCAAGGCATTCATTTTACCCATTCCAGCCTCAGATGCTTTATTGGGAAAATGGCCTTAATACTGCTGATCTTGTTGCTGGAACTTGGCCTCTGCTCACTGGTGCCAAATAGAAACTCGGAGACAGAGTTTTGGGTGAAGGAGAAGAAAATAGCCTTATTGCTTTGCCAGGCAAAGGAGGGTCAGAGCAGGCTAATGCCTCAAAAACTGTGCCCCCCTTAGGAGAGACTGGGAGAGTTTTATAGTTTGGAGATTGGAAAATAGGGCCACAGATAAGGATCAGGGTAGAGGGAAGCTTGCATTGTTTCCAAAGCTGGTGTTCAGTGGTCCGGTGGTCTTTCCGGAATAAAGAATGCTTCATTAACATCTTCCATTTGTGAGGCGGGGAGGGGGGGTTAGTTCTGCAGAAGAACTCAAAGATGATGTTATCTGTATTCCTTGAGGAGGGACCAGGTCCCTGCCCCGAAGCCGCATTGTTGTCTCTTGACTGCTCCTCGAGGTCTCTGCATCCCTTTCCTTCCCTGATTAGCAATCGTTTGAACCTGACCTTTGGAACTCAGGGAAAGTCATGGAGGCTGAAGTTTATTCCCCAGAAAGACAAGAAATGGGATCACAGAAAGGCTTGTGTGCCCAAGAGCCCACAGGATCCTGCTTGGTTTCAGTCTCACAGGGTCAGTGTGATGTTTAGATGGAATGATGTCTTCCAAGTGTGTTACTTACCGTCAAACACATATATATCCCACAGTCCAGCAATTCTGCTCCTAGGGGAAACCCATACATGCACTGGGAGACACAGACGGGAATGTTCATGGTAGCGCCGTTTGCAAAGACAAAAACCTGAAATGACCCGGATGCCTCTCAGGGAGAGAGGAGGTGAATCAAATATGTCACAGTCACACGGTAGAGTATAATACAGCAATTAAAATGAACGAATTGATGTGATGTGGGAAAAAAAGAATGAATCATAGCAAAATAACATTAAGTGAAAAGTGATGTTAGGTGAAATACATTTTCACGTAATAATATGAGAATTGAGAATAGATCTTCACAAAAAATAGTAAAAAAAAAAAGTGAAAAAGTTTTCACTTAATTTAAGTAGGAAAAAAAAAATCCCCAGGCCTCCAGGGATTATATGTATGGCACCCCCCCCCCTTTAAGGTAAACATAACTAAAAACAATTTTAGGAATGTTGAGTGCATATAGATACAATAAGACTACATAAAATGAGAAGTCTGGGGAATTAAGCAGGTGATTTCTAAGTGTGAGAGGTGGGTGGATGGGGGGGTAGGCCATATGCTTAGACGTAGGGTATTGTCAGGATCCTCATTTATGATCTAAGTGGTGGCTTCTTGTATCCTTGTTATATTATCATGCAAAGGTATCTAATTTAATATCAACTCACTAAAAAGAAGCCATACACAAACCAAATGATGAGAACAGGTCATGAGCCAAGGATACAATTTAATCCAATTCTGAGTTTCCAAGTTCGCAGAAAAGCGTGTTGCAAATTGTGATACAGATTGGGTATTCTCAGCCCTGGTCAGTGGGCTGTTCGGATCAGCTGGCTGTAGTGTTTCTTTTATATTTGAATGATTAAATGTTTAAAGCGTCCTCTGGGCCGTGAAGATTGAGCTTGGAGAGCTTGCTCTTACTCTGTGGGTAAGATGCCCGGGGGCAGCCACAGGAGGAGGCCTGGGGCAGGGGCCGTTAAGTCAAAGATGGGAGGTAAATGACTCGGGGGACATACTGGCCCCCTACTTGCTTAGGTGAGAGCTCCTAGGGAAACTTGTCGTGCTCATCCTTGGAGCAGAAGATGCTAAAGCTACAACAGGCAGCCTCTGTGCTGCTCATAGCCTCTGGGCCAGAGCTAGCTCCCATTAACCTGAAAGAGCCTGGCCAGGGTTGCCATGGTGAGATGGTTGCAGCCCAAGAGCCGTTTTTTTTTTTTTTTTTTTTTTTTGGCCGCTCCCACAGCTTATGGAAGTTCCTAGGCTAGGGGTTGAATCGGAGCTACAGTTGCTGGCCTTCGCCACAGCTATAGCCAGATCCGAGCTTGCGACTCACGCTGCAATGCTAGATCCTTTAACCCACTGAGCAAGGCCGGGGATTGAACCTGAGTCTCATGGATACTAGCGGGAATAGTTACTGCTGATCCACGATAGGAACTCCCCTTTGTTCATTCTTGAAATACAGTTCCTGGGGCCCTGGGTTCTCAGCATTGTCTAGACATGGGCAACACAGAGCTGGAGATGTTTTGTGGGCTGTGCAGAGCTTAATGACTGAAGATCACATAGGGTTTGGTGGAAGCTTCTGGGGCATATCTCTGCCCTCTGGCTTCTGAGGATCCTCAAGGCATAACAAGCACTACTGCTTTGCCGCTTCAGTTGTCTTCAATTGTCTCCTTCCCCAGCAGGAACGCTCTGCCCAGCCAGGCTGTGGGAGTGAATCTGAAATGCTGCCGAGGATGATCTGGGTGACAGTGGGGCCAATACGTTTCCCCATGTGGGATGCTGTTTCCCTGACCTGTTTGGGGGAAGAGAAGACAGAAAAGGAGCTAGCCTTTATTGAGCACTTGCTGTGTGCAGGCACTGCGTCCATCTCAGCAAATCCTTAGAATATCCTTATGAGATAGTATTAAAATCTCCCCGTCTCACGGGCTTGAAAAACTTTCTATTATGGAAATTTTCCAAAATGTTTCCTGAACCCTCATCATCCATTGCCTCACTCCAGCATTTAGCAGCTCAGGAATAGCTTGTTTTATGCATTCCTCTACCTCCTTCTCTGTCCCGAATTATTTTGAAGCAAAACCCAAACATAATTTTATCTGTAAGTATTTCAGTATGTATGGCTAAAAGATAAAGATTATTTTTTAAAAATCAGACTACCATTATCACAAGTAGAAAATTAAGCAATAATTTTCTTATGGACTTTTTTTTTTTGTCTTTTTGTCTTTTTAGGGCTGCACCTGCAGCATATGGAGGTTCCCAGGCTAGGGGTCCAATCAGAGCTATTGCTGCCGGCCTGCGCCACAGCCACAGCAACGCCAGACCCGAGCCGCATCTGCAGCCTACACCACAGCTCACGGCAACGCCGGATCCTTAACCCACTGAGCGATGCCAGTGATCAAACCTGCAACCTCGTGGTTCCTAGTCGGATTTGTTTCTGTTGCGCCACCACAGGAACTCCTGGATTTTTAATAAATGGTATTGGGACATCTGGATAGTCATCTGGAAAGATATCAAAGTAGAGCTATGCCTCGTACCATATATCAGAATAAACTTCCAAGCAGGTCAGATATCTAAATGGGTAAAAATAAACCACACACATCCTAGAAGAAAACATGGATCTGTGTGTAGGGAAAGTCTTTTAAAAAATGTGCCTCAAAATTCAGATGCATAAAATATTAATAAATTTAACTACATTAAATATATTTTGTGCGTTGACATAAAAAGCATAAGCAGACTCAAAAGACAAATGGCACACTGGGGGAAAATATTTGCAAGAGGTATCACAGATAAAGGGCTTATCTTCCTAACTTGGAGAATGGTTAAAAAAGTGAGAAAAAGAAAATAACAAGAGCTGATAGAAAAATTGGCAGAAGACATAAACAGACAGTTCACAGAAAAAGATATACAGATGGCCTTTAAACATATGAAGAAGCGCTCAGCTTCACTCCTAGAAGCAAAATGCAAATTATGCCCGATTGAGAGATCCTTTCTTATCCATGTGATTGGTAGACTTTCAAAGGTTTGATCATGCACTCTGGTGGCAAGGCTTCAGGAAAGTTTCTCATCCAGGGCTGGTGGGAGGGCAAAGTGGCACAAGCCCCATGGAGGGGAGTTTGTCAGTACCTAATAAAACTGACAGTACTAACAGCCTGAACATAGCCAGAGCACAGACTGGGACTTGAACCCACGTGCCAGGACTCAAACCCAGCCTAAACCCAGATTGGGACTTGAACCCACGGCTTTAAATTAGATTCACTCACCCTGTGTCTAAACTCACTGAGGTTCAGGTTCTTCATGTCTCCGTGCAGAAGGAATTCAGCGAGAGACAACGCGATAGGCAAGAAATAGGTTTATGAAGATAGGATGCTTGTGAGAGATGCAAGCGGGCGGGCACGGAAGCTCTGCCCCCGGGATCCGGTGGGCTACAGTTTTATCCTCCAAGGGCAATGGGGGTCTGAAAAGACTGCCGCTTCCTTGCTGGGAGTAGAGCTCCTCCTTGGTATCCAGTAAGGTGTGTATTCACATCAGCAGAAGGGCGGTCCTCAAACTCCTGCCCTTGGTCTGAATCTGAATGCAGGTCTCATCTCATTCCCCTACCCAACGACCTGAGACAATTCTCGTACTTTCATTTGTCAAGCCAGCCTGCTCTGATGGCTTTTTTGAGCAGTTATTAACTTACAGTCATCTCCCAATGTCCTTTAAGTTTCCCTCTTTAACTATGTCCTTTATTGGGACTTCTACTACTACCCGTGCCTACTCCATCCCTGTCAGAACCACGCATGTATTTACTACGTGATCCAGCAGGACTTCTAGCAAGTTATGAGAAAAATCTCCACAGCAGAGAACAGCTGTACCAAGGTAATTCATTGCAGCTTTATTCGCAATAGTGAGATACTAGAAACAACCTAAATACCTGTGGAGACTGATTGAATAAATTGGGATACTCCAGTCACACAATCACTCAAATGCAGTGATTAAAAATAACAATAATAAGAGTTCCCTGGTGGCTCAGTGGGTTAAGGATCTGACATTGTCACTGCTGTGGCTTGGGTCACTGCTGTGGTGTGGGTTTAGTCCTTGGCTGGGGAACTTCCGCATGCTGTGGGCACTGCCAAAAATAAAAAATATAAATAAATAAAAATAAAGCAAGATCTCCACAGAGCAGCATAGAGTCATTTCCAGGGAGTATGTGTGTGTGTGTGTGTGTGTGTGTGTGTGTGTGTGTGTGTGTGTGTGTGTGTATAGTCTTTTCCTGTGGCGTATGGAAGTTTCCAGGCTAGGGGTCAAATCAGAACTATAGCTGCTGGCCTACGCCACAGCTCACGGCAACACCAGATCCTTGACCCACTAAGCAAGGCCAGGGATCGAGCCTGCGTCCTCATGGATACTAGTCAGGTCCGTTTCTGCTGTGCCGTGACAAGAACTCCTGAGTTTACTTTTTATATAGATTTAAAATTTCAATAAAATAAAGTGGCCATAAGCCACAAGTAGGTATTTATTTAAAGATTTTATTACAATTAACATTAACATTCTTAAACAAAAATACTACTACAAAATTAGAAATTCAGTTCCTCAGTTGAAGTAGTCACATTTCTCAATAGCCACACTAGACGCGCAGATACAGAACATTTCCATGAATGCTGTACATTCTTTTAGACTACTCTAAGGACAAAAAGAATGCAGATAAAGCTTATTGATTTTTACTTGGTAAGTTTGTGATGGGTAGTAGCAGTAGCTTAGCAATTCTAAAACTTTTTTGAACATTGAAGGACAGAACAAACAAGTAAATATATTAATGTTCTTGAGGGAAAGTTCTCACTGAAGAGAAGGGAGATACAAATACGGGAATGGGAAAAGATGAAGATCTTGTAGAGTTTGATTTTAATCAAAACTCTCAGTATCGACTAAGGTCACCGGTTGATACTGATCACCTCACTGATTTCGGGGTGTCATAGCTACTGCAGTGCCACCTCCGTCAGAGCTGCAGCAGTGCCACATCCTTTAACCCACTGCGCCGGACCAGGGGTTGAACCCGCACCTCTGCAGTGATGTGAGCTGCTGCAGTTAGATTCTTAGCCCACTGTGCCACAGTGGGAACTCCCGTCTGATCATTTTAATGGCCCTCCATGGCAAGAGATGGAAGTGAAGTTTGATCCTTTGGATTCCCTCTTCCCTAAACTGGGTCCCAAACACATTTTGGGGGAGAAAGGAGAAAACAAGGTGCACGTATATGCACGTATGTGAGTGTGAGTGAGGCTCTGAGGCTGATACCAGGGGCAGTGCTGTGAGTGGTGTCTAAAGTCCGCATATGGGGGCGGGAAGATGCTTGGGACCTGGTGGGCGCACCGTTTGGTACCCCAGGGCTCTTGGGGAGGTATCAGGGCGCACCTGTTCTGCCCCACCCACAGGCCCACGAGAGGCTAGAGGAGACGAAGCTGGAGGCCGTGCGGGACAACAACCTGGAGCTGGTGCAGGAGATCCTGCGGGACCTGGCGCAGCTGGCCGAGCAGAGCAGCACCGCGGCGGAGCTGGCGCGCATCCTCCAGGAGCCCCACTTCCAGGTGTGGTCCTGCCCCCCCGGAAGGGACGGGGGGCCTTGCAGAAAGTTAGAGCTGGGCTGGGAAGGGACCTCGGGGCACTGTCCCACGGTCCGTCCTCTTTCCTCCACCTTCCTAGTCCCTCCTGGAGACGCACGACTCTGTGGCCTCAAAGACCTATGAGACGCCACCCCCCAGCCCTGGCCTGGACCCCACGTTCAGTAACCAGCCCGTGCCTCCTGATGCTGTGCGCATGGTGGGCATCCGCAAGACGGCTGGAGAGCATCTGGTGAGGGTGCCCGGGCTGCGCCAGAGGGGGAATCGAGAGGGAGCACTGAGAGTAGCCAGCGGGGATCAAGTCCCATCAGGCAAGGACTGAAGATAAAGAGATGAAGACGGGGATCAGCTTTGCCCAGGCTGGGGGGAAGACACTGACTCGCTCCCTTCTGCCCACTTTCCCTCCATTAGTGCTTCTGCAAGGGAAGAATTTGGGCAGGGCATGGCAGAGAGGGTCCCTGGGGGGTTGGGTGGGTGTAGGGACTGGAGGGACGCTTAAGAGACCCCCTTGAAGGTTCTGACTTGGAGCAGCTGGGGCTCATCCCACCCGCCCTCCGTCCCCCAGGGCGTGACGTTCCGTGTGGAGGGTGGCGAGTTGGTGATTGCGCGCATTCTGCACGGGGGCATGGTGGCTCAGCAAGGCCTTCTACACGTGGGCGACATCATCAAGGAGGTGAACGGGCAGCCGGTGGGCAGCGACCCCCGCGCCCTGCAGGAGCTCCTGCGCAGCGCCAGCGGCAGCGTCATCCTCAAGATCCTGCCCAGCTACCAGGAGCCCCATCTGCCCCGCCAGGTGGGCCCCCTCCCCCTAAACCCCTTACCCAGCACGAGGCCCAAGAGGTGGCCAAACCTTACAGCAGCCAAGGTCACAGGCCTGGGGGTGGGAGCCCCTCCTCTCCAACCAGTGTGCTCAGAGCAAGATGGGGGCGGGACCAGCCACCTACAGGCCTCTGCACACGGTGAACGCGCTCACCCATTTGCCCTAGTATTGAGCACCGTGGGCATGTGCAAGGGACATTCGCGCTTCTAGAGCCTGGGGTCCCCGAGTGTACGAGTGCATGCCTGCATCATGCCTGCATCGTTTACAGCCCTCCAAGTGCCTGGTGTATGCATAGGTGCCCCGAGTCATGTTGTAATAGGTCCCTTACAGCTGCCTCCTGGTTGGTGGATGAAGGAGGTGTGGCTGCTCTGCCCACCCCTCCTGTTGGCTCTCTAGCCTTTTGCTAATGCGCTCTCCTCCTGAGGATCTGGGAGGGACGGGGAGCTTGCATTAGGTGCCAAGGCCATGCCTCTTACGGGGTGATCCCTCCCAGGCCTAAGCAGATCCACTGTCCTTCTGAGTCCTTTTGTTCTGGATGCAAAGGGAGGCTGGTACCAGGGAGACGGGCCAGGCAGGCCTTCAGGCATCCTGCCTTTAGATAAGCAGTGCCAGGATCTCTTTCATCTTTGTGAGGGGTGGGGCTGGAGAGTGGACTTTGTGACACATCCACCCTCTACCTTGCGGGAGGGGACAACAGCGGGAGAGGGCAGTGTACCCTCTAGCTTCCCCTGCTTCCTCCTTTGATCTTTCACCCAATCCCTGCCCAGGTATTTGTGAAATGCCACTTTGACTATGACCCGGCCCGGGACAGCCTCATCCCCTGCAAGGAAGCTGGCCTGCGCTTCAGTGCTGGGGACTTGCTTCAGATTGTAAACCAGGATGACGCCAACTGGTGGCAGGTGAGCCTGGGGTACCCCTGCAGTCTCTGCAGGCATGGCGTGTGGGGGAGGCCAGGGCTCGGGGAGGTGTTCCCTCACGCAGGCAGATCTTTGTCCCACGTGCATTTCAGGCGTGCCACGTGGAAGGTGGCAGTGCGGGGCTCATCCCCAGCCAGCTGCTGGAGGAGAAACGGAAAGCCTTTGTCAAGCGGGACCTGGAGCTGACACCCACCTCAGGTATGGTTGTCCCCCTCCAGACCCCTAATCTGGGATCTTGCCGGCCCTGCCTGGTCTCACTCGCCCATCTCCTTACGGTCAGGGACCCTTTGCGGCAGCCTTTCAGGAAAGAAAAAGAAGCGAATGATGTATTTGACCACTAAGAATGCAGGTGGGTGTCGGGCCCCCCTCCCCCTGTCCTCCTCTAATGTCCCCTCCCTCCCCAACCAAAGACTTGTGCATCTCCTGGTTCTGATGCTGCCAGTCCTGTCCCTGAGGCCTGCCCAGTTTCTCCCTGCTGCCCTCGGCCCCAGCCCTCTTACCTTTGGCCTCCCTGAGAACCCAGCCCCACCCCCTCCCGCGATGCGTAATGCCATCTCCCTGTGTGCAGAGTTTGACCGCCATGAGTTGCTCATTTATGAGGAAGTGGCCCGCATGCCCCCCTTCCGCCGGAAAACCCTGGTGCTGATTGGGGCTCAGGGTGTGGGCCGGCGCAGCCTGAAAAACAAACTCATCATGTGGGATCCTGATCGCTACGGCACCACAGTGCCCTGTGAGTGGGAGCTGGGCCCTGCTGGGTGGGGGACAGAGAGCAGAGGCTGCTGTGGGGGCTGGAGTTGAGTCCACGGAATGCACATTGGCAGGGGCCCCAGGTTAAATGGTACTTTGGGTGTAAGGCGTGGAGAGTGCGCCCTCTCTGGTGGGTGTGGGAACTGCGGGATGGGAAGAGCTGGGAACGTTGTCCCTACAAACCTTTGGCCGGTGGGTTAAACTAGCCTTGCCTTGAAACTAGCCTTTCACTTTGTGCCTGTTAAAAGCCCAGCTGGGAAGCCCTGGGAAATAGGGCTCTGAGCTGTGCGTGGCCTTGTGGAGGACAGGGCTTGCCGGAGACAGAACCAGTTGAGATATGAAAGCTCCTGGTTCCTAGAGGCAGGATCCTGAGTGCTGATCTCAGGTCAGCTTACCTTGCTGTGCGGCTTTGGGCTGCACGTTGCCCTCTCTGGGCTTCAGTCCTTCATCTGTGAGCGCGGGGTTGAAGCGGTAATCTCTGAAGGTCCTCTCCCTGTGGACGTCCCAAGTCTGTGGGTGCCGGTGGTGATGGTGAGGGCAGGGTGTGTGGGGAAGCAGCGGGGCCGCGGGGCGCATGGAGAGCACGTGCATGTGTGTCTGAGGGGGTGTGGCCGGCCTGTGCCCATTCGGCCCCTCCTCCCCCCTAGACACATCCCGGAGGCCCAAGGACTCAGAACGGGAAGGTCAGGGTTACAGCTTCGTGTCCCGTGCGGAGATGGAGGCTGACATCCGTGCCGGGCGGTACCTGGAACATGGTGAATACGAGGGCAACCTGTATGGCACCCGTATCGACTCCATCCGGGGTGTGGTCGCTGCCGGCCGGGTGTGCGTGCTGGATGTCAACCCCCAGGTATGCCTGGCCCGCTCCTTCCCGGCCTCCGCAGTCCCTCTCTGGGTACTCACTCTGCTTGCCCTCTAGTATTTTCCCGTATATTTCCAAGCACTCCTACATAAGCCCTCAGCTACTGCTAGGGACCCAGCCCACCTAGCACCTCTTTCTCAGCCTCCTGCATCCCCCACTCCTCTGTCTCCAGCCACCTGCCAGCTCTTCTCCCATTTTGTTCCTGGGGCTCAGGTCCCAGAACCCCAGGCCCCTCATTCTCTATTCCCAGGTACCCATCCTCACGCCCGTCACCACACATGCACCCGGGGACACACTCCCGACCCTCCTCTTCTGCAGGCGGTGAAGGTGCTGAGAACGGCTGAGTTTGTCCCTTATGTGGTGTTCATCGAGGCTCCCGACTTTGAGACCCTGCGGGCCATGAACCGGGCTGCTCTGGAGAGCGGGGTGTCCACCAAGCAGCTCACGGTGAGGGCCTCTGAAATGCGGTGGGAGGGGTCTGATGGCGGCCTGCGGTCAGGGAAGGCGCCAGCACTAAACGCTTTGCAACCCACATAATCTTCACCGAAGCTCTGCCAGCAGGACTAATGATTCCCATTTTACAACAGAGAAAGCCGAGACACAGAGGTCACACAGCTAGCAGGAGAACAGCGTGCGCCTGCTTCCGCAGCCAGTGCTCCCTTCAGTCTGACTAAGCTCTCTTACCTAGGTAGCCTGGGAGGCATTTCCCACGGCAGGTGGCCACCCACAGGTGCCCAAGGCAACTCCCACCCCAGATCCAGCCCAAGCTGGAAGGCAGGGATGGGAAGGGGACTTGAATGCTGACTTAGGCCGAAGCGGGAGCTCTAGGACTGGCCCAGCTGTGTCCCGGCAACTCCAGCAGGCCCTGCTGGTGGCCCTGGGGACCGGGCGGTTTGCAGCAGGCAGAAGCCCAGCTGGGACTACTCTCTCGGGCCAGAGCAGTAGTCTGACTGGGGTCTGAGAGCTGCAGTACCATGTACGGCCAGCAGAGGGACCCCAGAGTTCAGAGCGCTGCAAATCCCATATGCGCCAGCTGTTTTAAAGGGTTCCTTTGGGGACAAGGCGGGTACCCGGGAGTGGGGCAGCACCGGACTTTTGAATCCTCTCCTCCCCGCACTGCCTCCTCCTTGATCCTAACTTGTCCCTCCAGGCAGTCTTCCAGTCTCTGGCTTCCTCCCTCTCTTCAGCCCTCTCCCCAGTTGTAAACAGCCCACCTCTGGGCAAAGATCTCCCACTGGCCCTCTGGGCTCGCTTGGGTCAGCATTCTGTCCCCACACTGTGGGCCGAGCAGGGGGCCTGGCAGAAGCTCCTATGCCCCCAGCTGGCTGTGTCCCTGACTCCATACTTCACTTCCTCGCTCAGACCTCTCTCTCCACACCTATGAAGTGGGAAGCCAAGTCCTCCCGCACTGGGACCTGGGGCGGACACCTTCCCAGCACCTCCTCCTTCTCTTCCTCAGCTCAGGCGCCACTTTCTTTTTTTTTTTGTCTTTTTGCCTTTTTTTTTGTCTTTTTGCCTTATCTAGGGCTGCACCCGTGGCATATGGAGGTTCCCAGGCTAGGGGTCTAACAGGAGCTGTAGCTGCTGGCCTACGCCACAGCCACAGCAATGCAGGATCCGAGCCACGTCTGCAACCTACACCACAGCTCACAGCAACGCCGGATCCTTAACCCGCTGAGCAAGGCCAGGGATCGAACCCGCAACCTCATGGTTCTTAGTCAGATTCGTTAACCACTGAGCCACGACAGGAACTCCTTTTTGCCTTTTTATCTAGGGCCGCACCTGCGGCATGTGGAGATTCCCAGGCTAGCGGTCTAATCGGAGCTGCAGCCGCTAGCCAACGCCACAGCCACAGCAACGCGGGATCCGAGCCGCGCCTGCAACCCACACCACAGCTCACGGAAACGCCGGATCCTTAACCCACTGAGCAAGGCCAGGGATCAAACCCACAACCTTATGGTTCCTAGTCGGATTCGTTAACCACTGAGCCACGAAAGGAACTCCCTCAGGCGCCACTTTCTAAAGGTTATTTTCTCCCTTCCTTTCACTGATCTGTCTGTCCACAGTTACAGGAGAGCTGCCTTGGGGCCTGCAGGGAGGGGCCTGCCATGGTTGGTACTTTGGGCTTTGGGGAGGGGGCTGGGTGGGGCAGGCTGTGGGTCCCCCTGACGTTGGCGGTGCCTGGGGGACACTAACGGGCGGAGTGTCCCCTTGTGCCGGCAGGAGGCAGACCTGAGGCGGACAGTGGAGGAGAGCAGCCGCATCCAGAGGGGCTACGGGCACTATTTTGACCTCAGCCTGGTCAACAGCAACCTGGAGAGGACCTTCCGTGAGCTCCAGGCTGCCATGGAGAAGCTGCGCACGGAGCCCCAGTGGGTGCCCGTCAGCTGGGTGTACTGAGACTGTTCGCCTGGACCTCGGCCCTGTGGCTCGTGACCCGGAACCCCGAATCCATCCCCTTCGAACCGTGACCCTCAGCCACGATCCTCAGCTCCCATCCCCGGTGCTCGGGCTCTCCCTGGGTAAAGGCCTTAAGTTTGGCTTCAATGCAGAGGCGTGCACTGCCAGGGAGATGGGTGTTCGTGGGGTACCTCTGTGCCCAGGTGCTGCCCACTCCCGATGTCCACTGGCCACCAGATATCCCTTCTGAAGGCCACTCTGTGCCCAGGAGTGTGTCAGTGTCACCACCGTAACGCTCAGTCCAGAGAAGAGAAAAGCTGCTTTAGGACCATGTGATCCGCAGGCGAGCTGCCCGGCCGCCTCCCTCCTATCACTTTTTCTCTCTGGACTGGCCATGCCCACCCCATTCCTACGCTCCTCCTTCTTCTCACTCCCTGCAGCCTAGGGGCAGGCCTTAGGCAGCTTCCCTGTGGCCAGGGGCGTACACGGTCCCTTGGCAGCCAGGCGAGCCTGGGCAGCCGTGCCCGCCTGGTACCATCCCGAAGGCTGGAGGAGCCGAAGCACCAGCCAGTTGCCACAGCCAGGGAGCAGCTCAGCTCTCAGCCGCCTGGGACCGGGGCTGGGTCCCCCTCCTTCCCCCATCCACAGCTTTTCACTGCCGGAGTCTCTCCTCAGACTTCCCCAGCGTGCCCGCTCTGCTCCCCGTAGGGCAAGGCCGGAGGGGGCAGCGGGCTCAGCCCAGGCTGGTGGTGGCGGGGGGTGTTATAGGCCGAGCCCTGTGACAGGAGCCTGTTACTTCTGATAGGAGAGCTCCTTGGGGACACATCTGTCCATGGTCGTTGTCCATTTTGGTCTCTCTGGCCGAGTCCAGGTAGCCCACTGGAAGGAGGGCCGCCTGGGGGCTGAGGAAAGGTTCAGACCGGGCCACAGGGTGGGGGCTTGGGGGACATTTGTGCTCCAGCAGGCTCCTCGCACAACTCCAGGGGGCACCATCCCCACTGCAGTCTCTGCCGCGCATGCTGTGATGCCTGGTCTTTGTTTCTGCCACTGGTGTGTGTGTCCGGCTTAGTGTTTGGAGAGGGGAAGCCAAGGGTTGTTTTGCTTTTGAGGTCACTCTTTGGGCCCCCTTTCCTGGGTGCCACATCAGCCCCCAGATTCCAGAGGCTTAGCGCTCCCCAGATGCCTTCTTCCAACTCTCCTACTGTCTCCTGACCCTAAATGCCCCCCTCCAGTCCTTTGGGAGGGCGGTTGTGTGAAATATAAGAATCCCTTTTAAGAAAAGAATGCTGTCTTTGATGTCCCCAGGCACCTCACCCATCATCCTTCTCTGTGACCCTTCGCGGGGTGAACCTGTCCTTATAGGAGACCCCCGACCCTCCCCCCCAGCCTTTGCGCTTCCGGGTTCTTCTGAGTGTCTAACCAGTCTTTGCTGCAGTGTCAGCCCGAGCTGGACCCTGAACCGCTGTGTGCCCATTTCCTAGGGAAGGGGAGGGGGGAGAAACAGATATTTATTACAAAGTTAGAAATATATTTATGATATTAGGGATCTCATTTGCATTTGCCTGGGGTATGCAAATGAGATGTAAAGGTCAAGGGCGTCCATCTCATTTGCATAGCTCTGCATCCACTATGCAGTCATCTTTATGCTCTTCTTTTCTCTTTCAGTCGATATTCTTTTTATTTATCCTCAATTCAACTCTCCCTTGCTTCACCCTCTCCCTCAGCCCAAGGGGACTGGGGGTGGGAGGGAAATGGGGTGCTCTCCTGCTGGCCCGAGGCCACAGTGTCCTTTGTCCGCCCCCACCTGCCCCGGGAGATTTGGGCCTAGAGGCAGCCACGCCCGCCCTCCGGGGTCTTTCCTGATGAGAGTGGGGGCCAGGCTCCCTGCCATCAAGTTGGCACGTGGTCCTTCAGGATGAGTCTCCAGACACTGTTCCGGCACCTTCACCTGTGCTGATGCCTGAGGGGCAGGGTCGGGCCCTTCCTTTCCGGTCACCACCCTCTCTGAACAGCATCCTACCCCGCCCTGCCTCAGCCCCGCTGCAGGGACCAGGGCTGGGAGGGAACGGGCCTGTGCCCAGCGCCTTAGCCCTCCCTCCTCCCTCCTCCCCCGTGGACGCTTGTGTGAGGGACCTGCCCCTCTGTCCACACCCAGGCCCAGCTCTGCTGTCCCCCCAACCCCGCCTCAGACATCCACTTCAGCTTTCTCTCTGGTTTTCTTTTCCTTTGATTAAATGTGAACGCAAAGTTTCTGGGTTCTGTCTCTCTTTCACTGGGGTCGGGTGGATGGCTTCAGGAAAGGCTGAGAGTGGGGAGCACAGAATAGATGATTCTAGAATGGAAGCTGAGGTGACATGTCTTGTGTTCTGTGACATCTTCTGAAATTTCCCATCCCGCCATTCTGCACTCCCCACCTGCAGAAGACACTTTTTTTTTTTCCCTAAATGCTTCTATCCAGGCATCTGTGAACATCCACAGGGGCCAGGGGACTCAGCAACTCCATGGCTAATGCACTCAGCATCCCCCGCAACTTGCTGTGTGGCCTTAGGTAGGTTCCTCTACTTCTCTGGTCCTCAGGTTCATCTTCTTTAAAGTGTCGTGGCCTCTCGCTGGGCTAATGCCAGGACTGGTTCTAGGTGCTCAACAACAGCGGCCATAGAGAGCTGGTTGTGCGGCAGCAGAAACAAATCCGACTAGTATCCATGAGGATTCAGGTTCGATCCCTGGCCTCACTCAATGGGTCAGGGATCCGGTGTTGCCGTGAGCTGTGGTGTAGGTCCCAGATGCAGCTTGGATCCTGTGTTGCTGTGGCTCTGGCATAGGCCGGCAACTGCAGCTCCCATTTGAACCCTAGCCTGGGAACCTCCATATGCTGTGGGTGGGGTCCTTAAAAAAAATGCAGTTCCATTTCTCATTCCTTCTTTACTGAAAGCACACAGCCTACTTTCCTTAAGTAACCATGAACCGTCTTTGATATCAGCATTCCACATGCAGACTAGCACCAAACATATTTATCAAAAGCCCTGAATACTCTTAGTTACTCTGATTGTTAATTGATGTCTATCTTATTATATTTTATCAGGTTGTAATTGAAAGCAGTCTGATTCTGGAGAATATACCTCAAGCGGCTGCATTTAGGAAACAAATGTGAGTTCCCCATGGCTGGCACATGTACACACAAGATAACTGCAAACATACATGCAAAAAACAAAATTTGATTCCTGCAGGAGAAAAAAAAGGGTGAAGTCCAACTGTTATTTTTCCAATTTTTTTAGACAAGTCTCTTTTTAACAACAAACAATATGGAAAAGGAAAGATAGAAAATCACAACTGTGCTGTCATGGCAGTTTACTTGGCAAAGGTAAAAACCAAAAAGTAACAGTTGGAATAAGTTACTATTATTTATTTTGAGCCTGAAGTTTTTTTTTTTCCTTGCTTTTTAGGGCCGTACCCTCGGCATATAGAGATTCCCAGGCTATGTGTCTACTTGGAGCTACAGCAGCCGGTCTATACCACAGCAACGCGGGATCCGAGCCACAGCTTCTATCTACATCGCAGCTGGCAGCAACGCCGGATCCTTTAACTCACTGAGGGAGGCCAGGGATTGAACCCACATCCTCATGGATACTAGTTAGGTTCTTAACCCGCTGAGGCACAGTGGGAACTTGAGGCTTGAAGTTCTATTAATTAACCCGGGGCTGAAGTCTGAGGCAAAGCTGGCTATGTTTACAGTTCAAGGACAGGATAAGAATTGACGGTTGGGGTAGGGGGAGCTCAGTCTCCTCCCTGAGAGCTGGGGGACCTCAGAAGGGGATCATAAGGAGAGTTTTTTGTTTTTGTTTTTTTTGTTTTTTTGCCTTTATGTAGAGCCACACCCGCAGCATATGGAGGTTCCCAGGCTAGGGGTCTAACAGGAGCTGCAGCTGCCGGCCTTCACCACAGCCACAGCAACGCGGGATCCGAGCCGCGTCTGCAACCTACACCACAGCTCACGGCAACGCTGGATCCTCAACCCACTGAGCAAGGCCAGGGATCGAACCCGCAACCCCATGGTTCTCAGTCAGATTCGTTAACCACTGAGCCGCGAAGGGAACTCCATAAGGAGAGCTTTTGATGAAGACACTTGGACATTTAAGTTCATGACACGAGGACATTTAAGTTCCATAAAAGACAACCAAGAGGGGCGTCCCGCTGAGCAGAGACATGTTCCCCATGGTGAGAAGGAACCGGAGGACTAAGAGGGAAAGGAGGGTGAGTAAAAGACTGGCTTTGGGAGCGAGTGACCTGGCGCTGGGATTTGTCACAGAGGCTTGCTTGCGCTCTCATGGGTGCGTTCCCCAGCTCAGAGGAACTGGGGCCCAGTGGCTGAGGTGTCTTGAGAGACCCAGAGAAGATGGCAATTGCTCAGCCGGGAATGAAAGGCTAGTGTTGGACGCGGAGTCGGTAATGGAAAGACGAAGTTCCCAGCCTGGCGTTTCTCCCTGGCTGGGCTCCAGAGGGTTGGTGGCAAGGAGCTTAAGTCAAAGGACCCCAACTGGGTAGGATCTGGAGGTGAGCCCAGGACGAGCTGCTGCTGCCCGCTGCTCTCTGGGGTTTGGGGCCCCGATGCCCGGCTTCCTGCTTCCTGTCCTTTCACCAGTCCCCCCCAAGGAGCAGGAAGTGAGGTGTCCGCAGCATCTGGATGTTTATATTCTCATTCTCTCTTATTTCATGTGTGCGAGTCTGGGCGTGGTGCCTGGCAAGTTCACAGATTATCTAAGTGTTTAAGTCCGCTCCCACTCATTTGTTTTCAGGCCTTAGTTTTCCTTCCTGAAACAGATCTTCCTCTCTCTACAGTTTCCCATAAGCCTGTCCTCACACTGTGGACAGTGCTGGTACCCAGGAGTTGTCTACAGACCATTTTATCCGCAGCCATAGGAGAAAATGAAGAACAAGGGGATAGTTAATCATTCAGCTGAATATATCTATTTTAAGGATTATACTTAAAATAAGTATAATGGGGATTGTGAGTTTTAGTCCGTCACACACTCGTGTAAGGAATACCTCATTATTTTCCTAACGTGAATCAAATCTTCCCCTGAGTCCCTTGCTCATCAGAGTGGAGCGAAGTGAAACCTCAGTTTTGTTTTAGGGGGCTTCTCCCCTTCCCTGGAGCCACACACAAATCTATGGGCCTTTTACGGTGCCTGGAAAGTAGGAGTCAGGGATCTGGTTCAGGCAGAGCAAACGAGGTACCTGGTGCTTTTAAACAATGAGACTGTAAGTGAAACACTTTATTGTGTGGCTGGGCCTGTGGGAAGGGAAATATCAAAGAGGCCATGAAACAAAAGAAAACAGTCCTCTTAGGCGTGGTGTGTGGAGGGGAAAGGTGGAGTTCTAGAGGCAAATGCCAATATTAGCATCACATTTGGTAGGTTAAATATAAAGCCGGGGTCAAGGTAAAGCAACCTGAGATTCTGCTGTGCTAGGGACCTGGGAAGGGGCCACACTGGTCCCAAGTTGGTATCCTGTCCTGGGCCCTGACAGGAACAAATACAAATCATTTCTGGAGGAAGGGATCCTTCATTTCAGTCCTCTGACTTTCCATAAATTCGTCCAAACATGAGCCCACAACAGAAGATCATGAAATACAGAGAAACTAACCACCATGAACAATAGTCAATGTAGGAGTTCTTGCTGTGGTGTGATGGGTTCATGATCTGGCTTGTCTCTGTGGAGGAGCTAGTTCAATCCCCGGCCTGGCACAGTGGGTCAAGGATCCCGTGTTGCTGCAGCTGTGGTGTAGGTTGCAGTTGCAGCTTGGACTTGATCCCTAGTCCAGGAGCTTCCATATGCTGCAGGTGCACCCAAGAAAGAAAGAAAAAAAAGTCAACAAAAATAACAACATATTATATTTCCAAGGACTTCTGATATTAGGCACAAAATATGAACTAACTACGTGCATGTAAATGTTTAATGAAAGAAAAGATGGCATTGCCAAAATTAACAAGCAACAAGACACTAGAATGGCCAGTCAGTTTTGAAGGAGAACCATCTAGAACTTACCGAAATAAAAATCACAGTGATTAAAACAAAAACTAACTTGGGGGTGGGATTAACCGCATATCAAACACAACTGAAAAGAGATGAATGAACCAGAAAGCTGCTCCCCTAAGAATGGTCCTTGAATTAGCGACATCATCAGCCTGGGAGCTTGTTAGAAATGCAGACTCTCAGGCCCCATCCAAGAGCTACTGAGTCAAATTTGCAGTTTAGCAAGATTCCTTCTTAATTCATAGACATTTGCAAGTTTAAGAAGTATGAAACGAGAAGATAGAGCTGAAGAAATTATACAGAAAGAAGAACAGAGAGATAAGGAGAAGGGAAATATGAAAAAGAGGATTAAGAGATATGGCCACTATGAAAAGGAGGCCTAACAAATTTAATTCTGGTCAATGGAAACATTTAAAAGAATACAGCACAGATAAATATTTGAAGAACATTTTCTAGAGCTGGTGATAAGAATGAATCTATAGATATAAGAATTTACCCCAGGAGTTTCCATTGTGTCTCAGTGGTAACAAACCCGACTAGTAGCCATGAGGATGCTGGTTCAATTCCTGGCTCTGCTCGGTGGGTTAAGGATCCAGTGTTGCCATGAGCTGTGGTGTAGGTCGCAGACGCGGCTCAGATACAGCATTGCTGGGGCTGTGGTGTAGGCCGGCAGAAGCAGCTCCAATTCAGCGCCTAGCCTGGGAACTTCCATATGCTGCAGGTGCGGCCATAAAATGCAAAGAAAAAAAATTTAAAAATAATAATGAAAGAATTTACCCCAAACAAGAAAAATTTAAAGTTCATGGCCAGGAGTGAAACTGCAGAACACCAATACAAGCAGAAGAGCAGTCTTAGAGAAAAGATCACATCACTCCTTCTGACAGCAGACTTCTCAACAGCAACACGTACAGCCAGAAGACAAGATAACAGTATCCCCAGAATGCTGAAAATGGCTGTCAACCTAGGATTGTATAACCAGCAAAACTCTTTCAACTCCTAGGAACAAATTAAATATCTAGTGAGAGATAAATTGAAGCACACTAACATGAAATATTATGCAGCTGATAAGCACCGATTTTTTTTTTTTTTGCTTTTTAGGGCTGCATCCATGGCATATGGAGGTTCCCAGGCTAGGGGTCTAACAGGAGCTGTAGCCCCTGACCTCCGCCACAGCCACAGCAACACCAGATCCGAGCTGCGTCTGCAACCTACACCACAGCTCACGGCAACGCCGGATCGTTAACCCACTGAGCGATGCCAGGGATCAAACCCGCAACCTCATGGTTCCTAGTCAGATTTGTTAACCGAAAGCCACGAAAGGAACTCCAATCCACCATTTCTTGACAAGGAAGGAGCTGAGCTTTTCTCCATCCTCCTTCCAAAGCCTGGAACGAGGAGTTTTCTTGCAGTGCAGAAGGATTAAGGGTCTGGCGCTGTCATTACCACAGCTCAGGTCACAGCTGTGGCATGAGTTTGATCCTGGGCCCGGGAACTTCCACATGCCGTGGGTGCAGTGAGAAAACAAAATGAAAATGAAACACAAAGCCTGGAATGTGTGGCTGTGTAGGGAGATCAGAAAGACAAGCCATTCTGCTGCTTAGCACTTGTGATGGAACATGAGGGAGGATAATGTGAGAAAAAGAATATATATATATACATATATACATATATATATATATGTATATATATATATTTGACTGGGTCACTTTGCTGTACAGCAGAAATTGACAGAACATTGTAAATCAATCACAATAAAAAAACCCCAAAAATCTTAATTAAAAAAAAAAGAAAGGACAACCTGCTACCTGCCAGTCCTGGGCTCACCCTTTCCAAAGTGCACTTGACCTGGGCCTGGACTCAGGCCAAGGAAAGCCCGTCCCCAGCTGGGTCACTGTGTCATGGGCAGAGCAGGCCCTACTGGGGGCCGGTGCGGGGGAGACTCCACGCACCAAATGCTGCCTCTCTAAGCCGGAGGGACCTGGATAGTCAACAGGCCAACTGGTGCTCAAATTCCAGTGTTCAGATCAAGATCATCAGGGCACCTGTTAGAAATGCAGAGTCCTGGGCCCAGCCTCAGAGGTGGTTTGGGTAGGTTTTTTTGTTTTTTTCTTTTTAGGGCCACACCTGTGGCATATGGAAGTTCCCGGGCTAGGAGTCAAATCGCAGCTGCTGATTTCCGCCACAGCCACAGCCACACCAGATCCAAGCTGCATCTACAACCTTAAGGGAGGCCAGGGATCAAACCTCATGGATGCTATGTTGGGCTCTTAACCCACTGAACCACAACAGGAACTCCAGTTTGGGTAGTTCTTGTGGAGCCCAGCTTCCTGAAGGACTGGGATGCAGGAAGCTCACAGCCCAGCTTGGAGAAATCAAAATCGGGTCTAATGCCGCAAGCTCCCTCCTCCCCACCGGCTTATGCAGGCTTTAGCCCTGAGGCTGAGGATGGAAGAAGGTGGGGTCTGGGGGGCAGGGGGAGGCGGGGACTGTTCCCAGGCACCCCGGCCCAAGAGAGTTCCTGTAGCAGATACAAACTCGGACCAGATTCCCTGAGCCCGGCCCGGCCCCGGGGAGGGCCCGGCGGCTGCGCACCCTGCCCAGGGCTGTGACCATCTCTGGGATGTCCCAGTCTCCAGCTGGAACTGTGAGGCCACCACTCCAGGCTCCAGGGCTGACGGTCTCCCAGGTCAGGCTGGCGACGTGCAGGAGGAGAGCTTCCGGAGGTGGGGGAGTGGCCTGGAGGCTGGCAGGTGAACTCTGAAGCCCTGGCAGAAAGCTTATTGGAGTTGGTGCAAATTCAGCCCTCCGGATCCAGGGCGGGCGGATGGCCTTCTCCGGCTAGACCGGGATGAATTCTGAAAGGCCCAGCTCCTCCGCAGACGTGGGGAGAGGAGGTCCTGGGGTCACGTCTCCCTCAGGGTCCTGCAAAAAGGCTCCGTCTTCCTCTGAAGTCTGTGAAGACAACAGTGAGAGATGAAAAGCAGAGCCCAGCTGGGCCTCCAGGTAGCTGCTGGGTCCACCCCAGCCTTTCCCCCCAAGTTCTGGGCCTCTGCCCACCTAAGGGGCACAGGACTGTTCATTTCTCCTCCCCAGAACCACCGGGCTCCCATCCATTCCCCCCACCCCCCATCCTCTGGCAGAGCGTCTTCATGGCCTCAGGCCCGGTTCTGGCTGCAGATGTGGGAATCCCGCCAGCCCAGAGCTCTTGAAGCTGTGACTTCCAACATGCTATTCAAGAATTTTCTGGCTGGGGGATGGGGTGCGGAGGGGGGGAGCGGACGAGGACGTGAGGTCAGGAGCCCCGGCTTCCTGGGTGAACTGGCCTAGGCTGTGGTTATGATGGGATCGGTGGGTGGCTGCCGGGGGCCGGGCCCTCCCCCGCTTCCCTGCATTGTCAGAAGGCAGCTGGGCTAGGCGGCTCCAGACCTCTGTCCACACCTGGCTCAGGCACCGGATCTCCGCGTTGGGGCTGGAGGAGGGCCTGGGGCTGGCCGGAGGCCCAGTGGGCCCGGCAGGGTGGATCACAGCGTACTCCGGGACCCAGCTGCTCTCCAGCGGCTGAAACAACAGACCCAGTCAGAGCAGCCTGTTCCTGGCGGCGGGACGGCATGCGAGCGGCGTGGGAGGAGGGACGTGGGCGGGGCGGGGCACTGCGGAGTCAGAGTCCTTAGATCCATTTACAAGGCTCAGTGTGACCTTGGGCAAGCCAGCTCACTTCTCTGAGGTTTAGTTTCCTCACCTGTAATAAGGGAATAGGAATTTTCCCCTTAGGGTTATAACAATTTTTTTTTTTTAGGGCCACACCTGTGGCCTATGGAAGTTTCCAGGTTAGGGGTGGAATCCAAGCTGCAGCTGCCAGCCTACCCCACAGCCACAGCCACGCCAGACCAGAGCCACATCTGCCACCTACACTGCAGCTTGTGGCAATGCTGGATCTTTAAGCCACTGGGCGAGGCCAAGGATTGAACCCACATCCTCATGGATACTAGTCAGGTTCCTAACCTGCAGAGCTGCAGTGGGAACTCCTGTAATAAATATTTATGATAACATTTCATCACTCAGTAGCTGGGAGCTCCTGGAATGATTAATTTGTTTTCATGATTATGTATTTCTCTTTGTAAAGCAAGAATGTGCAGGCTGCAGGCTCTTTGTAGGAGGTGAGGAGAAGGCAAAGCTGGACACCTCAAAGGCTCACCGAATAACGCAGAGCACAGGAAAAATTCTGTAGGAATCATAGATCTGAGCAACCCCTACCCTGATCAGATGAGAAAACCGAGGCCCAGGCCTCCATCAGTGGGTTAAGGATCCGGCATTGCCTCAAGCTGCAGCATGGGTACAGATGCAGCTGGGATCCCGCGTTGCTGTGGCTGTGGTGTAGGCCGGTAGCTGCAGCTCCAATTGGGCCCCTAACCTGGGAACTTCCATATGCCACAGGTGCGACCCTAAAAAGCAAAATAAATAAATAGAATAAAAAAAAGGTAAATGAGATCATTCTTGTAATACACTCAGCTTATACACAGCAGACACTCAGTAAAAAATATTTCCTTTTTCTACCCACTCGCAGGCACACAGAGGTAGAGAAGCTGGGAACTTCCATTAATGGGGCTGCAGATAAAATACAGGACATCCAGTTAAATTTTAATTTCCTCATGCCACCCTAAAAAGAGAAAAACAAAAAACAAAACAAAAAAACCCAAACCAACCCAGCCACTGCTGAGCACTGACCGTCAGCAGCTGCAGAAGTGTCACCTACTCAAGGGTGACTGAATTTGAGGAAAGAACCTCATGGGACTGAGACAAAACCACACGTGGTGGGGCCAGAGATCACCACCCTCTGTCCGGGGAGGATCTCCGTCTTTGGGGGGTCCTTCTGCCCACGCCACGGATGCTGGGCTGTTCCAGCAGGTGTGCGGGCATTTTCTGGGTTGTTGAATATACAAGAGCCATATGAGAGCCGCTACCTCTAGTCGCTAAAAAACCAGGAGCAGGTAGCACGGAGGTTCTTGTTCCTGGTCCAGCGCCCCTTCCAGAGTGGGGCAGGCAGTGAGCCTCTGGCGGCACAGCCAGGAGGGGGGCGCTGGTGCTGGCCGTGGCTGTGGCCGTCCCTCCATCCATCTCCGTGACCTTTCCCTTACTCTCCTTGGTCAGGGTCACCTTTAGTCTTGGTGAGCTTCCTGAGACAACAATAGCTGTTTCCCAAGCCAAGGAAGGCCTAGCTCTGCATCCCGCCTTGGCCTCTCCCTAGCGGATCGGGCCTGAGTCTTTTGTCCCGACTGGCGCCAGGAAAGGACAACCGCAGCCCCTCGTCCTTGCTCCAAGGTTTAAGGGAATCAGAATGGAGGCATCTCAGTAAACAGCTGAGGAAGGAGAGGCTGGGTTGGTGGGGCCGGGGGGCGGGAGGGGGGGTTGTTGAGGCAGGTGTGGCTTCTGCTTCCCTGAGCTGTGACCGTGACCTTGACCCCTCCGCAGGAGTGCTTGCCTAGGAAGGGAGGTCTCTCCCTCCAGGAGTCAGGGCCCGGCAGCAGGTAGCCTCAAGGCAGCTTCCTCTCTCCAAGAAGGGGGGGCACAGAGACCCCCATTCTCCTTGCCCCCTGGTCCCCAGAGCGCCAACCTCAGCCTGAGTGTCAAGACAGCCACGCCACCTTGGTCTCAGAGCCAAGGAAAGCTGAGAGAAAACAGAGGGGTGTTCTGGAAAAAGGAGAGATGGGAGCTGAGAGCTCTGAATCCTGCTCTCTCTCTTTTATTTTTTTTCCAGCTGTACCCGTGACATATGGAAGCTCCCGGACAAATTGGAGCTATAGTTGCCAGTCAACACCACAGCCACAGCAACATCAGATCCAAGCCACATCTGCAACCTATGCCACAGCTTATGGCAATGCTCGATCCTTAACCCACTGATCGAGGCCCGGGATCGCACCCACATCCTCATAGACACTATGTCAGATTTTTAACCTGGTGAGCCACGGTGGGAACTCCTGAATCCTGCTTTTGTATTTGGGCCTCTGCCCGCCGTTGTGAACTTGGGCAAGGCTTTTCCCCTCTCTGGGCCTCAGTTCTCTCTTCTGCAAATAGCAGACGAGGGTCTGCGGTTGTCATACTCTGAGGTGCTGTTAGAACTCCTGGTGGCAGTGTTTAAAATTCGGGTTCCTGCCTCCAACCCCTAGAGGCGTGGCTTGGCACTGCTGTCGAGGAGAGTGTAGTTCTAATTGACCACCGCCCCGAGGCGTCCTGGAAGTGGGTTTGCGCCAAACCTAGAGAGAGGCTGGACTGGATGATCTCGAAGGCCCCGTGCAGATCCAGCTCGGATGCTCTCTGATACAGAAAGGGGCTAAGGGAAGAGGGCCCTGGGCCTGGAGCAGAGCCCTGGGGCCACAGGTGGGGAGTCAGGGTGAGGAAGGCAGCCTGAAGGGCTGGTCTCGGGATTCACACCGATTCCCCGAATGTTCGAAGCAAGCCCTGGCAGGGAGCCAAAGACGCAGGGCCCGGGGAGTCCTGGCTTTCAGCCCCCCGGGGTTCTAACCTTGGGCCTGTCCCCTTCCTTACCAAGTGGGAGAGCTGGACCTTCTCCTTCCTCTCTGTCTCCACGGCCAGCTGAACTGAAAGAGACCAGAAGGAGCACCCTGAGGCCAGGAGTCACCAGGAGTAGCCTGCAGCTGCTCCCACGGTGGGTGGACGGGCCCCCTTTGACCTGCGGGCCAGGGCCTTCCTGCGGGAAGCTGGCAGGCAGATTGTGCAGACCTGGCAATGACCGGGACTTTCGAGATTAGTACATGGAAATCCCCTCGCTGGGCCAGAACCTGCCTAGGGCTGCGATTCCGTGTGCCAGGCCATTGCTTCTTAAATCTCAGCGTGCATACAGAACCCTGGGAAATTCTATTAAAATGCAGATTCTAATTCAGTAGCTCGAGGTTGGGACCTGAGTGTCTGCATTTCTTTTTTTCTGTCTTTCTTTCTCTCTCTTTTTTTTCTTTTAAGGGCTGCACCTGCGCTATATGGAGGTTCCCAGCCTAGGGGTCAAGTCAGAGCTGCAGCTATTGGCCTACACCACAGCCACAGGAACGTGGGATCCGAGCTGTGTCTGCGACCTACACCACAGCCCATGGCAACGCCGGATCCTTAACCCACTCAGCGAGGTCAGGGATCGAACCTGCATCCTCGTGGAAACTAGTCGGGTTCATAACCCGCTGAGCCACAATGAGAAGTCCTGAGAGTCTGCATTCTTAACAGGTTACTAGGGATGTCACTGCTGCCATCTGGGGACCACAGTTTGAGAGGCAAGGTGCCAGGAGGCTCTGAGGTTGTGACCGGGAATGTTCCCACCCTGTGCGCGCCTCCTGACTCCTCTGAGGGGACCTAGGGACACGGGCAAAGCTGACATTTCTTTCTGGGGGCCACAGAGCAGGGAGCTGAGAGGCAGGCTCAGGATCTCCCCCATGGCCACGAGACAGTGACTTCCTGGCTTTACCGCCTCTCAGCCATACAACGTAGGGCAAGTCGCTTAACCACGCTGTGCCTCAGTTTCTTGCCCTGTAAAATGGGGGGACTTCTAATAAGTAGTTCCTCTCCACAGTATTAAGGGAATTAAAGGAGATAAGAAGCAGCAGAAGCCACACGACAGCGCCTGCCACAAGGCAGCTCCCATTACTGTCATCTCAGTTAAACCCTCTTAATCTGTGCCATTCACCATGGGCGCCACACTGGGCCACTGAGCCCTGGAAACGCAGCTACTCTCAGTTACACTTGGATTCTTTTTTTTTTTTTTTGTCTTTCGTCTTTTTAGGGCCACCCCCACAGCATATGGAGGTTCCCAGGCTAGGGGTCAAATCGGAGCCATCGCCACAGCTACAGCAATCGAACCCACATCCTCATGGATCCTAGTCGGGGTCGTTACCACTGAGCCACAACAGGAACTCCAGTATCCTAGGGGGTTTTAAATCACACATGTGGCTTGTATTCTATTTCTGTTGGACATATATCTGAGGAAGTTGAGGCTCTGGGAAGTCAGGTGACTTGCCCAAGGTCACACAGCTAAAAAGCAGCCAAGCTGGGATTAGAAGCCGAATCTTGAAAGGGGCTAAGCACTTCTAGAAACCCAGCAGCAGGTGCTGGGCCACAATGTACATCCCACTCAAGTTCAAGTGCTCGGGCCAGCATGCCCTGCTCACCACCTGCCCCCCCAACTACCGGAGTCTGTCGTCATACAAGGAACCTGCAGGGATTGGACATGGAGTCCCTGGGATGGACAGAGAGGTGACCGATGAGCTTGGTCAGGATGACCAGAGCAACTGAGTGCCCCCACTCCCTGCTCCCTCATTGAACTGCCTGTGCCCAATGCGGACCGCCCTGTGGGTCCCTCAGAAGTGAGGGGCAGGGCTCTTGATGCCCATATCTCAGATGTGCACACTGAGGCCCACAAGGTCTCTCCAGGGTGGTGGGGGGCTGTGGGTCTCAGTGACGCCCCCTGGCTGAGAGCTTCTCACCCACTTTCTCACCTTTCTTCCTCCACCGCAGCACCCAGCTGCCAAGGGCGGCCAGGACTGTGGCCAGTAGAAGGGCCAGCAGCACCAGGACCGGGGCCAAGATGCGGATCATGGGGATGGACGGCCTGTGGGTGACATGGAAGGAGCCCCCGGGGCTGTCACCAGATGTCAATGGCACGCTGGGCATGCTTATTCTAAATCCCAGCCTCTCCCAGGGAGATCAGAGGGCACTGGGGACCACAACGTCCCGTTGGTCCCAATGGAAGGGACCCCAGTCCCATCTCCAAACCCAGGAGACACTTTCAGCTGGTTCTGACCCTGTAAGCAGCTACCTGGCTGTCAGTAGTTTACACATAACCACCCCCACCCCCACCAAGAGCCAGTCCCTCAGGCTGGGACTCCAGTTGGATAAGGAAAAAAATTACATGATTCGGTTCCACATTTTCTGTCTTTCTTGGCCACACGTGCGGCATGCAGAAGTTCCCAGGCCAGGGACTGAAACTGACCCGAGTCACAGCAGTGACAAGGCTGGTTTCACCTTCTTCTTCTTTTTTTTTTTTTGGCTGCACCCTCAGATGGGAGTTCTCAGGCTACAGCAGTGACAATGACAGGTCCTTAACCCACTGAGCCACCAGGAAACTCCTGGTTTCACATTTTCATGCTTAGCAAAGGGCCCAGTGCAAAGTGTACCAGCAAAAGCTGCTGAACTGGGATGGCTGCCCCTGGAGCTGGGCTGGAAGTGAGGGGGAGACTGTGGCCACGGCGGACCCTTCACCTCGGTGGCCCGGCATGTCCCAGGGACGAGGGCTGCTGGCCCGTGTAGCACAGGCGGTTCACTGCTCAGGGGCCCTGCTGGGTGGGGGCAGGGGTGGGGGCTGAATCTGCCCTCTGTGCAGGGGCTGCGCTCATGGTCATGACTGCGTTCGCCCAGACGAAGGAGTATCGGGTTGCTGTTTGCTCAGAGGCACCTTATGCTTTAGCAATGGCCTGACAGGTGACCTTGGTCCCCTGGGGGCTCACCCAGACTTGGAGGTGCTGCTGCTGGGGACCAAGCTGGTGTCCTCTGCTGAGGTGGAGTCCAGCTGTGTGGCTGGGCGAGAGATCCCTGCAGGAGGAGAGGTTGCTGGGTGAGGAGGAGAGGTCCCTGCGAATGGAGAGGTTGCTGGATGAGGAGTGGTCCTTGCAAATGGAGAGGTCCCTGCGTATGGAGAGGTTGCTGGGTAAGGAGTGGTCCTCGCAAATGGAGAGGTCCCTGTGAATGGAGAGGTTGCTGGGTGCTCGGACGAGAAGGTCCCTGTGGACGGAGAGGCCTCGGCCCCTGTCTTCCCCAGCTTGGCTGTGGTGACTGTCAGGTGGAGACCAGGAGAAGCTACAAGTCCAAAAGCAATGTCTCAGCACCTTCCCTGCTCCTGGATTCCCAGCATCCCCAGACCTCTGACTCTGGACCCCTGAACCCTAGTCTCCCCAGGATCAACTTCTCAGAACACCCCCGGCTACAGGACACCCCCAGGGAGCAAACAGAGGCCATGATGAAGCCGTTTTGAGCGACCAGGCCACAGCTCAGGAACACCCCACACCTGTGCCTGGCTCTCAGCGCCCCCTTTTTGCGATGCAGCCTGCCTTCCATTGTGGCAAGGTGTGCTCCCCCCCAGCCCCCATGACCCTGAACCCCTCCCAAGGAATGAGGGATGTTTGTTACCTGGAAAGACGTGCAGAGAGACCAAGAAAATATAATCGAATCCCAGCCTTTGGATCCCGCATAAGTATTGCCCCTCGTCCTCCAGTGTGAGGTTCCTTATGATCACAATGAACCCGAGCTCCCTGGGGCTGTCGTGGACGGACACCCGGCCTTCCTGGCCATATTCTCCCGAGGAAACAGTCCCTGAGCAGCGAGAGATGAGGAAGCCAATCTTCCTGCACCAGTATTTCTTGTATGTCTTTAGCTCCTCCCCGTAGGTGCACTGCAGAGACACCGTGTCACCTACGAATCCACTGATCTCCTTCGGGCCCACCAGGGTTCCGTAACCTGAAACCGAAGCAGGGGTGAAGGCTGGAACTGCCTGATTCAAGTACCAGGGTCAAGACCAGAAGGCTTTCTTCAATCACCCCCTCGTGGGGGCAGCCCTGATAAGAGCTGGTACTCCACTCTGCCCCCGGAGAGAACTTGAGACAGGTCTCCCTAAGCCTGGCGTATTGACGGCTGGTGATGGGGAAGCTCTTGATTCAGCCAGCCTGGAGTTTGAATCCCAGCACAGCCACTTATTAGTTGTGTAATCCTGGGGAAATTGCTTGACCTCTCTGGGCCTCTGAGTTTTCTCACCTATAAATGATGGTCATGTCTGATTTCATTGGATTAAGATGCTATTATATGTAAGAGCCACTATAATTTTATATGACATTAAGAAACAAACACTGTCAATTGAACAATTGCATCCTATTTTTTTTCCTTTTTAGGGCTGCACTCCAGACATATGAAAATTCCCAGTAGAATTTAGGGAATGGGGTAGAATTGGAGCTACAGCTGCTAGCCTGTACCACGGCTCATGGAAACGCTGGGTCCCCACCCCACTGAGCGAGGCCAGGGGTCAAACCTGCATCCTCATGGATCCTGGTCGGTTCGTTAACCTCTAAGCCATGAAGGGAACTCCCTGCAACCTAAGTTTTGATGTTAAAAAAAAAAAAGTTAAAAAAAAAGAAAAGCAGACATGAATTGATGGGACAGGATAATTTTTTTACCTTTCGGGGTAGTGGTGAGTGGCATAGCAGAGGTTCAAAAAATATTTGCTGTTTTACGTGGCAACCATGTAAAGGGTGTCCTGTTTGCCCCCTGGCTTGGCGCAGAGTCAAGAAAAAAAGACCTAAAGGGACGTAAAGCTACTCTCACAGCCTCTCAGCCACGAAGGGTCTAGAACCCACAGATCTGGGGGAAGATCTGACTCTGGGTTCCAGAAACAGCAAGTGCGGGCGCCCTCTGAGGACTGAAGACAAGTAGGGTGGGGTGAAGCCTGGAAGGATCAGGTGGTTGGGTTGGGTCACAGCCGCAAGGCTCTGCTGGGGGGAAAGCAAGGAGGTGCAAGCGCGGTCGAGCTCGGGATGAGTCCCGCATCCCCCCACCCCGGCCCGGATCTCACCTGGGAGCACCAGGCAGCCCCAGAGCAGGACGAGCGGCCGCATGGCGAGCGCTGGCCTCGCGGGAGCGCACCCTGGGAACTGGACGCTCCTGTCCTCCGCAGCGCTGCTCGGGGCTTCGACTGCCTCCAGAGGGGAGTGCAGAAGAGGAAGGGAAGGGAGGGGCCGCGCGGGTCACCCCTCTGCGCGCCCAGCGCAGGGACCGGACCGGAAGGCTACTCTGCCAGTTCCCTCTGTGCGCTTCTCCCAAACCCGTGCCCTCGCAGGGGGTCTTAACCGTGCCCCCGGCCACGCACCCAAGAGGGTCTGTGTGCAGCATTCGGGGAGTCCATGAATCTCGGTGGGAAAATAGTACATCTTGACTTTCACTAACCTTTAAGTAACATTTATCTTTTCCTGTGAGTGTAGTGTTCGCAGCGCTGTGACTTTGTCACCAATGCAGATCACACACGAGCGCTTTAAGTTGTCACCAATCGCTTGAAATACTGCTGTGCACGCACCTCACTTCTTGGAAAATCGTGTGTAATTAGACCTGACTCTAAAGTTTTACGCAGTTACAAATTACACAGTTATTACAGTATTAACACAACTATAAATATTTTGGTAACCACTGCAATATTATTACTGGTCTTTTAAGCATGTGAATTTTATTTTATATGTTTAAAAGACCATTATTCTAACACATGACCCGTAAGCTTCACCAGACTGCCAAATGGTCAATGATACAGAGGTTAAAGGGCTCCAGGAGCAGCGCCCACTGTCCCTCCTTTCCACCGCCTCCCTGAGAGCGCAGTACCGCCCTCGGCCACGCGGCGGCGGTGCGGGCGGGGGTGAAGGAAGCTGCGCGGGGTACCTGGAGCCACCTGCAGGCCACGCGAAGAGGCGGCGCTCCTTAGGCGCGCTGAGTTTAAAAAGGTGAATTAACAGTTTTCCCTCACAGAATTGAATCCTTGAAAGGAACAAAAACACAGGCACTCTAGAAGGAGTCCTGACATACCGTTTTCCAAAATAGCTCTGTGGTTTGTTTTCTTTTTTCTAACTGCAAAGGTCGTACAGGTTGTAAGCAAAATTTTAGGCAATGCAGAAATGTTAAAAAAAGAAGAATCCTTTGGTGGCTCAGTGGGTTGGGGATCAGGTGTTGTCACTGCCGTAGTTTGACTTTGACTCCTAGCTAGGGAACTTCCACATGCTGTGCATGGGGCCAAAAAGAAAAAAAAAGAATGGGAACATTTCCTGTTATTCTCCTTCTTTCTTAGAAAACCACTGTGAAGTGGAAACAAATCTGACTAGGAACCATGAGGTTGCGGGTTCGATCCCTGGCCTCGCTCAGTGGGTTAAGGATCTGGTTGCTATGGCTGTGGCGCAGGCCGGCAGCTACAGCTCTGATTCGACTCCTAGCGTGGGAACCTCCATACACAGCGAGTGCGGCCCTTAGAAGACAAAAACAAACAAAAAAACCCCAAAATACGTGAAAGGAATTCACTGTGGCAAAGTGGGTTAAGGGTCTGGCATTGTCACTACAGCTGCTTGGATTGTTGCTGTGGTGAGGATTCGACTCCTGGCCTAGGAACTTCCATGTCCTATGGGTGTAGCCAAAAAATAAATAAAAAAATTTAAAAATCAGTGAGGAGTTAACAAGAACGTGAAGGATGACCAGACTGAAGTCTGCAAGTAGAAACCCAGGAAGATGAACTGAACAGGGGAGGTGCCTTTGTCCTTGGGAGCATTTACTGATGCAGAAGAAGCAACTAGAGGGATGAATTAAGAGTGCACAGTCCTCCAAAGGTGGGGAAACTGGTATACTGGTGTATATATATATATACATATATGTATATATCTTCAAGCCAGGACCCCAAGGTGCCCTACTTTGGGAGAGTGGTGAATTGCAGATAAACCAAGCCACTGTGGATTTCACTGAGCTTCTTGTCATTTGGATGTCCCAGGAAACTTTAAGCTTTGAATTTGAATTTAAAATGATCCTGGAGTTCGTGTCATGGCTCAGAGGTAACAAACCCGACTAGTATCCATGAGGACCCAGGTTTGATCCCTGGCCTCACTCAGTGGCTTAAGGATCTGACATTGCCATGAGCTGTGGTGTAGATCGCACACGCGGCTTGGATCCCGAGTTGCTGTGGCTGTGGTGTAGGCCAGCAGCTGTAGCTCCAGTTTGACCCCTAGCCTGGGAACCTCCATGTGCCTCAGATGCAGCCCTAAAAACACCCCCCCCAAAAAAAAAGAGGTCTTGATTCCAGAGTTCCCTCTGTGGCATAGTGGGTTAAGGACTCAGCATTGCTGCAGCTGCGGTGTACATCACAGCTGAGGCTCAGATTCGATCCCTGGCCCAGGAACTTTCACTTACCCAGAGTGCAGCCAAAAAGAGAAAAAAGGAAAATGGTTCCTGTCTGCATAGAGAACAGACTTGTGGTTGCCAAGGTGCAAGGGGTTGGGGGATGGATGGGATGGGAGGTTGGGGTTAGCAGCTGTAAGCTTTTATATATAGAATGGATTAACAATAAGGCCCTACTCTGCAGCACAGGGAAATATATTCAATATCTTATGATAAACCAATGGAAAAGAATATTTTTAAAATGTAAATATTTGTATAACAATCACTTTGCTGTGCAGAAGAAATTAACGCAACATTTTAAATCAACTATACTTCAATTAAAAAATAAATTTAAGGGAGTTCCTGTCGTGGCTCAGCGGTTAACGAACATGACTTGTATCCACGAGGATTTGAGTTCAATCCCTGGCCTTGCTCAGAGGATTAAGGATTCGGTGTTGCTGTGACTGTGATGTAGGCCTGTGGCTACAGCTCCAATTCGACCCCTAGCCTGGGAACCTCCATATGCCGCGGGTGCGGCCCTAAAAAGGCAAAAGAAGAAGAAGGAGAAGGAGGAGAAACCATCCAGGATGAAGCACAAAGAAACAGAAAGATGAGAAACAGGGTGAGAGTAAGGGGCATAAACTGAGAATGTTCATTCTGTGTTTTATTGGAGACATAGAATGAAAAAAAAAAAAGCAGGATAAGATGCAGGTAATAATGTTTCAAATGTGAATAAACACACCCTGTGTTCTCTTGTGTTCCTTAGTACATGTGTGTGTGTTTATAACATGTGGGAAGCTGAAGCCTGTGGCCTGACGTATGGAACCCTCTTCCCTGGGTCTAAGGGAGGTACAGAGGGTCCCTGGATGGATGACAAAGGTGGCACGTCCTTTGTACGGTGGTGGGGAAAGGATAGTGTTTTCTTTTTTTGTTTTTTGTTTTTTTTAAATGGCTGCACCTGCAGCATGTGGAGCTTCCCAGGCTAGGGGTCGAATTGGAGCTGCAGCTGCCGGCCTACACCACAGCCGCAGCAACGCGGGATCTGAGCCACATCTGCAACCTACACCACAGCTCACGGCAACGCCGGATCCTCAATCCACTGAGCGAGGCCAGGGATGGAATCTGCATCCTCATGGATACTAGTTGAGTTCTTAACCCGTTGAACCACAATGGGAACTCCAGGATGGTGTTTTCAATAAGTAGCGTCAGGACGATTAGGTACCCACCTGGGGAAAAAAATATGAGACTTGAGCCCTGCCTCCCAACACACGTGAATGCCAGTTCTAGGTGGATTACACAACCAAATGTAAAAGGCAAAACGATAAAGCTTTTCAGAGATCATGGAGCATATCTTCATGGCCTCAGGGTAGGGGAAGAATTCTCAAACCAGACACAGACAGCACAGACCACAGAGGAAAAGACTGACAAATTAGACTAAAAGTGTTCATCAGAGATGCCACAAAGAGGGAAGAGACACACACCCAGAAAAAAATATCAGCAACGTATATTGCAGACAGCACGGATAAATCATGAAAAGAAAAAGATAACGCTGGACGCAAGAACCCGGGCATACAAAAGACTGATTCCGTTTAGATGAAATTTAAATACAGAGCAAACGGAATGGCATTGTATTGTGGTGTATATATACTTAGAGCATAAAACCAGAAAGCAAGAGTGATGCCTGTCAAAGTCAGGGTAGCGAAGGTCTCTGTGGGAAGAACGTGAGATCTCGGGGGACATATGGGGACTTCTGGGGCTGGAAGAGTTTATTCCTTCACTGGGGTGGTGACTACACAGGTGTTCACTTTTTATTAATTTGTGATGTTGTATTGTTTATGTCCTTTCCCGCGAGCTCATTCTATTTCACAAATCTAGTATATTTTTTTGGAAATGGAGTGACAACACCACAAATAGGAAAAGTTACCAGAAATCTAAAAACAAAAATAAAACCAAACAAACCTGGAGTTCCTGTCGTGGCTCAGCGGTCAAGAGCCCATTATCCATGAAGATGTGAGTTCGATCCCTGGCCTCGCTCAGTGGGTTAAGGATCTGGCGTTGCCGTGAGCTGTGGCTGAAGATGTGGCTTGGGTCCTGCGTTGCTGTGTCTGAGGCTGGCAGCTACAGCTTCTATTCGACTCCTAGCCTGGGAACCTCTGTATACCATGGGTGTGGCCCTAAAAAGACAAAAAAACAAAACCAAAAAACCCCCAAATACCCAATTTATAGGAATTTCCCTCTTTCTCACTGAGATGTAAATAGGCTGAGCCTGCCCTTTTCTTCAGACCCTATGACTCACTCCTTTTTTTTTCTTTTGGCCAAGCAGCATGTGGAAGTTCCCCAGGCCAGGGACTGAAACCAAGTGACAGCGTCAATGTGAGCCACAGCAGTGACAATGTTGGCTCCTTAACCACTTGGCCACCAGGGGACTCCCCTCTGACTCACTCCTGATACCTGTCTGGGCATGAGCCCATTTCTCCTCTTGGAATTATTCCCCGTTCCCTTCAGTGTCTGGGTTGGATGCCAAGCCAAGTGATGCAGACCTGGAGCCTGAAGCAGATTCTTCCTGTCACCTCTGCAAGGATCAAGGACACTGACATTCTTCCCCCTACCCCCCTGCCAGACTGTGTTTCCTGCACTCTCTCCCCACAAAGATGGACCCCCAAAGTCATTCATCTCTCTGGCATCAAGCTCATCTTCCTGTTCCATGTGGCTGCCCTGCCTGGCATATCTGGACCAAGCCCCGTGTAGGGGCGGGAACCCCGCCTGAGCTTCTAGCCATCTTGGCCAACTGTGCCCTGAGTAACCTTCTCTTGTCCTCTGCCCAGCAGTCCTGCTCTAAACTCTCATTCATTCAAATACCTAACCTTATGTTAATTTCAGCTGCACAACATTTTTCTTTTAAAAGCATTTTCTTCAAACATTTTATTTTATTTTAATCTTTTTAGGGCCACACCCACGGCATGTGAAAGTTTCCAGGCTAGGGGTCCAATGGGAGCTGTAGCCGCTGGCCTATGCCACAGGCACAGCAACACAGGATCCAAGCCACTTCTTGTGACCATGGCAATGGGGGATCCTTAATTCACTGAGTGAGGCCAAGGATCGAACCTGAATCCTCATGGATACTAGTGGGATTGTTAACCTGCAGAGCCACAACGGGAACTCCTCATTGTAGTTTTGATTTATATTTCCCTGGGATTAAGTGATGTTGAGCTTGTTTAAATGCGCCTGTTGGACATCTGTATGACTTCTTTACAAAAATGTCTAGTCCAGTCCTTTGCCATTTTTTAACTGGGTTGGTTTTTTAGTTATTTTTTTGATGTTGAGTTGTATGAAATTTTGGGGGTATATTTTGTATATTAATCCCTTATCAGATATATCATTTGGAAACCTCATCTCCCATTCAGTGTGCAGTCTTTTTGTTTTGTTGATAGTTTCCTCCACTGTGCAAAAGCTTTTAGTTTGATGTGGTCTCATTTGCTTATCTTTGCTTTTGTTTCCTTTGCCTGAGGAGACAAATCCCCCCAAAAATATTGCTAAGACCAACGTCAAAGAGTGTACTGTCTTTGTGTTCTCCTGGAAGTTTATGTATTCAGGTTTAACATTTAAGTCTTTACTCCAATCTGAGTTAATTTTTTTCTTTTTCAGTTTTTTTTTTTAGGGTTGTACCTGCGGCATATGGCAGCTCCCAGGCTAGGGGTCCAATTGGAGCTACAGCTGCCGGCCTACACCACAGCCACAGCAACTTGGAATCTGAGCCACATCGGCAACCTACACCACAGCTCTCGGCAAAGTTCAGATCCTTAACCCAGTGAGGGGGCCAGGGATCAAACTAGCATCTTCATGGATACTAGTTGGGTTCATTACCACTGAGCCACAATGAGAACTCCTGAGTTAATTTTTGTATATGGTCTGAGAAAGTGGTCCAGTCGGATTCTTTTACATGTAGCTACGCTATTTTTAAAGTAATACTTGCCCCAACTTATTTATAGTCATCTTTCTTAAAAGTTAAATTACCATATACATGAGGATCATTTTTGTACTTTCTATTCTGTTCTATTTGTCTAGCTGTTGATGTTTCTTCTGTATGAAACCTTTAAAATTGTTTTCCTATAAGAAAAGGCTCCTATATGATAGGGGAAGTGTCACCTTCCACCTCATCCCGCCAAATCTGTTCCCCAAACTTTTCTTCTTCAGAATTTTCCTGCCATTCCTACTCAGGAATATTCAGAATATTCCTGCTTATTTTTCCTGATGAATTTTAGTCCCATTTAATAAGTTCCTCTGCAAATCCTCTTTATATTTTAATTGCGATGGCGCCGAATTTGGGGATTCTTTTAGAATGAACTGACATATTTAGTGTCGAACTGTTCTTTTCCTTATCTGAGTTTGTTTGTTGCATATGTCCTTTACTAGAGTTGGGTTTTTTTGTCCCTTGCTAGAGTTTCAAAGGTCCTCTCCTCCCATATACAATAGGCCCTTTATTCTTTTTTTACTTTTTTAAAAATTAAACTATAGTCGATTTACAATATTGTGCCAATTTCTGCTGTACAGCAAAGTGAATAAGTCCTTTACTTTTCCTCTTCAGTTTACAACTTGGTATTTAATCTGTTGCTTGATTATTTAGTTTGAAATTTTTTCTTTCATTATGCTATATAACTATAATTATTATTATTTGTCTTTTTAGGGCTGCACCTGAAGTGTATGGAAATTCCCAGACTAGCAGTTGAATTGGAGCTGCTGCCGCCGGCCTACGCCACAGCAATGCCAGATCTGAGCCACATCTGCAACCTACACCACAGCTCATGGCAATACTGGATACTTAACCCACTGAGCAGAGCCAGAGATCAAACCTTCATCCTTACGGATACTAGTCAGGTTCATTACAGCTGAGCCACAGTGGGAACTCCTATGATTATTTACTTTTGTTCATAAGAAAGTCACTTTTTAAAAAAATGGCTGCACCTACAGCATATGGAAGTTCCCGAGCCAGGGGTCGAATTGGACCTATAGCTGCTGGCCTACGCCACAGCCACAGCCACATCGAATCTGAGCTGCATCTGAGAAGTACTCCACAGTATACAGCAATGCTGGATCCTTAACCCACTGAAGGCAGCCAGGGATTGAACCTGCATCCGCATAGAGACAATGTCGGGTCCTTAACCTGCTGAGCCACAACGGGAACCCCAGAAAGTCACTAAATTTTAATATCAATTATGTACTCTGTTATCTTATTTAATTTTCTCATCATATCTATTTTTAGTCAATTCACTTAGGTGTCTAGCCATACCGTATATCATCTGTGCTGCCACCATCTTTCTAGTATTTATGCCTGTTATTCCTTTTTCTCAGCTACTCACATTGGCCAGAGCCATGTTAAATGACTCTGGTGATGGTAGGCAACTTGATATTTGACTGTTACAATCATACACACTTAAAGTTGATAATGTTTTCTTCATTAACTGATTCCTTGTCATTATGAACTATCCCCCTTTATTCCTGACAATAGTCCTTGTTTTGGGATCTACTTTGCCTTACATTAGTGTCATCACTTCAACTTTCTTATAGAATTTCCATGGCAAGTCTTTTGTCATTCATTTTCTTTTAACATGTGTAGCTGTGTTTAAAGTGAGTTTCTTCTAGCTAACACAGAGTTAAGTCTTTCCTTTTGAATCTAGTCTGACAAGTTTTGTCTTTTATTTGGAGGATTCAGACCATTTACTTTTTACAAAAATAACTTTGAGATATAATTTACATACCATACACTTTACGCATTTAGAGTGTACAAGTCAAAGGATCCATGAGGATGCGGGTTTAATCCCTGGCCTTGCTCTGTGGATTGAGGATCCAACGTTCCCTTGAGCTGTGGTTTAGGTCCTTTCCAGATCTGGCTCGGATCTGGCGTTCCTGTGGCTGTGGCGTAGGCTGGAAGCTACAGTTCCAATTGGACCCCTAGCCTGGGAACTTCATATGTGGTGGGTGTGGCCCTAAAAAGACACCACAAAAAAAGATGGAGAAACTACTCTTCCATGTTTTCTTCCATAAGTTTTCTCAATTTAGTATATGCTTATGCCTATGGTCCCTCTTAAACTGAGCTTTGTTTGTGATATGAGGTAGGGACTGATTTCCCTCCAACAAATTTATTTGTATTCTTGTCAAAAGTCATCTGACTATCAGACAGCTCTTGATATTTCTCTACTCTAAGCACCCCCGGTAAAAAAAAAAAAATGTCTCATGTTGTCTTTCCCTACTTAAAGTGAGGTCCTAAGACAAGAAACGTGGTATCACCTGCCAGCTTGTTAGAAATGCAGAATCTGGCACTGCTCCAGCCCTACACAACCCCCAGATGATTCATAATCACATTACATTTTGAGAAGCACTGGTGTAGATAATTTTTGAAGAAGGAGGAGAAATGCGATCATGACATGTACTGCCACTTACAGCCTTCCCCTGCCCCACGGGCTCTGGGGGCCTGTGGATCCATTTCCTCTCCCTGACGGGCTAGACTTACTCTAGTACTTAACATCTGGATCTGCGCTCCGCTCTGTGCAGCCCGCTCCTTGCTCCTGGGGGAGAGGGGACCCACGAACGCAGTCCTCACCCCCGAATTACCCACCACCACCTAATCACACACTTATCCAGCACCTCCAGCCCTCCTCCCCCCATTACCGATCCTTCCACCCCCAACCTCAGTTTTCTCAATTACGGAGCAGAGATAATAATGGTCCCTATCTCAAGAGTTAATGCGACGCGAAGGGACACAGAAACAGCACAATAAAAGTCGGAGATCGTCAGGGCCATGTCGGAGCCGGTCCCCCAAGAGAAAGCCCCTGCGCGAAAGCCGCCGTTTGTTTCCTCGGCCGATCCACCTCCGCCTACTCCAGCGGGGCAGAGCTGAGCTCTGCGGTCTTCCCTTCTCTTCTCTCCCTCCTCCGCGCCCCCAGGGCCCCGTGCACCGATAAATCTTTCCCAGCACCTTGCATTGTTACAGCCAGTTGCCGTCGCGTCTGACCGGTCCTTCGGCCAGGCTGGAGTCCCTCCAATCCGGGATCTCTGCTTTAGCAGTCTCGGAACCCCCAGCCCCTGGCACAGTGCCTGGTACTTGGAGGGCGCGCAATAAATGTTTGCAAAATCGAATTCTGTGTTTAGCAAGCGTCCGCCCCTCAGCACACTGGGCGGGGGTGGGTATGTGCAGGCGTTGGGGGCGGAGGAGAGACTGGCTGTTGACCGGGTTGGGGACGTAGACAGGGGTCTCCCCGGGGCTCGATGGGAGGATGCTGAGGTTTGGCTGGGGGTGGGGGTGGGGGGCTGGGTAATGCGACGCATGAGAGCGGAGCCTGGGCCCTCAGAGGGTTGGCTGTGCCAGACACGGCGGGTGCCCTCCGCTCCTCCCCCTCCTCTCCGCGCCCCCTTCCCCCTCCTCCCGGTGCCTCGCCTCCTCCGGCTCCGCCACCCCCGCCCGCGCGGCCGCGGCAGGGAGGGGCCGGGGAGGCGGAGCCAGCGGCAGCCGAGGCTCCCGGCACCCGCGCGCCTCCCGGACTGGAGCTGAGATCCCGACGCGCCCAGGTAGGACCCCGCGCGGGGGACAGACCAGGGACCCGGAACCGCGGCGGGAGGGGCCCGGCGGGTGGGGAGGATGCGCCGAGACCCGCCCCTCGTGCGCACGAAGCCTTGCGGCCCAGGGAGCTCCCAGCTTGATGGGGGGGGGGGGGCTCAGTCCCCGCCCCTCGGCCCGGGGCCTTCTTCCCCGCACCCACCCCCTCCCCTGTGTGCCCAGCTCCTTTCCCGCTGCTCCGCATCCTCCGACACCGCCCGGGGCGTCCCCCAGGTCTCGCCTTGCCTTCGCCCAGCCGCGCTCCTTGTTGGTCCCACAGGTTCCTTCTCAAAGCCAGCTGGAGTCTGTGCCTAGCTGCTCAGGGGAGTGGGGGGCACAGCTAGAAGGAGCCAGAGGGTGAGTCTGGCGTAGGGGGGCGGGGCGGTCGCTGGAGGGCCGGGTACCATTCTTTTGCATCTTGGTGTCAGTGGGGCTCAGGCACTGGCGGGCGCAGTGGGGCTGGCTCCATGTTTGTAGAATGAATGAATCATTACTCTCCTTATCTGCTTCTGAAAGAGGACTTTTTGAGGACCACGTGCTGCAGAGCACGCTGGGGGGCCTGCTGGGATAGGGCTCCCCCCGCCGGCATAGTAGACACGGACTCTCATCTCCCTCCAGCTCCTCTCTACGCTCTATTTTGGGGACAGGCTCCTTTCAGCTTGGGGCTTGGGGATGGGTGGGAAAGGAGGGGGCTTGTAGGCCCAGCCAGGTACTTGTTGAGGGTGTGACAGGCAAGGGACTTGGGCGAGGCCCCTTACATGGTCGCTGGGGAGGAGGGCACCCACCGTCCTGCAGAGGCTACTTCTCACCTCTGAGACCCGGCACCAGAGTACGGATTCTGACCTGCAACTTACTGAATCCTCCAAGCCTCTGTTTCTTTATCAATAAAATGGGAATATTAATATCCACCCCTCAGGGCTTTGAGCAGCTTAAGAAAAAAATGCCATGTAAAATCACCCAGCACAACGCTTGCCACTTTGGGAGCAGTCAGCAAATCTTCATTTTCTTTCCATCTTCTCTTAAAAAAAAAAAAAAGCAGAGATTTATATGTTCCCATCCTCTCTGTCCCCACATTGGTCCTGGACTGACACAGTACCTGTGTAATCACTGTTTCTTGAACGAATATGCTTGATGGAGTTTCACACTGCACCTCTTTCCTCCACCCCCGCCCCCCCCCCAGCCTTTTTCCTTCCAGAATCCACAGGCAGGGCTCCAGAGCTGGCCAGCCCAGACATGCCGGTGCTGTCTGAGGACTCCGGTGAGTGTCTCCCAGGGGCTGGTCCTGTCACAGCCTTGAGGACAAGAGCCCGCCCAGCAGCCCAGAGCAGCCATGAAAGCAGCTGCTGCTCGCATTGGCTCTGAGCCTCGGGAATGAGAGCCTGGGGAGAAAGTGTGCAAACGCAGGGCTAAAGTGTAGTTGGAGGGCAGGAAGTATCCATTGCACTGGGTCTACTTTATTTTTTTTACCCTCTTTTTTCTTTCTTTCTTTCTTTTTTTTACACTCCTCAGGCTTACATGAAACCCTGGCGCTGCTGACCTCTCAGCTCAGACCTGACTCCAACCACAAGGAAGAGATGGGCTTCCTGAGGGATGTTTTCAGTGAAAAAAGCCTCAGTTATTTAATGAAGGTAAAATCCCTGTCCCACCGACCCCCCGCCCCTAACCGCCTGCCCTGGGAAGGTTGTCACTTAGCCCAGTTGCAGGGCTTTCTGCTGCTCCATAGATGACCCAGCCACGTGTGTGGGGTCCAGGATAACCCTGGGCAGCTGGCTTGGGAGGCCCTGGCCTGAGATCAGCTGTCTCTGCAGATTCACGAGAAGCTTCGCTATTACGAGAGGCAAAGTCCAACCCCTGTTCTGCACAGCGCCGTGGCCCTCGCAGAGGATGTAAGCCCCAGGTTTCTCCTTCTGGCCTGAGTGCACCCCCCCCATCACATCACTCCTTCATCTGGCCTGCTTGCCATTGTTTAACCAGGGGTCACTGGGACTCAGGAGCCCCAAGGTGAAGAGCACCTCCTCCTTTTCCCCTCCTCGCTGGGCCTCCTAAGAGGCAGGGAGGAACTGGTGAGCCTTGCACAGGGCCAGGGGACATGGTGACGTGGTGACGCCCACTTACTCCGTGCTCCCGAGAAAGTCTGTTTCCCCACCTGTGAAATTGAGTGCAGCTCCCAAACGATTGAGGACTGGTGGCAAGAACAGGTCAGTCGTGCCCATTGCATCTGCGCTTTGGGGAGGCACAATATGAAGTCCTGGGTGCAGTGTGTCCCCCCCTTACTGGCTCAGGCTTCTTGTCTTTTAAAGGAATCTTTCCCCTTTTCTGACGGACCTGTCCTCCGTGTTGCATGTCCCGGTAAAGCTGTCCCGGTTGATTAGTAAGGCCGGCTTCCGAATAAACTCACATAACCCCAGGGGAGGCTTAGCAAGGGCTGGAGGCAGATCCCAAGGCTTTTCTTGGCTGTGAAATGCCTTTAGGATGTTAGGTTGCCAGGCTCCCAGGCTCAGCGTTGTCTCTACTACTAGCTCTGTGACCTTAAACGAGTCACTCAACCTCTCTGAGCCCCAGTTTCCTCATCTAAAAAATGTGGCAAGGGCACAGACAATAGAGCCAGGGAAGCCCACGTTCAAGTCCTGGTTGTGCCAGCTTTGTGACCTTGGGCAAGACAGTTAATCGCTCTCATTTACTTCTCATCTGTGAAATGGCAAAATAACAGTACCCGCTACGTCTAGTTCATTGTGAGAGTTAAGTGAGAAGGTCTGTGTCCGGCAAAGAGCAACCCGGGAGTGCTTCATACATTAGCTCCCGTTAGGATTCGCCGGTCGAGGCTGCTCAAGCGCTCTGATCCCCAGCATGATTTCCCGGGGAGCATCAGTCCTGGGGGTGGCAGAGGGTCTGATGGCCCCCTGGTGCTGTAGTAGTGGCTGGGAAGGCCTGTGGGTCTGAGGCCCAGAGTCTCCACCCCCGCCCCACGCCCCACGGCGACTCCCAGCAGGCTCGGAGCATCCACAGCCATCTGTGTCCTCTGTCTCCTTCCCCTCCAGGTGATGGAGGAGCTGCAGGCCGCCTCCGTGCACAGCGACGAGAGGGAGCTGCTCCAGCTGCTGTCCACCCCCCACCTCAGGGTAGTCACAGTCCCTGCTGCCACCCCTCCCCATGGATCTTCGTCTCCTGGGGTGGGGCAGGAGGGAGCGCTGGGTCCTGCGACCGAGGAAAGGGGACTTCTGAGTGAGGGATTCCCCAGCCCGGCATCTGGGTGGTTGTCTCTCTGATGTGAGACCCGTCCCCCACCAAACCACTGCCCTGCCAGGCCCCCTGAGCACCGCTCCCCCCCCCCCGACCCCTGGGAGCTCTGGGGCCAGCCTTTCTTTTTTCTGGCTTTCCTGGCAGGCCATGCTCATGGTACACGACACTGTTGCCCAGAAGAATTTCGACCCCGTTCTGCCCCCTCTGCCCGAGAATATTGCTGAGGATTTTGACGAAGAATCAGTGAAGATCGTCCGTCTGGTGAAAAACAAGGAACCTCTGGTATGTGGCCCCCTCCTCTCTTGCCCACCCTCGTCCCGTTTCCCACCCCCACCCACCCCCAGGAACCCGGGAAGGGACCCTCCAAGAGTCTCTGGCCTAAGTGATGCCCTGACGAAGCTGCCACTAGTCCCTGAGACGCGTTTATGTGCAGAGTACCCTTCCTCCCTCCCTCCGCTGTGACCAAGCCCCTTTGTGCAGTGAAGAACCTGCACAGCCGAGCGGGGGCTCTTATTGTTATGCTCAGACCCTAACTATAGTCCAAGGGCCAAACTCCGCCCCTTGCCGGTGTTGGTAAGTAAAGTTCCCTTGGTGCTTGGCCATCTCGTTCCTTTATAGATTGTGGCTGCCTTTCTATGGCAACAGCAGACTCAGCGGAAACTCTGTTGCTCGCCAAGCCTGAAATATTTACATTTGGCCTTTTCCAGAAAAAGTTGGCCACTCTTGTCCTGAATTCTGAGGAAGCCCAGGGCAGCAGCTATTCTTCTCCCCAGCTGACAGATTGTTACCATTTTGGTCCTGGTTTAGCATTCATTGGCCGAGCAAAGGGACGGGGTTGTTTGTTTGATGGAGGGAAGTAGCAGCAGTCCACGGAACTGAGGGCTGGCCCCGGAGAATACCGCAGCTGGCCGCCTTTATTTTCCACTTTCGCCAAGCGACCTCAGATGAGCTCGTTCTGCAAACAGACCACGATTCTTCTCTGCATCTGTCTCCTTACCCTCAAAATGGGGCAAACATCCGCTTGGCAAACAGACCATGACGCCTCCTGTGTGCCAGGCACCGTGCTGGGTGCGGGTAGTTCAGAGATGATCTAGACTTGGTCATAGGAGTTCCCGTTGTGGCTCAGCGGGTAATGAACTGGCTAGTATCCATGAGGATGGGGTTGGATCCCTGGCCTCGCTCAGTGGGTTAAGGATCTGGTGTAGCCGTGAGCTGTGGCGTGCAGTTAGTAGGTTGCAGACACAGCTCAGATCCCGAGTTGCCGTGGCTGTGGCTGTGGCTGTGGCTTCAGCTGCCCCTCCGATTCGACCCCTATCCTGGGAACTTCCATAGGCGGCAGGTGCAGCTCTAAAAAGCAAAAAGAAGACTTAGTCCTTGCCCTCTGGGAATTCACAGGAGGTAGTGACTGGGGGTTTCCGCTGAATTCTAAAAAAGAATAGGAGTTTTCCAAAAGGAAGAGAGCGAAGAGGGCATTCCATTTCCATCAGTAGAACTGCATGAGCAAAGCTATGGGAAGGTAAATGGCCGGGTATGTTCAGAGAACTTGGCAGGTAGGAGGGAAGGTGTGACAGAGGCGAGGCCAGACCGGCGGGAGAGTGTAAAGATCCAGATCACACACAGTTGCTTGGCTGGACCCCGAAGCCAGTGCGGAACCATTGAAGAGTTTAAAGCAAGAAATAAAACAAATGCCCCAATTTGGTTAAGAGTCTGGGGAGGCATCTTGGCTAAGGCCCGGGGGTCCAGCTGAGATGACTGGGTGGGTCACGGGGATCATCATTTGAGGGGGTGGGGGATAAGGAGGAGCTTAAGGGCCATTGAATTCAAGAGGTCTGTGCGACAGGCGAGTGGAAATGTCCAAGAGGTGAAGTCTCCTGTGCGCAGAGATGCACACCTGGCAGCTGCCAGCGTCCAGGAGGATTATGACCATGCCTGAGCGGTTGAGTGAAGCATATACAGAGAGAGACAAGAAGAGGGCAGGGGCCAAGCCCTGGCCCTTTAATCAACATTTAAAAGGCAGATTGGAGTTCTTTTGTGGCTCAGCGGGTTAAGGATCCGGTATTGTCGCTGCTGTGGCACAGGTGCGATCCCTGGCCCAGGGACTTCCACATGCTGCAGGTGTGGTCCCCCCCCAAAAAAAAAAAGGTAGAGGAGGACTCAGCAAAGGGGATGAATTGTCACTGAGAAGAACTGGGAGAGAGGTGTCACCAGGGCCCAGGCTAAGAGAGCATTCCAGAGGGAAGGCACAGCGGGAGAGCAGAGGAAGAAGACTGAGGGTGGTGAGACAGCGGGCGGCTGGAGGGTGGCTGGCTACGTATGAGGCCAATGGGGAGTGAGTCGGAGCGTAGGAAGCAGAGGGCAGACGCACGCTGCCTTTTTGAGAAGTTTGCTCCAAACGAACGGCAACTGGTGGCTGCCTGTTAGGGGTGCCACTTTTTAGCTTTTTTAAAATTTTATTTTATTTTTACAGCCACCTGCAGCATATGAAAGTTCCCAGGCTAGGGGTCGAATGGGAGCTGCATCTGAGGGCTACTCCACAGCCATATCCAAGCCTCATCTGCGACCTACACCGCAGCTTGCAGCAACGCCCATCCTTAACCCACTTGAGCAAGGCCAGGGATCTAACCCACATCTTTACGGATGCTATGTTGGGTTCTTATCCCACCGGGCCACAATGGGAACTCCAGCTGCTTTTTAACGATGGGAGAGACAATGTTTTTAAGATCAGGGGAAGGAACCGGTAGAGAAGGGGGCACCGAGCGTGCAGGGGTGCCAGGAAGGGGAGAGAGGGACCAGCCTAGCCAGGAGGAGCCCCTTTGCTGAGCTGCGGAAAAGAGGAAGGATGGATGGAGATGCTGGCAAGTTTAAAGGTGGGGGGATGGGCAAGAAGCAACAGGATCTTAGTTGCTGGCTTCTCTCTCCTGCAGTATTTATCTTATAAACTTCAAATGAAGTTAATAATAAGCGTCAGTGTGTTTGCAGTTACAGCCAGTAATATGCGGTTAGCATTTATTGAGCACTTACTGTGTGCTAACTGCCTTGCATGCTTTATCCGATGTCATCCTTGCAACAACCCTGTGAGTTAAATGCTTTCCCATGCCCCAGGGGAAACAGTCGCAGAGCAGATCAGGGGCTTCCTTGCTAAGGCCACATGCTGCTAGTAAAAAGCAGAGTGGATTCACGCCCACGGCCATCAGTGCCACAGTCCAGCCTGCACGAAATTGAGGGCTTGCCAGTGCCTTTCTCATCATTTTTACTGTGCTTCATGGGTCAAATCCTGGTCCTGAAGCTCTGGCTGGGACATAATTTGTTCCCCTTGGCAACAACAGAAGGCCCACGAACCCCATGATTGGTTAGAGGCAGGTTGAGAATTTGCTGGCACATTTTCTCCTCATTATTAAATGTCTTTGCAAGAGGCAAGGGCTGTGATATGATAGAGAAGGCGCTGGAGTTAGCGTTGCTCCTCACCAGCTGTGTGACCTTGAAGTTGCTTACCTTCTCTGTGCCCCAAGCCCTCATCTCTCAAATGAGATTGTAACAGGAGTTCCCACTGTGGCTCAGTGGTAATGAACCCGGCTAGTATCCATGAGGATTCGAGTTCAACCCCTAGCCTCGCTCAGTGGGTTAAGGATCCGGCGTTGCCATGAGCTGTGGTGTATGTAGGTCACAGACTCGGCCCTGATCCTTCGTTGCTGTGGCTGTGACGTAGGCCAGTAGCTGCAGCTCCGATTCGACCCCTAGCCTGGGAACTTATATATGCCGCATGCGCAGCCCTAAGATGCAAATAAATAAAATAAAATAAAATGAGATTATGACAGCATTATTGACACAATGACATTAATGACAGCATTATCTAAAGTTCTGTGGTATATTATTATTACTTTTTTATTTTTATTTTTATTTTTTGGCTGCACTGGGGTCATGCGGAAGTTCCTGGGCCGGGGATCGAATCTGCGCCAGAGCAGCCACTGGAGCCACTGCAATGGCAACAGTGGATCCTTAACCCGCTGCGCCATGAGAGAAGTCCTGTGCTGTACTAATTTGAGATACTAGTTTTCTTTCGTCCTCAGCGCTGGAGAAGGGTCCACTGCTCTGCCCCTTGGGGTGGCAGAGGGAGGAACAGGGGCAGCTCTGTTGGGTCCTGAGAGGCGGGCTCCGGGGTTCAGGGCTACTTCTCAGGAGCCTGCCTGCTCTTCTCTGATGCAGGGGGCCACCATCCGGCGGGACGAGCACTCGGGGGCTGTGGTGGTGGCCAGGATCATGCGAGGGGGCGCAGCAGACCGGAGCGGTGAGTGGCGTCAGTGCCGGCCTGGCTGGAGGCGATGGACACGGTACCCGGCCTTCCGCCTTTGGCCACGGGTCCCTCTCCTATATGCTCACCTGTTTGGGATGTGCTTTGCTTTCTGGGAGTGGGTTCGAATTCGAAAATATCTGGAATTTGAAATATCGTTTGAAAAATATCTCAGGCATGGAGTCCTTTGAGGGTGATCAGAAGGGCGCAGGCATTGGCTCAGCCCAGGGACTGGTTAAGCTTGGTGGGTAAATCCTAAATGGGAGGTGGGGACACCCTTCCCGACCCCCGCCCCCGCCCCCAGTTGCCTCAGCAAGCCACTGTTACCGAGGGGAGAGTGTTTGGGTGAAAGACAGGTTAAGAATCGCTGGTGTGTGGAGGAACTAAATTAGGAGGGAAATCTGCTATAGGGGAGTGTGGCCCCAAAAGTCTGGGGACCATTGCAATGGAGAATCTGAGACCACTGCTTCCCAAACATTAACAAGCGTAAGAATGGCTGGAGTGTCTTGTTCAAATGCAGGTTCTGATTCAGCGGGTCTTAGGTGGATCCGAGGCTCTGCAGCCCTTACTGCCTCCTGGGTGATGCTGCTGCTTCAAAGCCAGGGTCCACATCGAATAGAGAATAGGGCCTGATGGACAGAGACACTTGTCATTAAAGCAGAGGCCAACACAGGTGTGTCTGACACTCTTGACGCCATCTTCCCTGGTGCCCTGAAGTTTTCTTATAAAATTTGAGAAGCACATTCTTGGAGGTGTGTCTATACACCCAGGAAGGTGAAGAGTTAAGGCTCTTTTTAAAGAAGCAGAGGTTGTAGCAGAAGGAACACGGTCGCTCTTCCTTCGGCAAAGTAACCGCGTTTGCGTGCTGGCTCTATTATTTCTTAGCAGTGTGGCCTTGGGCAAGCTGCCTGGTTTTTCTGGATCTCAGCTGCCAGTTTGTAAACTGGGGGTTTTATGGGGTGGTCGTGAGGCTGTAGGACCAGGTGAGGCATCTGGCACGCCATGGGGACCCAGGGCATCCTAGTCCTAGTCCTGTACGTTGTCTTGAAACCTTGAGTCTCCCCTGCAGGTGTTAGTGGTGCCCAGAGCCCCGCTCCAGGGGCCGCAGCCCCTTCCCATGCTGACCGTGACCATCGGCCCCTGTGTCTCCTAGGCCTGGTTCACGTTGGAGATGAGCTCCGGGAGGTGAACGGGATCACAGTCTTGCATAAGCGGCCCGATGAGATTAGCCAGATTCTGGTACGTGTTTCACGCGGGCTGCGGGGGTTTGGTGGTTCTTGGGAGACCCAAAGCGGGGCACTTCCTGGGGCCAGGGCCCGCGGATCTGGCCCAGTCTCCACAGGCCAAGTGGCCTCACCCTGTGCCCGGCATGTGGGGTGGGGGCAGGGGGAGGGGAGCACCCAGGCCACCTGCCTCTCAGACCCCCCTCTTCAGCACAGCCAGCCTCCCACCCCCAGCCGTCTTTCCCAAGGAACCTTCTAGAAGAAAGTCTCCCCTAGACCGAGGAATATGCAGTAAAAGACTGTAGCCCACGGAGGACTGAGAGCAAGGGCCTCGGGGTCAGCTGGTCCTGGGTTTGAGTCTTGCCTCCGTCACTTTCAGCGTGTGTGGCCTTGAACCGGGCATCATCACAGGAGTCTTGAGTTTCACCCTCCTTTCCTGGGCAGTAGGGGTAGGGGTGGCTGCTCACCCGGTGCGTGCCTGTCACTAGGATGTGAGCGTCTGGCAGAGGGTAGAGCCTTTCACAACTGCAGGGGGCGGGGGTGGGGCTGGTTCCTACAGCGTCACATGCTGGGGGCGGAAGCAACCTTCTGGGTCCAGCTGGGAGTTCAAGTCAAAACTAATATTATAAAAAGCCCCAGTCATAGTTCTGTCCTTTCCATCCTCAGGCATCCTATCCCAATAGGACACTTTGCTAACTTCTGATGGTTTGCGGGGGTGGCGGGCAGAGGCAGAAACGGGTTGAGATCTGAAGCTAGGAGGCCCATCTCTTTAAAGCCCGCACAGCTGGGGCCCTGGTTGCCACCTCCTTGCCCCTACTCGCCTTTTCCTGGTTCTGGGTGCTGAGCTGCTTGCGATCCAGAGCGATGCAGGAACACGCTTGGGCGAGATGGGTTCTCGTGTGCTGATAGTGCTCTTCCTCACGCCCCCCCACGCCCCGCACATGGGGTGCAGGGTCTGTGTTGGGTAGAAGGGAGGGGAAACCCCTGGAAAGGTAGGAGTGGCCTGAGATTGGAGAACATGCAAGCAAAGAGGGAAGTACGGATTGGGAACCAGCCCTAAATGAGGCAGGAAGGAAACGGGATCAAAATAACCCAAGAGAAGAGAGAGAAGGGCAACCCTTTGGGGGCAACAGAGGTCAGAAGGAGGAAGGGCTGTGTTCAGTGCCTGCATTGTCCTCGGGTTCTCATTAAAAATCTTCTGTCCCTTTGTCCCATGAAAATGCATTAATCAATTCAGCCGGGCGCCGCCGTAGAATGACTGGTCGTAGGGGACCCGGTGTGTCTGACCCCCCTTTCCAGACCCGGGAGGTAGGACATGAGATCATGGCTGGCGGGGCCAGGTAGATGATAGGGCTGTGTGCTCTCTCCTTTCAGGCGCAGTCCCAGGGATCCATCACCCTGAAAATCATCCCAGCCACCCAGGAGGAGGACCGCTTGAAGGACAGCAAGGTTATGGGGGTGCTGGAGGTGGGCGGAGGGCGGAGGGGGAGGAAACTCATCCGGGAGGAGATCATCTGTCTGGTCCCGAACGTGTGCTCAGTAGAGAACTGGAATTCAGTCACAAAGTGATTCATTTGTTTGTACCCAGCCTCTCTAAAGAGGATTTGACGTAGCTTGCTAATAAAAGACAAGTTTCTTTTAATTGGGGTAGAAAATCAGGGCCGCGAAGAGGAGGAGCAGGTACCAAATGTTCCGGCTTTGGGACCGATTCAGTAACTGCCATCTGTTTAATTCCCTGGTGAGCCTACCTTTGGTGGGCACCTCCTCTGTGCCCAGCGCTCTGCCAGGTGCCGGGAGCAGGACGGCTCGCGGCTCCGAGGATTCCTCATTCAGAAGGGGAGGCCGGGGAGCAGGTGCTAAATGCTGCAGAGATGGTCTGTGCACACGGTCGAGGCGCTGGAAGTGAGGCTGGAGGAAGGCAGAGATGAGGAGGACCTCCCTGGTCAAGAGGAGATGGCAGGATGTGCGGGGCTCAGAGACGTGGAGAGGCGTCTGGGGCGATGGGAAGGCGCACCGCGGCGGGGGGCTCCCGGGGGAGGGTGGGGGGGTGTGCTGGGGAGATGGGTTAAGGCTCTCTTCTGAATGGCCTTAAATCCTTTGTTAAGGGTTTGGGGAACCTCTCTGCTTAATTTGGGGTCTCAGAAGCCCACCGTGATACAGGGATTCGAGAGCAAAGAGTTGATTTGGAGGCGACCCCGGGAGACATCGGTACAGGAGTGGGGGAGGGAAGTGCAACAAAGGGTGTGTTCTCAGCAATGTACCGCCGTGGGGAGCCGGGGCTTCATTCGGCCCCAGAATCCCCTGTAGACCCTGCCTCCGTCATGCCACCCAAAAGCTCTCTCTCCCGGGAGAGCTGGGGAGTCTGGGCACTGGTGCCCTCTGGGCTGCACCCCGGGTATTAATTCCCAGTAATTCCTGCCTGCCGGATTGGGGGAGAGCAGATCCCAGTGGCTAGAGAAAGCCTTTAGGGAGCCAGCCTGGGGTGCCCTGAAAGGGTAAGGCCTAGGGGATCTGGGAGGGCACCCCCAGGCCAGGTTACAACCTCAGAGGCAGTGAAACTCTTAAAGGAGTTTTTTTTTTTTGGCTGCGCACAAGGCATGTGGAAGTTTCTGGACCAGGGGTTGAACCTGAGCCACAGCAATGACCAGAGCTGCAGCAGGGATCACACCAGATCTTTAACGTGCTGTGCCGCAAGGGAACTCCTGTTTTGTTCTGGTTTGGTTTTGTCTTTTTAGGACCATACCTGCGACATGTGGAGGTTCCCAGGCTAGGAGTCAAATCAGAGCTACAGCTGCCGGCCCACATCACAGCCAAAGAACTCGGGATCCAAGCCTCGTCTGCGACTTACACCACAGCTCACGGCAACGCCAGAACCTTAACTCACTAAGTGAGGCCATGGATCTAACCCCTTATGGATACTAGTCAGGTTCTTTGCTTCTGAGCCACAATGGGAACTGCCCCCCCCCTTTTTTTCTTTAAAGAGGGGTGTGATGCAGCCATCTTTGTGTCTTAGAAAGCTCCCTGGGCAGTGAGTGGAGGGGAGTGCGGTGGGGGAGGACTGGGTCCGGGGCACCTGGTGGGAGTCTTTTGTAAAAGCCCAGGTGAGAGATTGTTAAACCCTGAGCTGAAGTGGTGGGAGGGATGCTGGAAGAGGGGTGTACTTTGATCTCACAATAAATCTGGATCTGAATCTGGCGGCCAAGGTCAAAAGGAGAACATAATGAATTACATATTTTTCATCCGTGGCTGGCAGGAAGCATGCCAATTTTTCAAGAAAGCTAATTTCCAGACCCCGCCTCCTAGGACTAGAAAAGAGGGGAGATTACAGTCCTTGGGACATTACAGTCCTTGACACAGAGTAGATGTCAATAAAATACTTTGATATATGTCAATGAATAGTGGACAGTGTCTTTGATGTTTTTTTTTTTAGTGCCCGCACCTGTGGCCTGTGGAGGTTCCCAGGCCAGGGATTGAATCCGAGCTGCAACTGCAACCTAGACCTATACCGCAGTTGTGACAATCCCAGATCCTTTAACTCACTGCATCGGGCTGTGAATCAAACCCAAGCCTCTGCAGCGACCTGAGCTGCTGCAGTTAGATTCTTAACCCACTGTGCCACAGCAGGAACTCCTGTCTTTGACAGTTTTTTACAGCAAATGAAGAGATAGTCTTTATACGACTGTACATGGCATCTAGAGTTCTCGGGCCAGGGGTCAGATCCGAGCTGCACTCGAGACCTGTGCTGCAGTGGTGGCAATGCCAGATCCTTTAATCCACTGTGTGGGGCCGGGGCAGGAACCTGCGTCCAGAGGTGCTGCCGATCCCGCCGTGGTGGCATACTCCTATGTGACTGTTTCTTATTGGCACCCTTCAGTTGAATCCCAGGGTACCAAAAATACCTGATGGAAGGTGGTTCTTCCCGGGTCTCTGTATGCAGCTTTTGCAGATTCTCACTTGATACAGGGAGAGAAGTTGGTTTTCTTGGAGGACGATGTGAGCTGCCTGTCTCTTATCCCATCCTTACTAAATATTTTTTCTTGAGCTAGATGCTCGAGCAGGGCTGGGTGCCTGGGACCCTGGTAATATCTGTGGTTGAATGAGGGTATCTGTCCTCTACGTGTAAGAAAGTTCTTTCCCTTGTCTAACAGAATCTTTCCTGCTTGGCACACGAAGGAATATGAATCGGATTTGTCTAAGGAGACCCTCTGGCCTTTTTTCCCCCATTTGCTGTTAAAGTGATTGGACCCTGATGGTCTGAAAGTAGAAATAAATGGAATAAATCCATGCCACCAAATTATAGAAGAGAACAAAGAAGTGTGACAGAGGAGTTCCCGTCATGGTACAGCAGTTAACGAATCCGACTGGGAACCATGAGGTTGCGGGTTCAATCCCTGTCATCGCTCAGTGGGTTAATGTTCCGGCGTTGCCGTGAGCTGTGGTGTAGGTCACAGACGCGGCTCGGATCTGGCGTTGCTGTGGCTGTGGCGAAGGCCGGCGGCTACAGCTCCTGTTAGACCTCTAGCCTGGGAACCTCCATATGCCGCAGGTGCGGCCCTAGAAAAGGCAAAAGGTCAAAAAAAAAAAAAAGTGTGACAGAATGCTGTGTGCTATCATCTTCTCTAGAGGATGACTTCTTCAGGGTAAGGGAGAGAGTTGGGGCTTGGCATGTATGTGACAGAGGAAGCGGGACTGAGCTGTCCAAGAGGTGGATGTCAGTTACCCTCCGGGAAAATGACGGTGAGGAATCGGTAACGGTAGCTTTGTTGATGTTTGTGTTCTTAGGAAAACGTCTAGATGGCTCATTTAATGGATGGCTGCTGACATCATTAGGGGCAGTTAGCATATCGGAAATAACATTTGAGTTCTAAATTGCACTTGCCTTTTGTTTGGACTAATTGTTGCTTTGTGTCTGCTGAGAGGCTGTCACAAGGCCAGCAGATCAGGTAAATAAGATGTTTAGGCTGGAAAGAGAAACTCATAGGGCCCATCTCTTCATTTTCTGATTCTCTTTTTTTTTTCTTTCTTTTTTAGGGCCACACTCGCAGCATATGGAGGTTCCCAGGCTAGAGGTTGGATCGGAGCTGTAGCCGCTGGCTTACATCACAGCCATAGCAACGTGGTATCCGAGCTGCGTCTGCAACCTATACCATAGCTCACGGCAATGCCGGATCCTTAACCCACTGAGCGAGGCCAGGGATCGAACCCACAACCTTATGGTTCCTAGTCGGATTCGTTAACCACTGAGCCACGACGGGAACTCCCAAACTTTCTATTCTTGAGTCTGCTTGTTCTTTCACCCTGTGAACGGTGGTCGTCCTTTGGCTTTCCATGTGCCATAGGCACGTCCATGCATACGCGGCGCTGGGCGCCTCACCGATCCCCTCCCTTGCAGGTGTTCATGCGGGCCCTGTTCCATTACAACCCGCGGGAAGACCGGGCCATTCCCTGCCAGGAGGCAGGGCTGCCCTTCCAGCGCAGGCAGGTCCTGGAGGTGGTGAGCCAGGATGACCCCACGTGGTGGCAAGCCAAGCGAGTGGGGGACACCAACCTTCGAGCTGGCCTCATCCCCTCCAAGCAGTTCCAGGAAAGGTGGGTCTCGGGCGTGTTGTAAGGAGGGGTGGTTCTGGAATGGCCAGAGGCTTAAGAACATGACAGAGCCCCAAATCTGTGCCAGCACAGCTGGGGTGGGGGGGCATTGGGTGTCCTCTGAGCTCGGTACCGATTGTGCTTGTATTGGCTCTTTTTTCTCCCATCACCACTGGTGATGGCTATTGGAGATTTCAATAAATGTATGGGAATCTATGTTACTAATCTATGTCTATTTTAGAATGCCTGCTTAGGGCAAGTTGAGAAATAAAACCTAAAAATATGGACGAGGAGGAGGAAGGAGGAGAAAAAGAAAATTACCCAGTCTCATTACTATCTAAACAATGTAATTTCTTTCCTTCCTGTGCGTATAGAATTTGAGGGTTTTTTTTTTTTTTGGTAACTTAACACTTTGACATGAGCATTTTTTTTTCCCCCTAGGGCCGCACCTACGGCATATGGAGGTTCCCAGGCTAGGGGTCCAATTGGAGCTGTAAGTCGCTGGCCTACACCACAGCCACAGCAACGCCAGATCCAAGCCGAGTCTGTGACTTACGACATAGCTCACGGCAATGCTGGGCCCTCAACGCACTAAGTGAGGCCAGGGATCGAACCTACGTCCTCATGGATACTAGTCAGATTCGTTTCTGCTGAGCCACGGCGGGAACTCATGACATGAGCATTTCCTACGTTATCACCTGCTCTTTTATTGCGTGGTTTTTAAGGAGATGTGTTTTTCCTTCGCAGGCAGGGACTATGATTTCTGCCCTGGAGGAGCTTAGAGCTTGGTGGGAAAGTCACCCACGATTCAGATGAACGCTTTATGTAAATGGGGGTGAGGGAGGGGGACCTCGGGCTCTGCAGGGTCCTGGCAGGAAAACTGGCCATTATCCAGGTGCAGGTGAAAGGGTCTGGAAGGGTCATACCTAAGTGACTTTGCTTTTTCCCCGTGGCTGTACTGTGAGGCTCTCTCCAGCGTTTCCCTGCTGCAAGACTGCCATCGTCACCTGTGCCCAGACTGTTCTTCGTATTTCAAATTGTTTCTTTAGGACAGATTTCCAAAAGTTTAAGTACTGGGTCAGAGGCTGGGGCACTTACACCTGCGACGCCTCTCCTGAGGTTTGTAGCCCTCCTCTAGCTTTGGGGTGTGGGACGATGCTGAACAGACCTCGGGTGCATCCGGCTCGGTGGCCCTCGTGAGTGGCCCCCAGACCAGGTGCTTCAGCGTCCCACGGAACTTGCTCGACGGGCCAGTCCCTGGGCCCCGCCCAGACCTGCAGAATCGGAGACTCAGAGGGCAGACTGAGCTCTGTGTTCTAACAGATATTCCAGCTGATTCTGAGGGGCTGACGTTTGAGAACCGCAGCTCTGTTTCCTCAGAGGAGCCTCAGACCCGTCTGCATCGTTGGTTTCACAGGTCTCGGGGGAAAGCTCTTTGGTTGCATTTAAATGTGGGAGTCTAGACACCCCAAGAGCCCTGGGCATTTTCTCAGTTCAGAGACGGGCCCTGGAGGCCGCTTCTCCACCGAGGGGGCCATGTTAGTTAAAGTGCTGGGGGAAGGGCGTTAAGTTAGGGTCACTTTCACCCTTGACTTCCCCAGAGGTGGGGAGGCCGGGCGGGGATGGGGAAGGGGCCTCCTTTCCTTGAGATTCAGCCACGGATGGGGACGTGGCGACCGACTGCTGACCTCGGGCATCGGGCTGTGCCCCCGTGTGTGACCGCCTTGGGCTGAGCAGGCTTCTCCCAGAGGAAGAGAAACTCAGTCTCTTCTTTGAGCCAGTGAGCACCCACGATGACGTCCCTCTTCACTGGACTCAGTGTGGAGCAAGGAGGCCCCTGGAGTGCCAGGCCGAACCCACCTGTGGGATCCAGGCCTCAGTTTCCTCAAGTTTTCCAGAAGGTTCCCGCTAACTGGTGGTCTGGTCCAGCTCACGGGCCCTCCCATTCCCTTGTGTCCCCACAGGCGACTAAGCTACCGGAGAGCCACGGGCACCCTGCCGAGCCCCCAGAGCCTCAAGAAGCCCCGCTGTGAGTGGACTGGCAAGACGGCACATCAGGAAGGCAGTTCAGGGAGGGCTGGGTTTCGGACTGGGGGGCGCTTGTGTGGGTAGAAAGCAAGTACTGGGCCGGAGGGGGCACCAGGGGTGCCCTCTGAACTCACAGGCCTCCCGAGGGGGCAGAAGAAAAGGTGGGGGGATGGGGACAGGTTGGGGGACCTATTCCCTGGACAGGAGCTACTGTATTTGGGGCCCGTAGATGGCACTGGGGGGAGGGGCATGGTGACACCTTTTCTGAAATTGCAGACCGTGTGTGTGTGTTGTGTGTGTCTGCGAGTCCATGTCTGAGAGGGGCTCCACAACTTTCATTAGATTCCCCTGGGGCTCTCTGACCCTGTCAATTTAAGAACCTTTGGAGCTCCCGCTGTGGCACAACGGCATTGGCGGCCTCTTAGGAGCCTGGGATGCAGGGTTTGATCCCCAGCCCGGCACAGTGGGTTAAGGGATCTGGCGTTGCCGCAGCTTCGGCTCAGATCTGATCCCTGGCCTGGGAACTCCATATGCCGTGGGATGGCCAAAAAAGCAAAAAAGGGAAAAAAATAAAAATAAAAAACTATTGATGGTGAACCACTCCACCATGGAGTGGAGATCGCGAGTGACCTAAAAAGACTAAAAAAAAAGGGAACTTAAGACAAACAATGAATAGGTTTTTTGATTTTTTGTTTTATTTTTTTAAGGGCTGCACACTCAGCATATGGAGGTTCCCAGGCTAGGGGGCTGAATCCAAGCTGCAGCCTCCAGCCAACGTCACAGCCACAGCAATGCCAGATCCAAGCCGTGTCTGTGACCTACACCACAGTTCACAGCAACACTGGATCCTTAACTCACTAAGCGAGGCCACGGATCGAACCTGCGTCTTCATGGATGCTAGTGATTCGTTTCCGCTGAGCCACAACGGAAACTCCCAAATAGGTTTTTAACACAAGTATATCCCACGCAATCTTTGGGATATACTTACACTAAATTATTATTTGTTGTTTTACTGAAATTCAAATTTAACAGAATGTCCTATATTTTATTTGTCAGCCCTACTCTGTGCACCTTTTAGAAAACACGTTCACCTGCCTTCTTGCCTTTTAATCATCACAACAGCCCTTTGTAGCAGTGGAGCCAGAGTATCCCTTTTTCCAAGAGAGTTAAACAGAAGCTCATGAGGTCAAAGGAGTGGGGCTGGGGTCGGGATCAGAGCCCCCAGGTTAGAGCCCCATGTGGAGAGGAAACTTCCCCAGGGGACAGCCTCCCTAGCCTGGGAGGAGGACGGGGGCTCGGAACCAAGTGGGGGGGCCTGGACAACGCCAGGTGACCGAGCACAGCTGGCCTGCGGCCCTGCTCTGTGCCGCTCCATCCTCTGGCATCCGCATTGGTCCAGGCAAGTCTCAGACCCCAGAAAAGGGCAGGTCCTGGTCCCGCTGCAGGCAACCTTGGAGCCACTCCCTCAGCTGGGCAGCCACTGCCCACGGCCGCCTTTCCAAACTCACGCTCAAGTAGGAAGGGCTGCGGAGTAAATCGGCCTTGAGGCTGCTCCCGCCAGTGAGGAGCTGGCTTTCTTTGCACCGCTAATGAGACACACACAGGAAGACTAATTAGACCAAGTTTTGGTTTAATAATGCACCACAGCTCAGATCACAGGTTGCGGGAGGAAAGAAAGAGGGGACAGATGGAGGACTCCCGAGGCACACGAGGCTGCGGCTGCCTCTCAGCCGCGGGGCCTCCTGGTTCCCCTCCGCTAACGCTATTCCATCTGTCTTTTGTGCAAACGCAGATGATCAGCCTTGTGACAAAGGTAGGCCCGGTGTTTGTCCTCTGTGTGCGGACAGGCCCTTTTCTGTAGACCGTCGGGGCGGGGGGGGGGGGCTTGTTTTCCCCTCCCCCACCTCTGGCGTGGCTGTGCCCCTGTGGCTCTTGGCACCCCTCTCCCTGCTCTGCCAGCTGGACCAGCCTGCTCCCCGAGGCGTGCAGAGCCGGTGGGGACATGGGGCTGGGCTCCGGCCGGGGGGCAGGCCGGAGAGAGGAGGGTAGGGCAGCGCCAGTGACTCTCCCCTCCTTTCTCCCCGGTGCGAACTCGGAGGGGCTGGAGCAGGGCCTGCGGGCCCAGAGCACCCCCGCCAGGCCTGGAAAGGCTGTCTGTGGCCTAAGCATGGAGAGCTGGGCAGAACAGAAGAACTTGTTGTCCTGGGGTGACCAGGACGTGGCATTTGTCCCAAGCCCCCCAGAGACACAATTCCAGAGGGCTTCTGCCTGGCCGTTCAGGGCCCGGGCACCTCTGGGCTGGGGTGTGCATCCAGCATGGCTCACTGGCTTCCCTCTCTCTATTTGGTTCCCAGAGACCTGTGACTGTGAGGGCTATTTCAAAGGATACTACGTGGGTAAGTAGTAAGTAGTGGGGCTGTCCCCTAAGGTGCCCTCCCCTCCCCATGCACAGCCTACCGTGGGCTCCTGGGTCAGGGAGAGGTAAGCGCAGAGTGATCTGAGCCCCAGGAATCCCTCAAGAGCAGCTGAGCCTGTGAGACCCACGTTTCCCTTCAGCTTTTGTCAGCCAGAGGCGGGGCTGAGCCTGCCCAGGACTGGGGTTCCCCACCCCAATTTTCACCCAGCCGCTGGGAGCAGCACCCTCACAGGAAAGGGACTCGACCCCTACATTAATAGCAATTTTATTATTATCATAATCTCTATTCTAGTTTATTCAGGATTTCTGCCACCCCCGTACAGCAGTGGAGCCTTTTACCAACCCCCAGAGCACATCCACTTCTTTGGTTTGGGGTAGTCTTTTCAGAGGCCTAGAGACAGGCAAAGAGCTTTTAAACTTTTCATTCTGAAGTAATGAAAATAATTTCAAACTTCTGAAAAGCTGTGAGAATTATGCAAAGAAACTCCCATGTACTCTACACCCCAGATGCACCTGTTGTTAACACTTTGCCGTATTAGCTTTATCCTTCCCTTTTTCTGCATATACACACTCCCCCCACCCCCATCGTGTGAGAGTTAGCTGTGGACATCATGTCCCTTCACCTCTAAATAGCTCAGTCTGTGTTCCCTAAGGACAAGGACATTTTCTTATACACCCCAGGGCTGTTACAAGTTCTGGGAATTTAATGTGCATACAGTTCTATTAGCTAACATACTGTTCATATTAAAGTTTTACCAGTTGTCAAAAGTTGTCCCAGTAATGTCTTTTAGATTCCCTGATCTAGGATCTGATCTAGGAGCACACATTGCATTTGTAGATTTGTCTTCCCATTTCATGGATAAGGGAACTGAGGTGGTGACTCGACTGTCAGTCACCTGCCAAGCAAAACAGTAGCCTTGAACCCTCATTTTTGGATGCTAAGTGGTCACCCTTTTGTCGTATTGCTGTGCATCCTGATCAGCCTCTTCCTGTAGCAAGCGTTTGGGAGACGCCTGCAGGTCTCAGTCCCGCCTCCAGGTCTGAGCAGGTAGAGAAAGCCTTCAGAGGGAGATGCTAGGACAAATGCCACAGGACCCCTCTGCCCTCCTCCCCAAGCTGGTCTTCGGAGGAGCTTCCGGCTGGGCCGCAGGGAGAGACTGGGAAGCCCTCAGGAAGGAAAGATGTCCTCAGTAGCTGAGCCTCTGGAGCTGCCGACCTATGAGGAGGTGACCAGGTACCAGCACCAGCCCGGTGAGCGGCCCCGCCTGGTGGTTCTCATCGGTAGGTGGTGTTTCCAGGAAGCGGGCTGGTTTCCTCCCTGGCTGGGTGTAGAGGGAGCTCAGCAGGGACCCTTCAGCCTTCCCTTTGTTTCCCAGGGTCCCTGGGAGCCCGACTGCATGAGCTGAAGCAGAAGGTGGTAGCAGAGAACCCACAGCATTTTGGTGTTGCTGTTCCACGTAAGATGGCCCGTGTGTGTGTGTGTGTGTGTGTGTGTGTGTGTGTGTGTGTGTGTGTGTATGCGTGCACGCACCTACACATGATTATGTCTTGGGGACTTGACTCTGTGTATCCATCATCATCTTTAATCCTTATTTTGGGTCTGAGGGACCGCTAGGCACTGCCTGCTCTAGTTAGATCGTGGCCTGATGAGAAAGGACCCATTCTCAGTGGTGCACTAGGACCCTCTGAGGCTGTAACTGGGAGGCCATTTGCACAGTTCCTGCCCGGGCTGGGAGGTGGGTCTAGAGCACATTGCAGGAAAAGTAGCAACTCAATCCAATACCAAAGGGTCTCCAGCAGTGGGGAGATTCCAGCCGCCTTCTTTAAAACTTTCATTCATCTGCTGATTACATTCTAAACACCTCAGATGAGTATATGAGCCTCCCACTCAGCTTCATCTCCCCCACATCACCCTTGCTAACCTCCCCAGCCCCTTGCACTACTACTTTGGGTCACACTTTGGTCCTTCTGTACATGTTGCTCCCTTGGTATGGAGAGCTCTTCCTGCTCTGCCTGGAAAACTCCTATTTACTCTTCAAAACCCAATACAAAAGTCCCTGCCTCTGGGAAGCCTTCCCTGACTTTCCCAGTTCCTACAAGCAGGGGGGAAATCACCTATCTGTGATGCGTCTGGAAGCAGGTAGGTGCCCTGCTTCCAGGTACCCCTTCGCCCAGGGGATGGATCTGGAGGTTTCTGTGTGAACAACTTCTGAAAGTCCTATTTCAGTCTGTCCTGTTAGCCTGGAAGGCTGTGGCCCCTGAAGCCTCCCAGTTCCATCACAGGCGTGTTGCCAAATTGGTCTTCTCAACCCCACCACGACCCCCTGCCTCTTCCCGGTCGTGTCAGGATCCCACACTGTCACTGCTGTGGGACAGGTTTGATCCCTGCCCAGGGAACTTCCGTGTGCTTTGGGTGTGGCCAAAAAGAGGGTCATCTGGGAGTTGCCGTTACAGCTTAGCAGTCTAGTATCCATGAGGATGCAGGTTCAATCCCTGGCCTCGCCCAGTGGGTTAAAGGATCTGGCATTGCCCTGAGCTGTGTAGGTCGCAGATGCATCTTGGATACAGCGTTGCCGTGGCTGTGGCATAGGCTGGCAGCTACAGCTCCGATTCCTGGCCTGGGAACTTCCTTATGCCAAGGGTACGGCCCTAAAAAGGCAACAAAACAAAACCGGGCCATCTGAGTTTTTGCTCCCTTGGCTCACAAAAAGAAAAGCTGTTAGGGAATAAAAACGATTAGGGAATCGCTGAATTCCTTCAGTGATTCTCTAAAAAGCAACAGCATCGATGAGGCAGTTTGGCAGAGTGGTCAAGGGCATACACTTGGCCTGAGACAGAGAGCGTTCTGTCCTGGCTCTGCTCCCTGCCTGGTGCGCTTACCCGCTCTGTACCCTGCAGTTTCCTCCCCCGCAAAAATGGACGCCTCCTTTGCCTCTGTCGCCAAGTTGTGCAAATCAGGGATATGCCTGCAAAGAGCACTGTTCCTGCAGCACGGGGACCCTTAAAGGAAAGTGGTTAGTTTGTACACAAATCAGCCACGAACTGGAACTCTCGAAGGGAATGAGGGCACAGGCTCATTGTGATGGGACATCTCTGCCCAGCCGCCCTTCTGGCTTTCACAGATACCACCAGGCCCCGGAAGAACCACGAGAAGGAGGGGGTGGAATATCACTTCGTCTCGAAGCAGGCATTCGAGGCCGACATGCATCACAACAAGTAGGTTTGCCAACGAGCCGACCGGGCCCCCAGGCATCTTTGCATCTGTCCAGTTTTCCACTTGACCTCGGGCTGAAGCGAGGGGGAGGGGGAGGTCGTGGTGGGCGGTTCACTTTCTGGGCTGATTTAGGCAAGCCTGGGAACTGAAGGCCTTTTCCCCTGTGGTGGTATTTTAGGTTCCTGGAGCATGGTGAATATAAGGAAAACCTCTATGGAACCAGCCTGGAAGCCATTCAGGTTGTGATGGCCAAAAACAAAGTTTGTTTGGTGGACGTGGAGCCGGATGTGAGTTTCTGGGCCATTTGGATGTTTCCTGTTAATGGAATTTATAAACTGGGTGGGGAGGGGAGGGGGGGTGCTGGAGATTTCGTAGAACGTTCAACCTCAGTCTAGGAACTTTTTATTCCATTGCACTGGATATTAAACTTTCTTTGGGGGAGTTCCCGTTGTGGCTCAGTGAGTTAAGAATCTGACTAGTATCCATGAGGATGCAGGTTCTGTCCCTGGCCGGTTAAGGATCCGGTGCTGCCATGAGCTGTGGTGTAGGTCGCAGACATGGCTTGGATCTGGCGTGGCTGTGGCTGTGGCTGTGGCGCAGGCCGGAAGCTGCAGCTCCACTGTGACCCCCAGCCTGGGAACTTCCATACGCCGAAGGTGCAACCATTAAAAAAAAAAGACAAAAAAAATTTCCCTTGGGTTTCTGGAATCTGATGAAAGCTTTGGATCCCCAAATGTGCACATCTCTACACAAAAACTGCATTATTCGGAGGGACCCTAGGATAGTGACCTACACCTGGAGTAAGTCATGCAGTAGATGGATGGTGGCACCAGCTGGTCAGCTGTGAGCTGACAGTCAGGGACTTCGATGTAAACGCACAGGTGGAAGCTGGGTCACCCCTTCCCGGGCCAAGACAAGTGAAATCAGTGGCTTAGAGAACCGCTCAGGGAGGCAGGCAGGAGAGCAGTTTGAAAAAGGGTCAACTTGACCCTGGGAGGTGCTTCAGAAACATTTCCAGTTCTGCATATCCCGCAAGCCTGACAGGGGCGTAACCATCTTTTTAACCTTGTCTTTGAGAAAAACTTCTAAGCTTTGAACTCAGTCTGGGCATTTTTTTCCCCTTTATAGCAACAGAGTTCCAGTTTTTATGATATAAACTGTAGGCTTTATTTTATAGAGGTTGGCTTGAAACAGATTCCAAAAAGCACATTATGTCCCTAAAGGAAAACCCCCACGAATTTGGACTTACTAGGAGTTGGCAGTGGAAGTTAAAAGTCTGAATTTCAGGAGCTCCTGTCGTGGCTCAGTGGTTAATGAACCCGACTAGTATCCATGAGGACGTGGGTTTGATCCCTGGCCTCGCTCAGTGGGTTAAGGATCCCGCGTTGCTGTGAGCTGTATTGTAGGTTGCAGATGCAGCTTGGATCCTAAGTTGCTGTGAGCTGTGGTGTAGGCTGGCAACTGCAGCTCCGACTGGACCCCTAGCCTGGGAACCTCCATATGCCACGGGTGAACCCTAAAAAGACAAAAAAAAAAGGTCTGAATTTCAAAATGTCTTATTTTAAATTTTTTAATGGCTGCCCCTGAAGCATATGGAGGTTCCCAGGCCAGGGACTGAATCTGAGCCACGACTGTGACCTGTACCGCATCTGTGGCAACGCTGGATCCTTTAACCCACTGTGCCGGGCCAGGGATGGAACCCAAACCCCTACAGCAACCTCCGCTGCTGCGGTCAGATTCTTAACCCCCTGCGCCACAACAGGAACTCCTCAAATTGTTTTTGAAAAGCGATTTTATTGGCCGGGGGATGCAGATTATACACAGAGCAGTTTAATACCAGCGTTTCCAAACAGAGGCCCTTACGTCCATAGATAAATGCACTCACTAACAGGACGATTTGCATATTGAAAACCTTCTAAAGTCTTTACAGCTTGCTTCAAGTGATCTCTTCGTCTCTTCATTTACTTAGCAAATCTTTTCTTCTTTGAATATCATGAGGACGCCTGTGCGAGAGCACAGATTTTGCATCAGTGTGATCCAGATTGATGGTGTTTGACCAGATACACACTGAATCCTGCTGGCTCTTCCATCAGGACTGGGCAAGCTGAGAAGGGCAGACAAAGGTTAATTAGAGCTTGTGGGGGGATGGGAGGGGAGCTCAGCGAGATGACAACTCTCAGAGCCGAGGCTCTGGGACCTCTTGGAACCTTCATTCTTGGCATGTGAGCTCCGGGCATCACAGGTAGGGTGGGAAAATGAGCAGGCGGTCTGCCCAGTTGAAGTCCCTTGTCATATGACCATATAATCTGGGCCTCAGCCATCGCGGTTAGGTGATAGAGCACATCATTACTAAGCATTCAGAAAGCAGAGTTCACAGTGAAATGTTGTCAAAGTATATAATATTCCTGAACTTTCCTTCTCAGGCTCTGCCGCAGCTGAGGACCCCAGAGTTTAAACCGTATGTTATATTTGTAAAGCCTGCAATTCAGGAAAAAAGGAAGACGCCACCCATGTCCCCAGCTCGTGAGGACGCAGCAGCCCCACTTGTAAGTTTAAAGTTGATCATTTCATCTCTGAAGGCCTAAAAGGGCCTGTTAACAGCTGCATATGGGTGCTCGTACCTTCTGCAGAAGGCCAGCTTTCCACTCTGCCTGTTGCCCAGACTCAGATGGTCACGTGATCAGAAGGCTCAAGCTGGAGTTCCTGTTGTGGCTCATCGGGTTAAGAACCCAACTAGTATTCATGAAGATGCAGGTTCGATCCCTAGGCTCGCTCAGGGGGTTAAGGGTCAGGCGTTGCCGTCGCAGATGCAACTCAGATCCTGCATTGCTGTGGCTGTGGTGTAGGCTGGCGGCTGCAGCTTCAGATCAACCAGTAGCCTGGGAACTTCATATGCTGAGAGTGTGGCCCTAGAAAGGAGGAAAAAAAAAAGAAGGCTTAGCCTGGGACAGCTGGAAGTGCCTCTCAGTTCACACAGGGGTGCCTTTTCCTGGGTTCCCCACCCTCCACTCCCTCACATATGCACCCTCTTGGAAAATAAGGGACTGACATCTGTGAAGAACCTGATCTGAGTGTGACGAACCACAGTAATTTGTTGAACTCCTAAGCCAAATCCAGGTAATTTTTCATTGAAGCATCAACTTCAGATCCAGAAAGCTAATCCAGGATAGAGACTAGATTGAGGGGTTTAGGGGCAAAAAAGGCTCCTTCTCTAATTTCTCAAATAGCTAAATGCTTCCAAGATGAACAGTGAAGGTGCTTGGAGGAGGGGAAGCTCCGGAAGCAGCAGAGAGGGGTGTGTGTGTGTGTGTGTGTGTGTAAGGGAGATGGGAGATCCAGGGGCAGCACTGGGACAGTGCAGGGTGCTTGTGAAGTAGGAGAGGAGCCCTGCAAGATACCATATAAAATTGGAAAGCTTTGGGGAATTCTCGTGGTGGTGCAGCAATAATGAACTTAACTAGTATCCGTGAGGATGCAGGTTCAACCCCTCACCTCGCTTAGTGGGTCAGGGATCCGGCATTGCCATGAGCTGTGGTATATGTCACAAATGAGGCTCAAATCCCGCGTTGCTGTGGCTGTGGCATAGGCTGGTGGCTTCAGCTCCGATTCAGCCCCTAGTGTGGGAGCCTCCATATGCCTCGAGTGAGGTCCTGAAAAGACAAAACACCACTGAGCCCCTAGAAGTACAGGAGAGAAGGCAACAGAGGATTGGAAAGAGCTAGAAAGGGAGGTGGGTGGATGCCAGCGACAAGTTTCACTTTGCAATTTTTCTTTTTGCATTTTTTTTTAGGGCCTCACCCTCGACAAATGGAGGTTCCCAAGCTAGGGGTCTAATCAGAGCTACAGCGGTTGCAGCTATACTTTTATAATAAAAAAAAGAATGGGCTTTGTGCTGGTCTGTACTATTAAATAAGTCACCAAATGCTGTTATTCTGTAGGTATCTTATTTGTTTTCTCACTGCCCCTTTCCCGTTGCAGGATTCGGAGCAGCAAGAGATGGCTGCGTCCGCTGCCTTCATAGACCAGCATTACGGGCACTTGGTGGACGCCGTACTGGTGAAGGAGGACGTCCAGAGTGCACACAGCCAGCTCAGCGCGCTCTTGGAGAAGCTGAGCAAGGACACTCACTGGGTACCTATTAGCTGGGTCAGGTAACTGCATCCTAGAGCATCCAAGTTGGAGGGGACCTGGAAGACCACCTAGTTCAGCCTCCCCCCCCACCATTAACATCAAGGAATCTCCAGTGAAAGACACAGAATTTTCCATAAAACTCCATCAGCGAGAAGAGTGTTTGTGGGAAGTCTTGTTTGTCGTTGGTTTTTGCCTGTTGTTTTTCCCTGCACCCCTTCAGAGCAGAAAACATGAGTCAAAAGGGGGCTTAGCACAAAATAAGACATGTCATTCATTAAAGTGTCACAGGCAAGTTGACCTTGATTCTTTGCACCAAAGTTGAGCAGCCACTGTCTTTCGGCGGAGTGGTGGTGAATTTATACAGTACCAATTTCTAGAGGCGTTGAAGCTTTATAAATGGAGGGCCACTTCACTAATCCAGCTTTGTTGGGAGCTGAGTGGTTTTACCCCAGAGGATTTTCCATGCAATTAAAGCTCCCCTGTCTTCAGGCACTGAAATGTTGATTTTAACCTTTTTTGAGAGAATGTAATTGAAAAATTTGGTTGTCTTCTTAAATACTTGAGTATTCAACAACTCTTCTGGAAGATGAAGGCACGCTTCCCTGTCACCATGACTTACTGTACTGTTCTATGATTTGTGTGTGTGTGTGTGTGTGTGTGTGTGTGTGTGTGTGTGTGTGTGTGTCTTTTTAGGACTGCACCTGCAGCAAATGGAAGTCCCCATGCTAGGGGCTGAATCTGAGTTGCAGAGGCTGGCCCACACCACAGCCACAGCAACTTGGGGTCTGAGCCGCATCTTCGACCTACACCACAGCCCCCGGCAAGGCCGGATTGTTAACCCACTGAGCCAGGCCAGGGATCAAACCCGCATCCTCTTGGATCCTAGTCGGGTTCGTTTCCACAGAGCCACAATGGGAACTCCCTGTCTTCAGGGACTCTTGAGGAATGTACGGCTGCTTGTGTCATTTTGCAGTGTCCTCAGACTCCTCTAAGACTGAGCCCTTGCTTGTTTTGATTCATTCTGTTCCATCACTTGTCCTCTCGTTACTGACAGTCGCCCCCATTCTCACTGGTCCCTGCCTTCTGATTATGGGGGCTCCTGTCACGTTAGATTATGGGAAACCAGATGACCCCTCCCCCGAGTCAAAACTCTGTCTAAGCCACAATCAATCAGGCCTGTCAAAATCAGAGTATAAAGATGTTGAGTGCGGACTAATGAGTTGTCTCTGAGCAAAAGTGTTTAATGTCACACAAGCTTTGTAATATATCTTAGCTTCAGAAAACTGTATTTCTTATTAATAGCCAATGTGTGTCTTTATTATATGCCAGGAACTATGCAAAGGCCTGTATATACATGACTTTGACAAATACACCAAGCCTAAGATGTGGGATTCTTATCATCCTTATTATACAAATGAGGGGGAAAAAAAAGGCTAAAAATGTTTAAATGTGTCCAAGCTCACCCAGCTCTAAAAAAATGGCAGAGCGATGGTATTTGAGTCCATGAGTCTCCCTGATGCCAGAGATGGTCATTAATCACTACACTAGATTGCCTCTTCTTTCACGGCCCTGTAAATGAGGCTACCTGTTAAATAATTGACTTCTAAGTGGGGAATGTCTTCAAGCTAGAATTGACAATAATGTGCCGTGTGGCTGTGACTTCTAAGACTGAAAAGAGGCTGCTGACACGTGTACAGCTTTCAAGCTCTTTTCCTCATGAGAAAAACAGGAGGCGGGGTGAGGAGGGAGGCACCAGGGAGGAGGTTTGCCGCCCATTTCCACATTTCCACTTGGCCTTCCTACACGGGGACACCTTTGCCACTTTCTGGCTCATGAACCTGTTAAGTCCACCTAACAGGGTCACGTTCTTCAGAACTTTCTAGCAAAAGGACCAGGATTTTTTTTTTTTTTTCCTTTTTAGGGCCGCACCCACGGCATGTGGAGGTTCCCAGGCTAGGGGTCTAACAGGAGCTGTAGCTGCCAGCCTTCGCCACACCCACAGCAATAGGGGATCTGAGCTGCGTCTGCGACCTACACCACAGCTCACGGCAACGCCAGATCCTTAACCCACTGAGCGAGGCCAGGGATCAAACCTGCGTCCTCATGGGTACTGGTCAGATTCATTTCCACTGAGCCACGACGGGAACTCCCCTGGGTTTTCTTTTCATCTCACATTCCCAACTGGGTTCTGGAGAGGACTGGCAACCCAGAATGACGAATAGAAAGAGATAGGGAGGAAAGGAAGGGAGGGAGGGAGGAAGGTTGGTTTGCTTTCTCTGCCAAAGGACCGGGAAGAGGAGGCCCAGTAGACCTAGCAAGGAGCCCCAACCCTAGGTCCAATTCATTCATAGCCCAAGTGAAGCCCTTTGTCTCCCTGTGACACGAGGAGGCCCAGGCCCAGCAGTGCCTGCCCGCCCCTCTGCAGAAGATGGCCCAGTGACACTATGCAGCCTAGGGAAGCACCGTCCCACATGGCAGAAGACACCAGCAGGGACTGAGTGGGAGTCCTGGCAGCACCCGGGGAACAAGCAGACCAGAACAGTGCTGTAGAGGCTCAGAAAACCCAACTGTCATTGGAAAAAAACCCATAAAAGAAGTAAGAACCTACACACTATACCTAAACAGGACTCCCACCTACTCAAAGATGTAAATAGGACCGAGAGCCCTGGCACAATTACCCAAATGTCCAGGATACAATAGAACATCACTCCTATCACGAAAACCAGGAGAACCCCAATCTAAATCAGAAAAAGACAATCAACTGGTACCAATATAAAACGATTCATATGTTGGATTTTATGACAAGGATTTGAAAGCAATGTATTTTTATACAGAAACTTGTACATACAAGTTCATAGCAGCTTTATTCACAAATGGTCAAAAAACTAGAAGCTCCTCAAATATCCTGCAATGGGTGAACAGTTAAATCAACTGTGGTACATTCATACCATGGAATACTATTCAATGATAAAAAGGAATGAACTGTTGGCACACACAGCTTGGATGAACCTCAAGGAAATTATATGGAGTGAAAAAAGCCAATTGGAAAAGAAGAGATATATACTGTGTGAGCCCATTTATATAACATTCATGAAATAGCATAAGGACAGAGATGGAAAATAGATCAGTGATTGTTAGGAGTTAGGGCTGGAAGAGGGTGGCTGTGGCTACAAGAGGTGGTAGAGCCTTCATATAATGGTATAGTTAACTCTCAAATGCGGCTCTACTTACACAAAACTACACGTGATAAAACTGCATGAGCTATACACAAAGGAGTACACGCGTAATTTTTACAATTTGTATACATACAAATTTGTATATATACAAATTGTACAAATATCACCTTCCTGGTTTGATATTGTACTATATATACATAAGATGTTAACCTTGGGGGAATCTGGGTGAAGGGTACAGGAGCCCCCCCCCCTTGTATGTTTATTTGCAACTTCCTGTAAATCTATTTTAAAATAAAACACTTATTTGTGATAAGAACATTTAAGACCTGGTCTCCTTCAAAATAATAAGTTTTAAAACATTCAAAACCAGCATGACCAGTCACAGAAGCCAGGCAATATTGCCTTGTCATATGTTTTGAGATATTTTTTGACATTTTCTTTTTTCTTTTTATGGCTGCACCTGCGGCATATAGAAGTTCCCAGGCTAGGGGTGGAATCAGAGCTGAAACTGCGGTCCTACGCCACAGCCCCAGCAACGCCAGATCTGAGCCGCATATGTGACCGCAGCTTTCGGCAACACCAGATTCTTAACCCACTGAGTGAGGCCAGGGATTGAACCCACATCCTTATGGACACTATGTCGAGTTCTTAACCCGCTGAGCCACAACCGGAACTCGTATTTTTGACATTTTCAATCTTGCTTCTCCCTATAAATGAACAGAGTCTATAGAAACTTCCTATGACATTCTATTCCAATCCTCTGTATTCACAGAAGAACTATGGCGTTTGTTCTCTGTGTTGTCTGAACCTTAATTTTCTCACGTGCTTTTGTTTTCTGTTTTGACAGAGCTGAGCTTGTGGCTGGATCGTCTCATCCTCCCTGTTCTTCCCGCCAGGGTGGTGATGATGGTGTGTTTTTTAAAAGTTGGGGGTTCCCATTGTGGCTCAGCGAGTTAAGAACCCAACTAGTATCTATGAGGATGCGGGTTCAATCCCTGGCCTCGCTCAGTGGGTTAAGGATCCAGCGTTGCTGTGAGCTGCGGTGTAGGTCAGCAGTTGCAGCTCAGATTCAACCGTAGCCTGGGAACTTCCACATGCTGCAGGCGTGGCCCTAAAAAGACAACAAACAAATAAACAAAAACAGTGGTCTCTCTCTCATGAACACTTTTCACAGCAGCCAACAAAAAGGTTTTGTTGCATCTTTCCTTCTGCCCGTCCCATTTTTTTTTTTTTTTTTTTTTGCCTTTTGTCATTTTTATGGCCGCGGGTTTATGGCCGCACCCGCGGCATGTGGAGGTTCCCAGGCTAGGGGTCTAATCGGAGCTGTGGCCACCGGCCTTCGCCGCAGCCACAGCAACGCAGGATCCGAGCCGCGTCTGCAACCTACACCACAGCTCACGGCAACGCCGGATCGTTAAC